>JAJOZX010002076.1:0-232500 GCA_023014485.1 Bathynomus jamesi
GGTGTGTATGTTGTTCTGTATAATTAGTCTCATTACAATCTGGTAAGAATCTTTACAATTCTGTTCCACCTAAACCATTTTATATTTTACTTATCCATACTTTTATACTTTATATCATTTAATTTTTAATCTTTTAATTTAATACACATTGTAACTTGCTTTTAATTTTCGCTAATTGTAAGAAACTACAATTCTGTTCCACCTAAACCATTTTATATTTTACTTATCATCCATACTTTTATACTTTAATCATTTAACTTTTAATCTTTTAATTTAATACACATTGTAACTTGCTTTTGATTCTCGCTAATTGTTGCGCCATTTTAATTTGTTGTTCGTTTCTATTTATTATACTTATTTATTTTTACTTGTTTTAAAATTTTTAGCACTGATGATGGAAATTGAATTTTTCCGAAACGTCTGTTAATAAACATGTACCATCTTTTCGTCATCCTATTCCTCGCTAAGTTACGCTTCCCTAAGAACAAACCATAAAACCAATGATGGCTGATAAAGGAAAAGTAAAAACTGGGCGTGGTCTAATTATACACGTGCATCTACTATATATACACCCGGTGATTATAAATGATCTTCCCGATTTTAAACATTTATTATGAAAAAAAACAAAGCTACAGCGAAAAACAAGATATACAAAAAAGAACTCAAAGTTTTATTTACAAGCTACTGAAGTTCAATATGAGCTCATTTAGTAGCTTCTTTTGAGTTTACAACATTCCTGAATGAACAATTGCCTGATAGTTGGTTCTGGTGCGAGGGGGTCATTCCTTGCCTGGCTCGTTCGCCCGATCTAACCTCCCTTGACTTCATCCTCTGGGGCTATGTCAAAAGCGAAGTTTTTGTTCCACCAATGGTAACAACTTTGGAACATTTGAACGAAAGGATACGTGAGGCTGTTAGAAAAATTCAGTATGATATGCTACAAAATGTATGGAGGGAAGCAGAATACCAGTTTTGATGTCTGCAGAGCCACAAAATGAGCTCATATTGAATTTGCATAGCTTGTAAATAAAAATTTTTGAGTTGGTCTTTATTTGTATATCTTTCTTTTCGCTGTAGCTTTGTTAGTTTTTATATAATAAATATTTTAAAATCGGGAAGATCACTTGTAATCACCCGGTATGTTATGATAATAAAAACCCACTCTAATAGACAGAGTTTATTTCCACAACAGTTTCGATGCCCACTGGCATCCTCTTCGTTTTTCGGTATCCACCCGAAGAGGATGCCAGTGAGCATCGTGGAAATAAACTCTGTCTATTAGAGTGGGTTTTTATTATCATAATTTGACCTTCACATAGAAAAGTGAAGTTTTTTGCACCCGGTATGTGATGGTGACTAATGACGAGACATACCAGCGTGAATCATGTCAAAACCCTCTGAATGGAAGGTGATAAATGGGATGGGACGGATAAGAAAAATTAATACATATATATGAGTGGGTGGCGTCATAGTATGAACCTAAGCAAACAAACACGCTTGTGACAAATAGATCGATTTGAGAATTTTTCCTCATGAACCGCATAGCTGTTTATGAGTTATACATTTACTGAATTTTTTGGTAGGATGATGACAGGGTTGGCAAAAACCCAGCAAAAACCGAAAAAACCAACTTGTTTTTTGCTGTTTTTTTGTTTTTTGCTGGGTTTTTGCCAACCCTGGATGATGGCCTCACGTCCTTTTATGAGGTGTATTTGATGGTAAGGGGAGATCAAGCTATCCTAAACCCAAAACCCACATACCAGAAACCTCTCCTCCAAGCAGATGACTTAATTGTGGCAGGGCCTAAACAGCATAACTAGACAGGAAATCCAACTGTACGTTCACATGTTTCATACGCGTAGAATCAAATAACTTATATAATTTTAATATATGAATAATAAATTATCAGCCTTTTTGTATCGATTCTTATTGACAAACTTTCTAGCCAGATTAGCTCTCCTTAAATCATTCTCATGATTTTTTTGGTTTATCAACACCCAGCTGTAAAATAATTGGTGAAAAGCTAACAACTTTAGTACAACTACATTTTACCTCATTGGCAAAGCTAAATTTATTTAACCTCATATTAGCTGTCCCATACAATAACCAACTTTTGTCTCATAAGATGACACAATTAATCCATCAATATACACATTAAACAAGAGACGTACAAGTTATCTTTCCAATTTGTCATTGTGATTCTATTTCTATTGTCAGTTTCTGATGAAATGAATTGTTTTTATATACCCTCCCTTTCTATCCCGCATACATCTTGGATAGTTCAATTAGATCACCCTTATTACAACTTTTTCAATAGAAAACCTTCCTAAATCCTTTAATCTTTCCTCTGAAGCAGGGGTCAAACCTAGTTATTTTACACTGATCATTTTCTAACATATCTACAGGGTGTCCCGTAAGTCTGGACCCATAGGGAAAAATAATAAAATTACAAAATAGTCCAAAAATTTATTTATAATATTTTTTTTTTTTTTTATTATTATTTTTATTATTTTTTTATTATGATCTTACTCCGCTGGAGTTTTATTTGTGGGGCCACTTGAAAGCCAAAGTGTACGAGGTCAAACTTCAGAACATTTTCCACCTTAAAGCACGCATTGTGGAGGCGTGTCAAGAAATTTCTGCGACTGTGATTCAGAAAGTGCTGTCGCAGTGGAGATTGCGTCTTCAACTATGTGTGCGACACAACGGCGGACACTTTGAACAGATTATGTAATAAATTTTTGGACTATTTTGTAATTTTATTATTTTTCCCTATGGGTCCAGACTTACGGGACACCCTGTATATATTACCAGAAATGAGATCATACCTACACAGTTTTATAAATGTAGTATCATATATAAATTGTAGTTTCGTTAATTCCTCAATGCTTTTGTATATCACATTTCTATTTATATTGCCTAAAATTTGATCAGTTTTGTTCTTAGTTACTAGCAATTGTATAAAAGAATATCATGATTCTGCAAATATAGTACACAAACTTTAGAAGACATTCCAGACCTTCTGCCTACTCACACACACACACAGGAAAAAGTCAATGGTGTGTGACTCCTTCAGATAGGCGTTATCCAAATACAAGTTCACCAAATATGCACTGCGGGATTGAAAAAGTCACTCTCAAAAACACCTCCTTTGTGTAAATATATTTTGTGGTAATCGTCATATAAGATGACTCGGTAAAAGTTTATTAGTTTATTATTAGATATTAACTATTTAGAAATTATCTATCTAAATATGCAAATTCCATTAAACAATTTTAATTTCATAATTTATCCTTTTTTATTTTTATTAAGCGCTATTTATTTTCTACTACTGTAATATACAATTGATCATTTTATTTAAAATTATGTAAAATGTAAATTTTTATCGTCTGTTTTTTATTTTAATTAATTATTACTATTATTTAGTAATAGTATTATTTTTACTTGCCATTTTCATTTCTCTTATGCAATAAGTAAACTGAATCCCATTAATTTTGCTTAAAACCTTCCATACTTCCAACGGCATAGTCAGATTAGAATACTGTGAATATACTATTTTCATATCAAATATCTAAATTTTACAGAAAAATATTGAAAAATATTGTAAAACTCTATCACTTGTATTTTTTTCTGAATAAAGATTTTGTTTTGTTAATAAACAAAAGAAAGCATGCTCACATTCACCCAACCAAACATTTTTAGCGGAACACAGTTTGAAAAACACTGGTGTAGAGAAACGGCGTGTTGTTCCCGTTCCATGAGGTCGGTCGTCTAACATTGTACATGTTGCCTGGCGAGCTTGAAAATTTTCTATGCTCGTTCAGTTAGTAATTTATATATTCGTCCATTTGAGAACATTCTATGCTTGGGAGTGGACTGTTGGAATCAGCTTTAGATAAGTGAAAGGACAGATGTTTGTCATAATGATAAAAAACGAAATGTAGGGTGTCTCCTAAAGTGCGATTGAACGAACTGTCAATAACAGTTTGAGCTAATGGGAGACATTCATCCCAATTTCTACCATTTACATCGCCGACACGTTTTAGATATATTACTTTAATATTCTGTCGTTCGACTAATCCGTCTACCTGTTGAAAATATGCTGTGATATAGATGTTTTAATCTGTTATAGCTTATAAAGGTTATCGAAAAGGCTAGAGCAAAACTCGGAAGTTTATTCTGAAAGGAGAACTGATGGGGTAGAGTGGTTTCAAATCATTCGTTGTAGGAACACTTTAGCTACAGCTGCAGCACTTCGATCAATCAGGAATAGCTGCTAACTCGCTGTATCGAGAAAAGTAATCGGTGAAGACCAAGCTGCAATTATTCCCTGACTTTTTGGTAATGGGTCAATTTTGTCCATCCCAACTCGTTCCCATGATTTTAGGGAAACTGGGTATTTATACATGTACTCTGTTTGACTAGGTTTGACCCTTCTTTTCCGAACAGGAGGCACATGCGCTACAATTCTCACTCACTCTCTAAATCTTTCTTGAAGTCGTTTCTTGGTTCCTTCCCCGCCAAAATGATCAGATACTGGGGAATCGTTTCGTAGCTGTATAGTAGCGAGAGTGATAAAATCCTCTGGAATTTCAGTTAGATTTTTCATTCGGATTTTTTAAAAACAAAATGCCATTTTCTACAAACTGAGAATCTATTTTAGTACATTTTGAGGGGTTGTCGAAGAGTTCTTTTGTCACTTTAGCCGGGTCTTTCATCTGAGCTTGTTGAAGCACTTCTTCATCGATTGTAGGATTCGTATACACTCGAAGCACAGTTTCATCCAGCTTTGGATGAATGCGTGGCTGGATGCCTGATTGGCAGTTCGGTAGTATCTGGACTTTTCCAGGGTGATGAACAACCTTACGGGGGAAGCCCTGTACAGAGAATGAAAAATAGTTTAAATCAATAAATTAGTTGTATGATGATAGAGGCGATTATGGCAACTGTTTAGAATAATAATGCAACAATGCTTTATACATATACATATATATTATACATATATATATTAAGTTCGAAATATTCACCATATTTTTTGCTGCACTCAGAACTTTCTGAATTTAGGACCCTAAAGTCTGAGCCTCAGTTAAGACCAAAACGATAGAACTTTATTTACAAAAATAATGGCGTCTGAAGATTAACAATTGGAGGCTTAAAACAAACTGCAAATCAAGAAAATATAATGTCCAGAGTTTAGTCCAAAATTTTTTAGAAATAGCGCACACAACTTGGCTAATCATTGACTAGCAGAAACCTGTGACAAAATAAATGGTGTCAAACTAGCATCTGTAACAATTCCAAAATGTAATCCTAGCACACAGACTAGGCAAAGCAACTACCAGTTTTGTACACTCACACTGTAGTTCTTACTGTTACTGGCCTACATTTATACGTATTATTTTCTTAATACTCTTATACGGTAACATTTAGTCCGGTTCTTGTTTAAAACAAAAGCTAACGGAAATTTCAGCATAGGTTATGTCAGAGTAGAAGGTTGCTCGAATTATAGTGAGTCAGCATTATGATTAGTCTTCTAACTTAGAACCAAGTTAAATCTATGAAAACTCTGGTGTGTGGATAGACTGATTGCAGACTGTATCATCAGTCACAGCTGAAAGGGTTACAGAGTTACAGGCTAACCAAGACCCTAATATTCACTTTCGCTAGCCCAAGAGAAAAGTAGAGAGAAAAAAGGGAAAGCAATGAAACAAAAATTACTGAAAACTCTTATACTATGCTTACACTTATGAATGTGTAAAGCTTTCATTCATGAAAAGTAGTAGTAGCAAAGTATACTGTAAAACAGACAAGGCTGCCCCTCCCCCGTCAACCACTGCCGACAGAGAATTATTGTGAAAGAAAAAGATTTATAGGACAGTAGGAAAAGTATAGCGCTCGTTGCATAACTTATCTTGGGTACCCAATTAAGCATCAGAGGACAGTGAAAAATAAAGAAGAATATGAAACACAAGAATACTTAATCTAATCTACAACCATAATTCAAAGGAGTATTTATTTATTTATTATATACAAGATTGCGAGATTTTCTTTTATTTTTCTGAAATTTTGCTACACATTTTTAAAACTATAAATTCCTGCTCTAGCTACCTAGCATCCCTGAAGCTGAATATATCTATTCGGAGGTTTTGACTACCAAGAATTCCCATCAAGCCTCCCATCTCTACCAATGGGATATCATCTGGGAACTCCTGGTGCTTTGAAACCAGACCCACCCAGTTCCTCCTACTACATTTTTGGGAAAAGGGAACATTACTACTTTTACATAAATCTACGAAAATATGCTCTAGCTAGCTAAACTAAAGTTTTTTATGCAGAAAGGAGGGGCCAAAGGTGAGCGTCCGCAAAAACGCCCCCTCCATAGAAGAGAGCCGAAATCAAGGTTTTCGAGACTCAACGATGCCATTATATATACTGTGTTTTTATCCATTACTTGGTCCAAGTGAAGTCTTTTACTACCATTTTCATCAAAATCGAGATTAGCCTAGGGGTCGCTGAAAGAGCTTAAAGATAGCATGTTTCAGTCATTCATGGTAAAATGCTAACTTTGCAACTAATAGAGATAACCCTATCAACCTGCCTATCGTTTTGATCCTCTCGACGAGAAAATGCGATTGGAAGCAATTTTGATGGCGATGTAAGTTATGGTTTTCAAGAAATTTACCACTAAATTATGTTAGTATTAATGTTTTCATGTATATTTGTAGTAATTTTTTTATCATGTAGGACCAGTAAAAATAACGGGAGAGGAGGATAATAAAATGCCCACTCCAGACTCACTGTCTGGCCTGAAGAGCAGGCTCATTTGCCTTTCCGGCGTGGAAAAATAAGGAAAAAACCTACATGGAGAGAAATGCGGAAGACACTTTCCTTATAAAGCGGGAAACTTGGAAGTGTGGGTCACTGCTATCCGGGGTAGAATGTGAGAGGGAGGGGGTTACTCCGTGAAATACAGAGGGAGTCGCTGATGAAGCTCGACCGTTGAATGATGCCAATCCATGTGGCAAAAATTTTTAAATGCGCTTCTTTCGTCATGAAAAAACTGAATGTTAATGTACTGGTTGTTAAAGTGTCACTTACAAAAAAAAGTTTGCACAAATTTTACTTTTTCAGAATGTTGTGGGTGTTCTTTTTTGTCACGACCAGGTATTCACCAATTTATAGAGTCTCGTTGGCACTATAATAATGTTAATTAGGTTTGGTTGTTAATGATTATGACTGTTTAGAGCTGGGGTCAACATGATCGTTCCAGACCAAATAATGTTATTAATTAAGGAAATTAGTAGAGAAAGTTTTCTTCCTTTATTAAACAAAATAAATGAGATTTAAGTGAAACAAATAAACGTTGCAGTTGTTTGAATGAAAGTTGTATTGAAGGGTTAATGATTAATGATTAACGACTTCAGTATTATATAACGCGCGAGGTAATGATAGTCTTTATATAAAGTTAGGTGAATGACACCAGGCCAATGGGGCCTGTTACAACGTTGTTATATGATGAGGTCTAATGTGTTACTGGAGTTCTTCTTGAAGAGAGGCGAGATGCGATTGAGGCGTCATGCCCGAGAGTCCCTTATAACGAGGTCGAACACCATCCTCACATTGAATGTTATTTCTCAGAAGGCAAAAGCAAAATCGCGAAAGTATTTGAAGGCGTCTTTGTCGCTACAAACACACACACAGACATATATATATATATATATATATATATATATACATATATATATATATATATATATATATATATATATATATATATACATATATATACACAGGGTGTACATAAAGTCAGGATCTATTTTTGTGAAGCACTTGGAAATTATATGGAATTCAATCATAAAATGATGAAGTGGTAACATTTATTAAATAATTAAGAGTAGGATTCGACGTGACGCCCATCAGTATCCCTGCACAGCTCAAATCGTTCCGCAGCATTTCTAAACACATTCTGGAACATTTGCGGGGTTATGTTATCTGCAGCAGTTCGTATACGTAAGTTTTCAAGACTCGTAATCTTCGTCTGATAGACGTGCGATTTGATAAAGCCCCATGCAAAGAAATCTAAAGGGGTTAAATCTGGTGATTTCGCTGGCCAAGGTCTGTTGCTTCCGCGTCCGATCCAGCGATTTGGAAAATATCCATTTAGATAATCCTGAACAATTTTGGCATAGGTACTGACAAGGAGCACCATCATGTTGATAGACGACGGTACTGACAATCCTATTCCCGTCGTCTATCAACATGATGGTGCTCCTTGTCTATGCCAAAATTGTTCAGGATTATCTAAATGAACGTTTTCCAAATCGCTGGATCGGACGCGGAAGCAACAGACCTTGGCCAGCGAGATCACCAGATTTAACCCCTTTAGATTTCTTTGCATGGGGCTTTATTAAATCGCACGTCTATCAGACGAAGATTACGAGTCTTGAAAACTTACGTACACGTATACGAACTGCTGCAGATAACATAACCCCGCAAATGCTCCAGAATGTGTTTAGAAATGCTGCGGAACGATTTGAGCTGTGCAGGGATACTGATGGGCGTCACGTCGAATCCTACTCTTAATTATTTAATAAATGTTACCACTTCATCATTTTATGATTGAATTCCATATAATTTCCAAATGCTTCACAAAAATAGATCCTGACTTTATGTACACCCTGTATATATGGTGCTTTTTCCTAGAAGAAAGGCTCTGGAACTCTGCTATAAATTTCCTACAACCTTTTCCAGTTGTTACCCAACTCCCTGACCCTCTCAATCCCCCAAAAAAATCCTCCTTCCTATTCCTAAAAATTTTTTCCGCCAGAAAAAAGTTATTTATATACCGGGTGTCCCATTCAAAATGAAACAACTTTGAAACTCTGTAAATTTCAAAGTATTAATGTGAGACTGTTGAAACTTTGTCAGTTACTACACCATATGCATAAGTTTTTGTCATAATGTTTTTTGTTTGTTTCAGATTGAATTATGTTTACCCCACAAGAAAAAGCGAAAGGTGAGTTATGGATAGCTGAGTTGATGTCCCCTACTCTGGTGCAACGGCGATTCCGTACAACCCCGTGCAACCTTTCACAAGGAACCACCCACCAGAAGAGACTATATGCATGGACCAAGAAATTTGAGGAGACTGGCAGTGTTTTAAAGGAACACTCTGGAGGGCGAACAAGATCGGAAGAAGATGAACGAATACGCGGCGCCTTTGGTAGTATCCCGAGAAAGTCCATCCTTCGTGCCAGTGTTGAACAGCAGATTCCTCGTTCAACTGTGCAGAGAGTCGTGCGCAAGCGGCTGCAGCTCTATCCATATAAGCTTCAAGTTGTTCAGCATATAACGTGTGAAGATCTTACTTAAAAAAAGGAAACATTATGCTATGCACAATGTATCTAATATATCTAAATGTTATAATTCACATATATCATACGAAACTTTATGACATTGACTATTTACTGTGTGAATATTACATTGTTTGGATCATTCAGTAAAAAATTATAAGGTTTCAAAGTTGTTCCATTTCGAATGGGACCCTCGGTATATCTATATATAATTATGATATATAGATATACAAGACCTTGGTTAACCCTAATTCTTCTCTCAGAATCATTTTAACATTTTAAACGCACGAAATAAAAACTTGCCCATCATTACTGCAAGAATATTATTTTCGCTACAGCAGCTATATGTACGCATCCATTCATTAATTCATTTATTTAACTGACCATTACCAGCAAATTGGTGAAGCTAATAAAATTTAAGAAAGACAATTTAAATTGAAAAAACAATTGCTTACAACCACTTTTTAATTAGAGAAAAATCCTTGAATACAACAAGCAAATGCTTGGTACACAATTTGATTGTCAATCCAAATGGTAAATTTATCGATCGTGCGACGAATCCACTGTGCTTATTTTTTCTGGTAACAAACTTAAATAAATTAATGAACCCCAATAACATGGTTGGATTAACCATTTGGCTCGACTGGCAAATAGTAACCATTCATGTATTTTGTTATAAGTTATTTTTGTCGGTGCTGCTACAATTAAAATATTTATCGTGCAGCCATTATACACCCTTTTGTTACCCTTCCTTTCTTTATTTTTCAATTATTATCCGCTAATTAATTGTTTGTCACGTTTTCAGTACAACGAAATTGCAGTCTTCGCTCTTTATTCTCCAAAAAACTTTCATTAAAATCTGTTCTCGCTTTGTAAACACCATCATCAATTTTACTCAAACGAAAACAAAATTAAAATTTCGGTTACAGTAATGATTCTTTTATATATATATATATATAATATACTGTATATCAAAGCTATTGACTTCTCCTTAGGGAAACGGAGCTTACAGATGAAAAGAAGGACCAACACAACAGCAAACATTTTCGTTTATTTTTGTCCTTCAGACGTTTCGACAAATCTTTTATCATCATCAGTAAATTATAAATCTTAAAACCTTAAAACAAAACTAAGAATAAATTATTAAAATTAAGTCAATACAAAAGAAAATTAAAATCGTTAAAATTAAATTAAATTAAATTTACCTCAACTGGTAAATACACAATGATTACGTCAACCTCCATATTCGGCAGATACTAAGAGAAAACTGTATGGTCAGTTACATTGGAAGGTATGAAAGTAGGTTGGTTGGTTAGTTAGAAGAGCTGTAATTTGTAAGGTGAACTATTGTTGGTAATGGAGGGTTTGTTTCTATAGATGTACAAAGATTCTAAAATTCGGAGTTCTGTAAGGTTATTGGTTCTTGTTAGAATTTCGAACCGAGTTTTGTGAAGGGGATGGTTGTTTTCATTACTATGGTTTCTAATTGTGAATTGTGGTGGGCTACTAAGGGGACGATTGGGACGGACTTCAATCGAAAAGTAAAACAGTGAGTTTTCTCATGCTTAAATATAATAATTCTCTATTTGGTCTAAGATCTAGGGTATCTTATATTGATTAATTACCAGTGTTTAGTTACTAAATTTCAAACTTGCTGTGGTAAAATTATCAATAGACATAAAAGGGTACATGCTGCCAAATTAAAAAAATTGGGAATTACTCAGTCGTTTTTTAATAATCCACACAATTTTATTTTTAACTTTTCTAATAGAGTTTTAAGTGATAGAGAGAAAGAAATATTGTCGTTAGACTTAAACTTTGATCTACCTCATTATAAACAAAATTTGGGTCTTCTCCGTTTGGTGGCTAGCAGCGAATTTTGATGAAAATTGGTATAATAACGTAGTTTTGGTTACTGATTTCAAAAACAACTTTCTTTTTTTGGAGAAATGAAAAACAAACATGTTAGGGCACTATAAATAATTAATATGTGTTTTAACTTTTAACTAGCTTAACTAGTTACAGAGGATTGCGTTAAATTTAACCAGCATCACAAACTGCTACTGCTCATGAAAAAGTGTTCTAAGTGTGGGAACGTGTGTTCCTTTGATAAAAATATCCATTTCTTTCGTTGCCAAAAGCGTCGGTCAAACGCTAAAAAGTACAACTTTACGAAGAGTACGTTTTTTGAAGGATCCGGCAGATCTGTAAAAGTAGCAGAAAAAAATCAAGAATTAATGCCCAGTTAGGTCAATTGAATGCCTGGTTAGGTCATTTGAACGCCCTTGACGATTGGTTAGGTTAAGTCATGACATTTTCGTTAAAAACACATTAATTATTTAAAGTGCTCTAACGTGTTTGTTTTTCATTTCTCCAAAAAAAGAAAGTTATTTTTGAAATCAGTGACCAAAACTATATTAGTGTACCGATTTTCATTAAAATTCGCTGCTAGCCCTCAAACGGAAAAGTTCCCTAATTTTTTTTACATTTTTCTCTGGTTTTTAAAATCTTCTCATCAGTATTAAGAATTGTGAGATCCGACCAAATTTCTCGTTTCATAACTTAGTAAAACAAATGGAGAGTATCTCTTTAAAGAATTTTTATAATTTTAAACCCCATAAAGTGTTTTGCACCTTTTCCAGTTTGTGTACCGTTTTTCATATAATTTATTTTTGAGAATATTTTTGTTAAAACTAACGAAAATATCACGACTTAACCTAGCCAATTATCAAGGGCGTACAGTTGATCTATTATAATTATAACATTGTTTGTTTCTGGAATAGTATTTACTATTTACTAATAGATCAACTGTACGCTCTTGATAATTGGTTAGGTTAAGTCGTGATATTTTCGTTAGTTTTAACAAAAATATTCTCAAAAATAAATTATTGAAAAACGGTACACAAACTGGAAAAGGTCCATTATTTATTATTACATTTCAAATTCTAAACACATTTCGGTAATATTAACCAAATTACTGACCTCCACAATTTATACTGAAATAATTATATTTCTATTTCATTTTCTACAGGCAATAGATGACAATGAATGTACAGTACAAGACCGTGTGATGGTAGTAACACTACGTATCCAAGGAAACAAATGCAAAGAAATTCCAGAAAAATTGGAAAGATTTCACAAACCAGGAGGACCTACAGTCAAAGCAATTCGCGAGCTGGTCAATAAATTTAAAAGAACAGGATCTCTTCATGTTGAGGCAAAATGCGGACGTCCAGGTACTGTACCTCTCAACAAACTGTCGAATTGGTAAGCGATGCCTTTGAAACAAATCCTAGAATGTCAACTCGCACAACATCACGTAGACTGAGCATACCAAAACCGACAGTTCTAAGGATTTTAAAATCAACATTAAAAAAGAAAAGTTACCCTATTCAAATGCTACATAAGTTAAACGAAGAGGATTATCCAAGACGAACCACCATGTGCACAGAATTGATTGAATAAATTCATATCGAAAATTTATTGAACCACATTCTCTTCAGCAGTGAGGCGACATTCCACACATGCGGAAAGATTAATCGACATAATTGCCGTATCTGGGCGAGTGAAAAACCAACCAAGTTCTACGAATGAGAAAGAGATTATCCTAAAGTTAATGTCTGGTTGGGTATGACAAGATCGAAGATTTACGGACCTTTTTACTTTGCAGAAGCTACGGTGACAGGACCAATTTATCTTGACATGCTTCAGCAGTTTGTTGAACCCCAGCTTCGTTCAGATGGCATTCTTGACACTGTTGTCTTTCAACAAGATGGAGCCCCATGTCACTATGCAAACATCGTTTGGGCGTATCTTGATGAGCTCTTACCAAATCGCTGGATTGAATGTAGTGGAAACAGGCCCTTGGCAGCACGATCTCCGAATTTAACACCATTAGACTTGTTTACGTGGGGCTTTATAAAGTCTGAGGTCTACAAAACAAGAGTTGCAGACCTGCAGGATCTGCGAACTCGCTTTGTCACGGCAGTCGTTAAAATAACTCCAGAGGTGCTTGAGAATGTGTCCGCAATGCAGTGGACAGATTTGAGATTTGCAGAGACATTGATGGTGCTCACGTAGAATCTTAGACCTAAGCTTCATAAATAAATATACTGTACATCTAATTATGTTACTGCATTTTTATCCTAAAATACTATTATTTCAGCAAAATAGATAAGGACAATTGGACCACCCTGTATATTCAGAGAAGTAAACCCATTCTGAACGATTACCTTTCACCATTTAATCTCACTATTACATGATAATGTTTAAGTTTTTAATGTCATATTAATTAGTTTTATAGCTTTTGTATGTCAGTATTTTAAAATATTAATATTTATATTGATGCACACAACGACAACATCCCAAGAGTAGTATGACAGCAAAATGGTAGAGTGCAGTTGCAATGTTGCAAAGGGGAAGGGGATGTTACAAGGGGTCTACAACAAGGGGATCTTGCAACAAGCAAATGCTGTAAAGTGGGCAGGGGGTAATGCAATAAGTCAATGCTGCAAAGGGGGAAGGGGTTATGCAAAAATGCGGGAGGGTTATCCCCAAGCTGCAGTGAAGGGGGGAGGGAGCTTTGGGGGGAGAAGGGAGGATGACCTCCCCCAAAGGGGCGTCTTTGGGGGAGAAAATGGGATGTCCTCACGCCCCAAAGGGAAACCCTAACCTAAGCTTTAACCTAAGAAGGGAGAGGAGAGAGTTCTTTATTCCACCGGTGACCGTCGCATAATGAGCGTCCAGGGGATCCGCAGCTGTTATATAGAGGGTCGTGAGTTGCCAGATACCCCTATATAATTTAATTATGTTCAGGTGTACCTTATTAGGGTATATTTATTTATACCGGGTGCGGCAAAAGTAACGCCCTTTTAATAATTGTATCTTTATAGTTTTATACAGTATAATTTTTTAGTTTTATATTGTATCATTTTGTTATTTTTTAGTTTTTACTGAGAAAGTACTTATTATTTTTCTTAAAATGCTGTATTTTTCTTAAAAACCTTATTATTTCTCTTAAAATGCTGTAATTGATTTATTTCCTTCAATAAAAGAGAATAAACTAAAAAGGGCGTTATTTTTGCCGCACCCGTTACCTATAAGGAGGATTACCAGAGAGCACTATTTATCTATTTATTTATATATAGATGAGTTGCCAGATTGCATCATTTATTTTAATTATTTATTTGCATATAGATGAGTTGCCAGGCAGCACCATTTATATATGCAGGGTTACCAGACAGCACCATTTATATATGCAGGGTTACCAGACAGCACCATTTATTTAAATTATATTATTTATTAAAGGCAAGAGAGAGGGAGACGTTCTCCTTAATTTGCTCAGTAAAAGAACTAGTTAAAACACATTATTTATTTAATTAGCAATTAAAGAAATACACAGGACTCCTTATATTGTACATTATTCCAATAATATTCTATAAAATAATATTTAATTTACCTATAATTCGAGACCTGAATCACATTCATTTACTCTAAAACCAAACTGAAAGAGTCTATTTACTTTTGTCAATCCTTTCTATATACTTTTATCGTCAGCGTCAAAACAAAATTTCCTAAGTCACTTTTTGACGTTTTTTAAATTTTGTTGCTAATTCAATGTAAAAAAAATTGCACTTCTTTTGGTACAAATTTCGTCCTTGTGGGATGAACTAGAAGGGTGATATTTGCAAAAATTCATACTTTCCTAAGTCATAAGTAATTTAATTTAGAACCCCTTTTTTTCACTTTTTTCAAAACCACAAAAAATTACTTAGAAAAATATGGTATGACTCTGACGTTATATTATCTTTTATAAGGAAATTTATGCGAAAGCAAAGTAATTGAGGAATCCTTTATTCATTTGTTTTCTTCGTACTTTCATGCTAGTATATTTAATTAATCAAAGAAAAATGCATGCAAAATAACATTACACACTTTAAACGCTATATATAACTATATATAACTATATATTAAATTACCAACTGTGGTGGATTCCGTACCATGTTTCAGATTTCATGTTATACTGTAGCTCTAAGGTGGAGTGAAAACATAGATTATTGATTTTTATTTTAACCACGAATTAATTATATTATTTTTTATAAATAAAATTCTACGACATCAAAGTTAATTCTCCTTAAATTTGCTCGAGCTAATTATCTATACGAGCCCCAATATTTTAAAGAAATACAATTAATCCGAAATAAATAAAACACCAAATTGACAGCAGAAAACAAAAAATAACTACACTATATATATACACATTCTTAAATAAGTGTACAAGACAATTCTGTATATATATTATATACTTTTATAAAAACAAAGTAAAATACGTCGAAAGCGTCTATTTACTTTTGTCAATCCCCTGTGTGTGTATATATATATATATATATATATATATATATATATATATATGTGTATATATATATATATACACACACACATATATACACATTTATATACATTCTTAAATAAATGTACAAGACAATTCTCTATATATATATATATATATATATATTATATACTTTTAGAAAAACAAAGTAAAATACATTGAAAGGAAAGTGTCTATTTACTTTTGTCAATCCTCTGTATATATATATATATATATATATATATTATATATATATAAAATGTGTTCATTAAAACAACTCTTTTTATTCCAAGGAATAGAAAAGTGCGTAACGAGTCCAAATTTGTAATGGCCACTCACGCATTCTCACAACGCTGAACGAGAAATGACACACACACACACACAATAAGCGAAAGCTTTATGCTGCCCCACAAGAGACAGAAGAATCTAAAGGTATAAATTTGAAACACAGGTGAATCGTCGACCAAAAAGTTAACCGCAAAGGTCCATTTGACCCACATCCGTCCCAGACCACACAGAAAGAACCTATCTCGACTCCTATTTATTGTTTTCAATATTACCATTACTAATGAAGTTAAAAACTGAACTTAAATTGAATTATATATACATAAGCATCACGTGATTGTTTTTTTATTTATAGGCTAAATTAGCCTTTGATTAAGTAATGAATTTCCTTATCATATTCCCATATGCAACAATATATATATATATATATATATACACACACAGGGTGTTTGAAAACTTTCAGTACAAATTGTAATGGGAGATAGGCAACACCAAGACAAACCCTTTTCGTCTATAAGTGTATGTCCGCTGACGTCACCATTCGGCGCGAGAGGGCGCCGCTGCAATTGGCTAAAAGGTGAAGTGGGCTAGACTCGCGCTTGCCGCGGGCATTCTTAAATCGGACGTAGTACGCGTAACATGTTTATTTAAAGAAGGCATGTTTATTTAAAGAAGGTGCTGAAAGTTGCGACCGGTAGCATCAATGCATGCCCGACAGTGTCGAAGCATTGACAGACGTACACGTCGAAAGATTCCGGCATTTCGGGAACAGTTCCAGCGGCGACAGCGATTCTTGCTACGAGGTCTTCTTCTGAGTAAATGGGAGTCTCGTACACGAGGTTCTTCATGTGTCCCCACAGGAAGAAATCGAGGCATGTTAAATCGGGCGATCTCGGTGGCCAGGCTACGGGCCCACCCCGGCCTATCCATCGGTCCCCAAAAGTGGCGTTCAGATAATCCCGCACATCGTTGCTAGAGTGTGCTGGGGCCCCGTCGTGTTGAAACCACATTCGTCTACGAATAGCCACGGGAACATCTTCCAGCAGTTCCGGCAACGTTTCTTCAAGAAATATCCGATAAACCCGCCCGTCGAGTCGGGCAGGCAGCAGATACGGCCCAATCAACTTGCCATGGACGATACCCGTCCAAACATTGACGGCGAACCGTTCTTGATGAGCATGCACCCGTGTAGCATGTGGATTTGCGTGCGCCCACACGTGAGAATTGTGCATGTTAAACACACCCTCACGTGTGAAACAGGCCTCATCTGAGAACAGCACATAAGCCGGAAAATTAGGCTGCACCGCTGTCTGCTGCAGAAACCAGCGTGCGAATTTCACACGAAGAGGGTAATCCCGAGGTTGTAATGCCTGGACTCTCTGACGATGAAACGGATGTAACTGCTGCTCGTGTAACACTCTCCAGACCAGGTCGTGGTTCACACCGAGGATACGTGCAACACCTCGCGTGCTTGCGCTTGGATTGTCCTCAAATCGCCGTAAGATTTCTTCTTCCATGTCTGGAGTGCGCACGTTTCTCTCCCGACCAGTGTCATGCATGTTTGCATGGAATGTTCCAGTTTCTCGCAGTCGCCGATGCAAATGCGCAAACGTTTGGTGGTTTGGCACACGTCTGTTTGGGAAGCGCTGTCGGTACAACCTCACAGCAGCTCTTCCGTTTCCATTGGCAGCCCCATACACCATATGCATGTCAGCCATCTCAGCAGTCGTGAAGCGCTCCATGTTACGCGTACTACGTCCGATTTAAGAATGCCCGCGGCAAGCGCGAGTCTAGCCCACTTCACCTTTTAGCCAATTGCAGCGGCGCCCTTTCGCGCCGAATGGTGACGTCAGCGGGCATACACTTATAGACGAAAAGGGTTTGTCTTGGTGTTGCCTATCCCCCATTACAATTTGTACAGAAAGTTTTCAAACACCCTGTATATATCTTGTGCGGAACACTTCTACACAAGCGTCGTTCTTTACATTAATTATACTGTGTTGTTTGCAGTTAAAATGTATATATGTACGGCATGCGAAGGTGCCCCCTCAGGGCATTTGATTCCGCTCGTATGTAGGAGAATTACAAGTACTAACTAATCTGGTCCTTGGTGTAGTGGTTAACATATCCGACCGGCAATTGGATGATCCCGGGTTCGATTCCTGGGAGGTACCTCATTTTCCTTTGCTCGTTCTCCCTTCTCATCTTGTGCGGAACACTCTTCTACACAAGTGTCGTTCTTTACATTTATTATATTGTGTGTTGTTTGCAGTGAAATATATATATATATATATATATATATATATATATATATATATATATAGGGTGGTGCAAATGTATTTACACAGTAGTAATAATAGCTGACTCGGTTTTCTTTCTCCCCGAATTGGTCATTTTGACTAAGGTCAAGCTTGTCACTCCGCCTTAGACCTACGGTTTAACGTTGAATTCGAACTACGCTCCAGCACGGGCGGGCAGAAATTACAATGTCATCGTCCGGACTCGATCTTTCAACCTCCGATCAGCACCCCAGCGTCTTAACCACTAGGATACCTAGGGTACCCATTTATTTACCAGCCCAACCAGATATTCATTTTCAGGAACTAAGCATATTTTACTCAGACTCGTACGCGACATTTGGCAAGTAGAAAGTCTAGTCGAGTAGATGTATCGAAAATGGGAAAGCCGAGAATAGTATGACCGCAAATATAGTATATTAATATTGCAAATATTTTAAACCATCGTGGTAGAGATTGCAAGTAGCAATTCACCTTGAGATGTGAAAATAAATCTACGGAGAGAATGAACCGATATAGATGTATCTAAAATGTGGAAAGTTGAGGACAAATCGGAGAATAGTATGACTGCAAATAATAATGCAAAATATTGTCGTGATACAGAATGCAATGTTGCAAATGTTGAGCAATGTTGCAAGGGGTGGATATTGCATGAAGGGGTGGGTTCCAAGATGGGAAAGCTGAGAATAGTATGGGCGCGAATAATAATGCGAATATTTGAAACCATTGTGGTAGAGATTGCAAGTGGCAATTCACTCATACACCTTGAGATGTGAGCATTAACTGTACGGAGAGAAGATAAAGACACTATTATTCAACCGATCAGGACTTCAGGGTCCGTAATATAGGTGTTACGATTGGTACACAAATTTAACATAGCCCCGCCCACTTACATTGACAACCATTCAGCAAACTTACGAACAGCCTATTAGTCTTTTGGGGTGGTGCTTGGGGATCATGCATATAAAAGGAAATATTTTCAGTTGGGACTCACAGCAGTTACTTTCACCAATGAATAAACAGTCCCTTCGTCATGAGTCATTCACAAGAACTTTACAGTTTACCAGATTTATATCAAGATGGAGACACTGTCGCGTTGTCAAAAATTAATCTTTTTAACGCAGCCGATCGGGACGGATTATTTCCAACGCAAACCGTTAATGAAATTTGCAAAGACGCTCTTTACGATCCGAAGCAAGGGACTGCCGTAGAAATGTAAGTAATTATGTGCCTGTAATTTTAATTTTGTAGCCAATTAATATTGTTAAAGTCCTGTTTTAATTTGTTGAATTATTTTTTTATAGCAATCCTTTGCAAGTTTTAAATAATTTTATAAGTTCCATAATAAATGAAATGTTAGTCGGCATTTTCTCTTAAAGAAACTTCTCTTAGCGGTTCGAAGATATCTTCACATTGTAATACTCTTACTATATGTATACTCTGCATATGTTTTAAACAATTGGGTTTTTATTAAAAAAGATTCAGTATGAACTAATTAATTATACTTTCTCTTTAAAGGTCCGATAAGGATTTGACTCGTGTTATGCAATCTTTTTGTTTTGAAAAAACGCACGTCGTGGACCTGAATACGGAGGTAGAAGTTTTACCGAGCAGTCAACCCAGCGATTGTCATATCATTAACGAAATATATAAGTTTTTTCTTATGTTTCGATCTTTTTTTTTCGGGTAAGAAGACAATGTATTTTTATAAATTTACTAAATGAAAAAAATCATGGTTTAGTTTCCATTAAATAAGCTACAGAATACACAAACACTATAGGATACAAATATATATATATGAACAAACCATCATACTCCACAACGAGTGCACACAATCGGAAAACGGCTTTTTATCTGTCTGCATACCATTTTGTCGTTTCGTTGAGTGCGACACGTGTCGAATAAATTTTAAAAATTTACAAATTCCTTACCACGTGACATATGCATGAGGAATGAGAGGCAGTACATCCCACAAGTATTACTAAAATATCATTGTAGTCGGTAGGGATTCCATACAATTTCGGGGATATGCAACTGCTTAAGAAATTTTATAAAAACAGTCACTACAGGGCTGAGTCCCGAGTGAATCAAAATAGTACATTCGGTCCCTAATTTTAAAAGAGATTGCAAACCAATAAATCCCTTCACTACCAACAACAGCTGTGTTTACAATAAGGCTACCACAATCTCACGTAGTTGGCAATTTCAATGTTTCCTTCTTCGCAAACACCGATGAATTTGGATCGCGTGATTCGGTCACTATTCATTACTCTCTGAAGTGTATTCGCATCCACTTTAAAAGTCAGTGACAACGCTCCTAAATCTGTCAATTTCTATTAGAGCTTGTGATTCGAGGTATACTAGTACACTTATAGGCGCGTCTATAGGATTGGCGAATTCCAATCTGACTGAGATGTTTCCACTTTGTTGTGGACTTAAGTGTGTATTTACACTAGCCGCTAAGTCAGGAATGATATCAAACGGATAAAGGTTAATATCATCTGTGAATTCTTTCTGCGTTATCCCAATCCCAACCCCATCACAAGCACCGGCGATATGGGCTCAAAGCAGGAGAACAGCGCCTGTTGAATAATCCGTATCCAATGTTATCCCCAACGCAACTCTGTTGACGTATAGTTATATTTTTAAGGCCGAAATTCTCGAATTTAAAGGCATTCTTTTTATATTTTCCATTCACCGAAGCGTGCTCCTGAAATCCAATTAATAACCTTTTAGTAGAACCCCCAGGGCTACGTTTTCTAACTGTTTCGAAGCCAGCCCTGCGGGTACCGTGTATAGTTTGATCTGTACTCTGTTAATTGGGTATTTTATTGTGGCGTGTGGTAAATTTTTTCAATTTCTATTTGTTTTGGTGAACTTAGTTTCACTCACCGTACGAGGAGGTATGTCTCCATAATGTGAATCACAATGGGTTTTGCTCCCTCTTCTTGATCAGCCCCTAGATTTAAACAGATCTCAGGATTCGTGCGGGTGAGTTTTATTTTCATATCAACACCATTCACAAGCAGTTTCTCTTGGAATGTGAAGTCTGTATACAGGCGTCCAAAACATTCGTATATATGTTTTTTAAAATTTGTAAATTTAGCCTTTATACTGCATTCGTCTTTAGCTTCATGATAGCCCTCGGCAGTTAAAAAGGTATCCTTCGCTTTTTTTGAAAAGTTCAGCACATTTTCCAGATACGATCGTAAGGGCTAGTACCCCGTTCCTGCAGAGATGTTTACCTGATTTAAATACACATCACACTGGTTGAATATGAATGTAAAAAGTTGCTTTCAGGTATACAACATATTTATCATCGCAATCCGTTCCATCAGAATGGGCTATACGTAGTTTAACGTACATGTGCATACAGCTTCGATCAAAAAAGTAAGGGCCTGAGCTGGGTATCACGAATTCTATAGGGGCACTCGGGCAATTAATTGTGTTTAACGGATTAACTGTAATAAAGTCGGTGTTCAATAAAAACTTGAGTTGGAGACATATCAATGAGGGGCAGTTCCGATTTCCTAGCCATTTCACCAGGTACATTTTTCTCTTTCCTGAACCTTTGCTTCCTAAAATTTTTTCAATTTTAAACATTTTTTCCTAAATTAAATGTCACCTTCTGCAACTCCTGGAGGTAAAAGCCTGCTACAATTTCTTCCCCATTCAAATCTTCAACGTAATACAACATTATCTCGCCTTTAGATTTCATATTCCTAACTTTAAAAATCTCACGCGTCCAATGTTGCTCAAATCCCTTCGCGAATTTATTTCCTGAACGCGACAAACTTACATAATCACTGATTTTGAAACGTACAGAGTGTGGCGGTGTTTCATCTCTTCTCACATCAGGCTCTGGGCTCGTACCTCTTTCTAAAATTTCGTTAAGTGTTGTCCCAATCGTGTGATAGTGTGAGCGGTTGTATGATGAGGCCAATGATTCCAGAATGTCTATATATTTGTGTGTTTTTATGTGTAAAATACCGGTGCATGTGTTCCTTTATGGTACGTTGAAATCTTTCAGGTAAAGAGGCATTATGTGTAGAACTGGTGGTGTAGTAGCTGATATTAAACTCTGTCAACATGTTCTGAAAAGCTTGGCCTATAAATTCCTTCCCCATATTCGTACAAAAATAGCCAGAAACCTTGTTTTCTTTCAACATCAACGTTTTGGTGGCTTTAGCAACTGTTTTAGGCGATATATTTTTCAGAGGAATTAGCCACAGATATCAAGAGAATACAGCTATTATGAATAGAATGTAGTGGTAACCATCTTTATACACTGAATATCTTTGCATGTCCGTTAAATCTGCTTGCCAAATAAGAGTCAATCGATGCCGCTGTTGTCTTGGCTGTTTTAAACCTTTTTCTCACAGGCTTATGAACTGTATAAGTGTCCTGCTCCCGAAAAAACCTCTCAACATCTTTTCCGCTATTCCATCATTGTAAACACTTCTGTACAGTCTATCTACGCCTCCGTAGGATGCTGGGCTAGAAATGTCATAATAACGTCTTCTTAATATGTTAGTCATTTGCATATTTTAGAGGGACGTGGATAGGGTTGATCGTTGTTTATCCTTTTTTTTCTCCTCTTCAGAGGTGCTGACGGGGTGATGGCGTTGTCAGTTGTGGTACATGCGAAGATTGTTCCAATTTTTTCAATCTGTTCAGATTTCCTATCATTGTTTTGGCAACATTTATTTGTTGTAGTCTGCTTTAATATGCTTCCATTCTGACGGTGAGGGCTTATCCCACTTTCTCACCAGATCATAGACGATGTCTACGATATTCGATCCCTGAACCTTTGCTCCTTCCACAATGATCTCACCTGTATCGGTCCATTGTGTGTTGGGATCCTCTTTCAATAGATTATAAAGACTTAAAACTTTATTCCTCAATGTATCTGGGAGGGTGCTTTTTAATACATGCTCGATATGTTGTGGGGTCGACCCGTTAATCTTTGGTTGGTCAGCTCAATCGTCGGACACAGGCCCTATGTCACCATGCCCATCGTTGTCCGTGCTGTGCCTAATAACCACGGAGATCTCTGGCGAATTCTTATAATTTTCGTACTCGTGAAGAAATTTCTGCAGAAGTTCTTGGGATAAGATCCTTTTCTCATCAGGTGTTTTTTCACTGTTTAATAGGGCTAACAATTCGCAGTGAAGCATACACCTCGTGTGGAATCACTACCACTTTCTTCATTATATTAATCTCGTCAGTAAAGAACCCAAAACTGAAAATAAGATGGGGAGGAATGACCCTCCTCTTTGTACAATAATTCGTTTTTTCTTCCCCACAACTTGACTTTTACGAGCCAGTGTACGTATTATGTTCTTGTAACGGCGTAGGCGAGCCTTCTGAATGGGTTTCATTGATACATTGCAATTTATAACGTTAAGACAGATTTCACAGATGCATTTTAAAAAGTCGGCGTCGATATTTTTAGCAAACATCTGTTGCATTGCCCGCGGCAGTCTATGATAGATTTTTATAAATTCATGGTATTTCTTTAGCCTCTTTGTCATTCTGGAATATACACTGTTTCAGGCGCGTTTGGAAATATATTCGTTCTTAGAAGCACCCTAAACGTGTTTCGCGGATGACGGTCGCAAAGCAAATATCCGCAACGCTAGCTTGTAGCTTCTTTAAACTTCCAAAAACTCCTTACGCTGATTCGGGAACATTTGATTGACTAATACCCCAATTTGTGATAAATCTCTACGTTGCGCGAATTAGACTAGATGTTTTGTATTTAACGACACATCGCACATGTATCTATTTTTGAAAAATAGATTCTGATTGATGAAGAACACGCTTATGTTAAGATGGTGGGAGTATACCGTAAATGTCTCGGCAAACGTTTTATCCATCTCCAACATGAGATCGTCAACTACAATGACTATATGTTCATTTCCCTTTAACGAATTCACGTCATATACACCTTTGTGGAACCAAATATCATCTTGATACTCGTTGAACACTGATTGATACGTCGAATAGCACCATACAACTTTAGGCACAAATTTTCAGAACACCTCCCACTTTTCATTAATGATTTTAAGCATAAACACAGTTTTACCACATTCTGTAGCGTCAGATATAATGTTATAATGTTATAAAGTTTCAAACCAACAAAGACCATAGGATCCACTCATGGCTCGTCTACCTAACTGTGTTCGTAATTGTGTATTGTGCATGTACTCCGTGGTGACACAGGGGACCTACAACTTTACGTGTGTTCCGAACCACAAAGCCTTAATTTTACTACCTTAAACTATAACCAATCCATCAACATATGCGTCTAATCGATTTTTAAACATATTTATAGACGTGCTACTAATTACTTCTACCGGAAAACTATTCCAGCTATTTACTATTCTATGCGTAAAAACGTTTTTGGCAACTGCTGTCTCGAACCTTCTCCTTGTCAACTTACACCCGTTATTTCTAGTCCTATTATATTGAGATATTTCGAAAAAGCTATCTCTATCTACGTTATCAAACCCATTCATAATTTTGAAAACCTGGATTAGATCACCCCTTAACCTCCTAATCTCGAGTGTAGTCAATTTTAACTCTTTAAGCCTATCCTCGTACGACTTTGACCTAAGAGACGGAATCATCTTAGTTGCTCGTCTTTGAACTCTTTCGATTTTGTCTATATCTTTTCGCATATGCGGATTCCAAAATTGGATGGCGTACTCCAAATGGGGTTTAACTAATGATTTATAAAGAGGAACAATAATATCTCGCGATATGTACTCAAAATTCGGAGCTTTATTGACCGCTGCTGTACTTTGTTTCGCTACTTTTAAATCACCAGTGACTATAACTCCTAAATCTTTTTCCTGATCTACGCTTGCTAACTCCTTCCCTGACACACTATACGCAAAATTACCATTACGCGAACCTATATGTAAAATTTTGCACTTACCGACGTTAAATCTCATTTGCCATGTGACTGACCAATCAACGATTTTATTCAGATCTTCCTGGATTTTACCTCTATCTTCGTCATTAATCGCCCTACCCCCCAACTTCGTGTCATCCGCAAACTTTGAAACTGTACTGACTAGGCCGACATCTAAATCGTTAATATATATAAGAAAAAGCAAGGGGTCCAATACAGAACCCTGAGGAACGCCGCTCGCTACACTAGCCCAACACGACTCCGCTCCATCAACGACCACCCTCTGTTTCCTACCTCGCAACCACTCTTCTATCCAATTTATTACTACACCCCTGATTCCATGAGCCTTAGTTTTTCAATGAGTCTTTTGTGCAGTACGGTGTCAAACGCTTTTTGAAAATCTAAATACACTACATCAACCGCCTGATGACTATCCTCAACTTCAACGACGCTTTGAAAAAATTCTAAAAGATTAGTTAAGCAAGATTTGTTTCGCCTAAATCCGTGCTGCGTATTTCTAACCAAGTTATGCAATTCTAAGTGTTCGACTATACGATCCCTAATTATTGATTCCGGTAGCTTACCTACAACGGACGTTAAACTGATTGGCCTATAATTTCCCGACGCACATTTATCGCCTTTCTTAAAGATAGGTGTTACATTTGCTAACTTGAAATTATCTAGTACGCACCCCTCAGGAATAGACGTATTAAAAATCTTTGTTAGCAGCACAACAATGCTTTCTTTTAATTCTTTTAGTTGTATGAGATATATGGAATCCTGCCCCGGTGATTTACACATTTTCGTTTTATCAATGTAGCGCATTACCTCCCTTCACTAACCACAATATTATCCAAAATATTACTATTATCAAAAGGTATTATGTCTATGACCGTAGGGATATTCGTTACATCTTCTATGGTAAAAACTGACGTAAAAAGTTCGTTTAGCAAGGTAGCCATTTCCTTGTTTTCAGAAACTATCTCTCCATTAACATTTTTCAATGGCCCGAGGACACTTTTTACTGGATTTCTATTGTTGACGTATTGAAAGAATCGCTTGAGGTTTTCTTTACCGTCACGAGCTATGGAGATTTCAAATTCGCGCTTGGACTTTTTTATTACACTTTTCGCTTCACGCCTTAGAGATATGTAGTTGTTTCGTAACCACAAATTGTCTTTATCGCACTTATGTAGCCTATAAGCCTTATCTCTACTCTTTATAATGTCTCCTACTCTAGAAGTAAACCACATGGGCTTGTTGTTTACTTTCGCACGCTTAATTTTGTAGGTACACATTCCTCATTTATAGTCCTAAATACTGTTTCAAACGATTCCCACATTAGTTTTGCGTTGGAGATCCCAATTACGTTTTCCTAATTGACGTGTGACAATTCATTTCGAAATTTACAAAAGTCTGCGTGCTGGAAGTTAGAAATTTTAGTCGAGTTAGTTGGTTTCGAGTGACTTACTGAGAGGACAAACTCTACCATATTGTGATCGCTATTGCTTAACGGTTCTATTACTTGAAGATCCGTGATTTGCCTATCGTCCGTAGTTGTTACTAAATCTAAAATACTGTCCAACCTCGTAGGTTCCCCAATATATATACACACTGTGTATGTATGTATATATATATATATATATATATATATACTGTATAACCTTTAACCTTTGGTTAACCTTTGGTTAGCTTCCGCCCGAATTGTTCATTCTGACGAAGGTCAAGCTTTTTACTCCACCTTAGACCTACAGTTTAACGTGGAAATCGAATCACGCCCCATCAGCAGCCCAGCGTCTTAACCACTAGGACACCTAGGGTACCCATTTATCTACCAACCACTTTCTTTTATTGTGTGGAAGGATGAACAGCTGGGTTTTGCTGCGTGCCGGCTGCTGTCGGGTCTCGAACCCGAGGCCGATGGATTCGTAGTCAGCGACGCTAACCACTGCACTATATATATATATATATATATATATGAACAGAAGGATCAACACAACGGCAACCATTTTTCATTTATTTGTACTTCAGACGTTTCGACAATTCTTTTGTCATCATCAGTGAATTAAGTCTTAAAACCTTAAAACAAAAGTAAAAAGTGAAAAGTGAAAATTACATCAATACAATATTAAAACCATTAAAATTAAAACCTTAAAGCAAAATGAAAATTGCATCAATACAAAATTAAAATCATTTAAGTTTCATCACTATAAAAACTAAAATTAAATTAAATTACCTCAATAGGTAAATACACAATGTTTACATCCACCTCCATACTTGGCAAAGCCTAAGAGAACACTGGATGGTCAGAGGATTAGAAAGGGTATGTCTACGAGAGTCGGTTGGTTAGTTAAAAAAGCTGTAATTTGTAGGATGAGCTATTATTGTTAAGGGAGGGTTTGTTTCTATAGATGTACAAAGATTCTAAAATTCGGAGTTCTGTGAGGTTATTGGATCTAGTTAAAATTTCAAACTGAGTTTGTGAAGGGGATGGTTGTTTTCATTACTATGGTTTCTAATTGCGGATTGTGGAGGGCTACTGAGGGGACGGTTGGTACGGACTGACAAGCCCAAATGTTGAGAAAGGCGCACCTCCAGTTGGAGTTGAGTGCTGCCAATATACGCAGCCTTACAGCTGTCGCACGTGTATTTGTAAACAACATTGGGGCATACAGTTTTGGGGAATTCATTTTTGAACTTTAAAAATTTTAATAATTTAAGTGGGTTGACGAAGGCGAATCTAAAATTTATTTGGGGATAACTAGACTTGAGCAGTTTGGACAATTCACCTCGAATACGCAATGATAAATAACCATAAAAAGGTAATTTAATATATCTGGTTTCTTTTTGTACTGTAGTTATGGGGAGTTTAGTGTTAAAAGTGTTATTTAAAAATTTCTTTAATTGGTTATCGAATAGATTAGAAGGGTAGTAATTGTTAATAAAGTACTGATTTAAAAATTTAAATTCTTCGTTTAACGAAAAGTAATCCGAACAAATACGGTAACGTCTTGTTAATAATGTTACTATAGCACTAATCTTATATTTATAAAACATACAACTTAAATAATTGGTTTCCAAGCCAGTAAAAGTTTGTTTTCGAAATAGTGAAGTATGGAACTTATTATGAGCCCGTTTAACTGAAACATCCAGGAAAGGTAAACTATTATTTGTTTCGTTTTCACATGTGTACTTAATATTACTATGTTGTTTATTAAGATAATCAAGAAAAAGTTTTATGTGTGAAGGATGGTTAAATATTAAGTCTAGTTATCCCCAAATAAATTTTAGATTCGCCTTCGTCAACCCACTTAAATTATCAAATTTTTTGAAGCTCAAAGATGAATTCCCCAAAACTGTATGCCCCAATGTTGTTTACAAATACACGTGCGACAGCTGTAAGGCTGCGTATATTGGCAGCACTCAACTCCAACTGGAGGTGCGCCTTTCTCAACATTTGGGCTTGTCAGTCCGTACCAGCCGTCCCCTCAGTAGCCCTCCACAATCCGCAATTAGAAACCATAGTAATGAAAACAACCATTTAAATTCTTCGTTTAACGAAAAGTAATCCGAACAAATACGGTAACTTCTTGTTAATAATGTTACTATAGCACTAATCTTATATTTATAAAACATACAACTTAAATAATTGGTTCCCAAGCCAGTAAAAGTTTGTTTTCGAAATAGTGAAGTATGGAACTTATTATGAGCCCGTTTAACTGAAACATCGAGGAAAGGTAAACTATTATTTGTTTCGTTTTCACATGTGTACTTAATATTACTATGTTGTTTATTAAGATAATCAAGAAAAAGTTTTATGTGTGAAGGATGGTTAAATATTAAGTCTAGTTATCCCCAAATAAATTTTAGATTCGCCTTCGTCAACCCACTTAAATTATCAAATTTTTTGAAGTTCAAAGATGAATTCCCCAAAACTGTATGCCCCAATGTTGTTTACAAATACACGTGCGACAGCTGTAAGGCTGCGTATATTGGCAGCACTCAACTCCAACTGGAGGTGCGCCTTTCTCAACATTTGGGCTTGTCAGTCCGTACCAACCGTCCCCTCAGTAGCCCTCCACAATCCGCAATTAGAAACCATAGTAATGAAAACAACCATCCCCTTCACAAAACTCAGTTTGAAATTTTAACTAGATCCAATAACCTCACAGAACTCCGAATTTTAGAATCTTTGTACATCTATAGAAACAAACCCTCCCTTAACAATAATAGCTCATCCTACAAATTACAGCTTTTTTAACTAACCAACCGACTCTCGTAGACATACCCTTTCTAATCCTCTGACCATCCAGTGTTCTCTTAGGCTTTGCCAAGTATGGAGGTGGATGTAAACATTGTGTATTTACCTATTGAGGTAATTTAATTTAATTTTAGTTTTTATAGTGATGAAACTTAAATGATTTTAATTTTGTATTGATGCAATTTTCATTTTGCTTTAAGGTTTTAATTTTAATGGTTTTAATATTGGATTAATGTAATTTTCACTTTTCACTTTTTACTTTTGTTTTAAGGTTTTAAGACTTAATTCACTGATGATGACAAAAGAATTGTCGAAACGTCTGAAGTACAAATAAATGAAAATGTTTGCCGTTGTGTTGATCCTTCTTTCATCTGTAAGCTCCGTTTCCCTAAGGAGAAGTCAATAGCTTTGATATATATATATATATATATATATATATATGAATGGACAACATTTTACATCTTATGAGTACCCTTATACAGACCCAGGATTATTGCTTTTAACCATTTTTGCAAAAGATATAATAACCGTTCCGTGAAAAGATAACACGTTAAAAGCCAAAGTGATTTTCAACATTAGTCTGTCCTCATTATAAAGCCTGTAATTAATTTTGGCTCTTAGTCTGTCCTATTTCTTGAACTTATAACGAAAGCATTGATGACGCTTCTAAAATGACTATAGAAAGAGAAACTAACGTCAATTTATTTTAGATTTTAGCTACATATTAAGAGTGAATTAAGTAATGTTTTTTTCTATTGTACGTTCCACACGACTTGTAAACTTTTTAGATACGCGTTTGGATCTTTTGCGTGTATTTATTTATTTATAAATATTGTTTTCGTATTCGTTTGCGTTACTTACAACATTCGTACAATAATATGCTAGCAGAATGGCCGAGTAGTGGGTTGGCTGCGCACTGAGAGGGTAAGGAATAGGAGTAGAGTGACAGTGAGAGGAAGAGTTATGTAAATGCCAAAAGGGGGTGAGGGGAAACCGAGTGAGACTGAAAGTAAAAAAGTGTAAGCGAGAGGAAACTTCACTGACGGTGAGGGAGTCGCGGTAGATGTTAATTCTTTATCTCCCTATTTCGCCCTCCCATAATAAAATGAACACCCTCCTAAAGCAACGGAATAGATATGTGGTGGTACCGTCCTCTTGAAACAAAATGTCCTCCAGGTGAAGTTTCTGTTTCGAAACAAAAGCAGGAGGTTTTCATCTAAGATGGGTATGTAATCTTGTAAATTAAGACGTCTCTCTACGAACACAGTGTCAGTTTTTCAGTGTTAAATGTCTACCCACACCCAAGCAGCACAATCACCGAATTTTACATTCTGTTGCACCAATTTAAGATTGAACATATCGCCACGAATACTCCATACCCAGATTTGTCCTCCTAAAGCAAACTGCTGAAATCTTATTCATCTTGAGAAGACAAGAGTGCGAAAACTGAACAGACCTGTCCTTCATCTACGTGAACCACCCACATCGTTTCTTCAAATTAGTCTCGAAGCAATGGCTTTCTTCTCGCGACACGTTCTCTGTACCGAGCTGTATGTAGGATGGCTTATGCAGAATGCTCTCGGAGAGTTATTCACAGCAACATTTATTGTTTTTGTTTAATTAAAGGAAAGTCCTTTCTTTACTGGATTGATGACATTTCATTTGGTAACCCTTTTTTACCACTTAAAGCAATAACTCCGCGATGCCGTCGCAGAAAGCGTCGTGTGTTAGGTGTAGGGTTAACCGGTGGTATTCGGAATTTAAGGATTATAACGGCGGTCCAATGGCGATTACCGATAGATCAGTTTGTTTCTTTTGCGAGTTCATGGGAATTAGTTGACATAAAACGCAGTGTACGTGAGGTAGCGGATAGACTTGCAACGCTTGATGAGGGCAGGGTTAGGGCTACGGTTGACGGAAGCCGAACCAATACTAACGTTGAAGACGTTAGTAATTTGAAGGGTGAGGTGCGTAACTTAGTTTCTAGTTTAGGTAGCTTGTCGGGAAGGTTAGATAGAGTTGAGGAAGAGGTTAAGGTTAGTCCGAGAGTAGTAGATAGCGAGGGATTTAGAGAGGTTAAGGGTGGAGCTAGGCCGCGTACATTAGGTGATAGGAATCCCCCCCCTATCGAGGTTTCGAACCCTTTCGCCCATTTGGAAAGGGATGTGAATGAGGGGGAAACTATTTTAATTGGGGACTCTTTAGTGCGCCACATGGACAAAGAGTTCGTTAAACGGAATCCAACCAATAGGAGGAGGGTCTGTCTCCCGGGGCCAGGGTTGACAGAGTTAGAGACGAAGTGGATAGGGTTGACGTTGCTTCCCGTCACTCAATGTTGGTGACGATGGTAGGAGGCAACGACTCGTATAGGCCCGATACGAGAGTGCCTGACCTTTTGGAGAGATATAGGGGGTTAATTAGGTCCCTGAAGGCGAGGTCAGATAGGTCTTTAGTTCTAGGTATTACCCCTAGGCACGGTTGGGTCTTAGAATTACGTCTAAAACAATATTTTTGAATAACAAATTAGAAGAGATTTGTGCTGAGGAAAGTGTACCCTTCGTAAAGCTGTGGTCCGAATTCAATGATCCTAGCCTTTTTATAAAAGATGGGGTGCATTTTAATGAAATAGGTAATGCTAGGCTAGGTAGGTTAATAGACGAAAACGTGCGAAAGCTGTATAGGTCGAAGCCTTCTTTAAACGTTGTGGGTCCGGGAAACGCGGGCCCGACGTGATAAATAGTTTAAAACGGGCCCGTGGTAAAAAATAACTTAAACGTCTTTTATTGCAACGCGCGTAGTATTAGAAATAAATTAAATGAATTTAAGGCGGTAATTTATTCCGGCAACTATGATATAGTTGCTATCACTGAAACTTGGTTAAATACCGTGACTCGGGACTTGTTGGGGGAACTTGATATACCGGGTTTTAAAATCTTTACTAATGATAGGTTACATAGATTTGGAGGCGGCGTTTTGCTGTACATTCGTAATTCCCTTAGGGCTATCGAGGTTAAGTTAGATTTTCCGGCAGCAATTAATGCGATCTGTGTTGAAGTTAGGGCGCGTAGTATTAGTTTTAATTTTGTCGTTGTTTATAGACCTCCCGTTCAACCCCTCGATATAGATACTAGATTTTACTCACTTCTTGGTAATTTTATTGACAATCGGAATAGTATAATTGTCGGAGACTTTAACTGCCTAATGTTAATTACGAGAATTTTACGGGTAACGAAGAGGGTTTGAGACTGGTTGAGTTTATGGACGATAACTTTTTACGACAGATAGTTACCGAACCAACGCGCGGTGATAATATCTTAGATTTGGTGATGACGAACGGCGAGAATATAGTCGAAGTTTAGAAGTAGGCGAGAGTTTAGGATGTAGCGATCATCAAATTCTTAGGTTTAAGTTATTGATAGAAAACACACAGGATAGTAACGTAATAGAAGTCCCTGATTTTCGTAGGGCTAATTTTGATAGTTTTGCTGATAGGATGAGAGTAGTGGACTGGGATAACTTATTTATGGGTAATGATACAAATTTGCGTTGGGTGGCGTTTAAAGAAAGTTTTAGGAATATTGAAAGGGAGTTTATTCCTCGTAGGCCCAAGCGCGTTAGAAATCGTGGTAGGCCGAAGTGGTGGACTAGGGAAGTAGGCGAGTTCATAAACGAGCGTAATAGAGCGTATAGACTTAACAAGCGCAATGGCCAGGTAGCTAACTTTAATAGATATATCGAGCTTAGACGTCAGGTTAAAAGATCAGTTAGGAATGCCAAGCGTAATTTAGAGATAGTTATAGCTGCGGATAGTAAACATAATCCAAAAAAGTTTTTTGAATACGTAAATAATCGTAAGCCGGTAAAGATAACATAGGCCCTCTATGGATGTAAATGGCGCTTTGGCTTCTGACGCTCAGGCGATGGCGGGTATTTTCAATAACTTTTTTGCGACAGTTTTTACCGTAGAGACGTAAATAATGTCCCCGACGTTGACGATATCGTTCCATTTAGTAGCGAGACTATTTTAGATGAAATAACTGTTTACGAGGCTGAGATTGCGCATTATATCGATAGGCTAAAAGTTAGCAAGGCTCCAGGCCCTGACGCTTTTTATCCTAGACATTTGAAAGATTTGAAAGACGTTATCGTAGGCCCCTTAGCGAAGATTTTTAATCAGTCACTCGAAACGGGGATTATTCCTGAAGACTTCAAATTAGCTAACGTCACGCCTATTTTTAAAAAAGGCGACCGCGCGGTAGCTAGCAATTATAGGCCCATTAGCTTAACGTCAATTGTCGGTAAACTTTTGGAATCCGTAGTTAGGGATCGTATTATCGATCACTTAGAAAGTAGGGTTTGATTAATAGTAGTCAGCACGGGTTTCGACGCCATAGGTCTTGTTTAACTAATTTGTTAGAATTTTATAACGAAATAGTGCGCGAATACGATAGGCATAGGGCAGCTGACGTTATTTATTTAGATTTTAAAAAGGCGTTCGATACAGTTCCGCATAGGAGACTAATTGCGAAGGTTAAAGCGCACGGTATCGCGGTCAGGTAGCTAACTGGTTAGAAGAATGGCTTCGTGCTAGGAGGCAGAGGGTCGTAGTTAATGGTAGTGAATCGGGGTGGTTAGAGTAGGTAGTGGTGTCCCACAGGGTTCAGTGTTAGGCCCATTGTTATTCGTAATTTACATTAACGACATAGTAGGATTGATAGTAACGTGTCAAAATTCGCGGACGATACTAAAATAGGCGGTAAGGTTGTTAACGAGGACGATAGAAATAGGATCCAAGACGATGTAGATAGGATTATGGAGTGGACGGATAAGTGGCAGATGCAATTTAACGTAGATAAATGTAAAGTTTTGCATATAGGTTCTCGCAACAATAATTACGTACACGATGGATGATAGGGATTAGCGAGCGTTGACGAGGAAGTAGATTTAGGCGTACGCGTAACTAAAGATTTAAAGGTTAGGAACCAGTGCCTGGAGTCTTGCGCAAAAGCTAATAGGATGTTAGGCTTCATAGCGCGTAATTTCGAATTTAAATCGAAGGATATTATATTGCCCCTTTACAAGTCCCTAGTCAGGCCTCATTTAGAATATGCCGTTCAGTTTTGGTGCCCGTACTTGCGTGAGGATATTGATAGGTTAGAAAGGGTTCAGCGTCGTGCCACGAAACTTATTCCGTCATTGCGCAATAAGCCTTATGAAGATAGGATTAAAGTGTTAGACTTGTATTCACTCGAAACTAGGAGATTAAGGGGGGAGCTTATTGAAGTTTTCAAAATCGTTAATAACATCGATAACGTAAATTTTGACAAATTGTTCACTTTCGATAATAGTAATACTCGCAATAACGGATTCAAGTTGCGTGGCAGACGTTTCATTACTAATATCGCTAAAAACTTCTTTACGTTTAAAGTAATTGATAAATGGAATAATCTTCCCGCGTCAGTCGTTCATTCTACCAGCGTTAATGTGTTTAAGAACCGTCTTGACAGACATTTTAAAAATATTAACGTTGTTTAAAATTAAAAAGAAAGTTAACAACAGGAGCTCTGGTGGTGGTGCTCGAGGATGAGTCTGTTGACGATGAATGCCAGCTTGTGACATGCCAGCGTGTGATGCCAGCAATAAAAAAAAAAAAAAAAAAAAAAAATTAGACTAACACGAATGTAGATGTAGCTCATAGCGTAAACTAACCCACTTTTTGTTTAACTTTACCTACTTTTTTTTTTTTTCTTATCTCCTTACTTTGCATGTCTAACTCTTTTCTTGCATGTTTGTAGTTTGCATGGTATGACAGTGAGTTAAGACTGTGTTTGCATGGTTTGTAAGCGTTCTTATTTTACTTCTTTTCATCTTTCACCCCTCTCCTATTTCTCCGACTATTTTTCTGACTTGTCGGCAGTGGCCGGCGGATGATGATGGTGAGACTTTTTCCTCTTTTTCTGAATGAATGTTAACCCACGAATGATAGGTGTTGCTCCTTACTTAACCCCTTATTCTCTCTCTTCTCTTAACCCCCTACTCTTCCTTTCTCTCGGGCTAGCCTTAGAGTGGATCTTAGGGTCTTTGTTAGCCTTAGCTTCTGTAGATCTGTAGATAATTAAATTAATCAGTTTTATAGAGCTGAATAGCTGAAAATTGGAAGCCTCTCTCTCTCTCTCTCTCTCTCTCTCTCTCTCTCTCTCTCTCTCTCTCTCTCTCTTTGTATGTGTGTGTGAGCGTTAATTTTGTATTATGTAAGCGTTAATTTTATGTGCATACTTGGTTGCTTTCGTTTCGCATGTAAGACATTTTCATTTATTTCATTAAGATGATATATGAGAACTACTAAATCATTTTTATTCGTAATTTCGCTAATCCTAAATCATATGAAGTGAGTATATTTACTAATTTCTCTCTCTCTCTCTCTCTCTCTCTCTCTAGATTTTACCCATCCAAGTTGTTTTAAGATTTGCTACTGTAAATTGCACAGAAAATTGCTTTAAATACTTTAGTCTCAGGTAGTGGGGAAAAGGTTAACTTATTTGTTGAGTGTTTGAATAAATGTGCAATGAATCTTCAACATTGCTGATTATGATTCCCGGCGGTGGCAGGCGGTGCTTAGCTCACTCATCTGTTCATTCTTCGTACAGAAAAACTGGTTGGTAGATCAATGGGTGCCTTGGGTAGCCTAGTGGTTAAAACACTGGATTGCTGATCGGGAGATCGTGAGATCAAGTCCGAGCACTTTGTAATTTCTGACCACCCGTGGGTCGTGGGTCGGATTCCACGTTGAACTGTAGTTCTTCTGTGACGTTCGGCAGAATGAACAATTCAGGCGGAAGCAAAACAAGGGTACCAAAGTATATACACACACTTTTCAATAGGTTGTGGGTTAGTGGGTTCGAATCCTGGTGTGGGCAGTTTTTGCAATGTGCAAAATCGAGTGTTCATGCATGATATTCCACATACACACACACACACACATATATATATATATATATATATACAAGCCGTGCCTTCGGCTCCGGCTTGTGATCACTTCGTGATCTTTAACGCCGCTCATCTTGATAAATCTGACCCTAACGTGCGACTGAGCGAGAAGCATTAGTTCCACCCACTTTACGCGATCCAATCATAACAGGCGACTGAGCGAAAGAGATAATTTGTTACTCCTCTCAAAGTTTATATATATATATATTGTTTAACCTCCTTCGCAACATCTAAGGTCATATGACGGAGGGGACATACAGCTTTACGTGGGATCCGAACCACGAGTCGCTACATAATCTGAGCGCGGAGGACGGTCTCCCATCCAACTACTACCCAGACACAATGTCGCTTAACTTTGCTGACATCCAGAAAGCGGTGTTGCGACATTGACCACGACGTAGCACATATATATATATATAATACATATATATATATATACGGTATAATATATATAATATATATATATATATATCTATATATATATATATATATATATATATATATATATATATATATGCATATAACTGCAATGACCGCGCAGTATATAAATGAATAGGAACGACATAAGTGCAGAAACGTTCCTTAACACTTATGTCGTTTCTATTCATATATATATATATATATATATATATATATATATATGTTAACTCCTCCGTCTATGGCCTGGGTTGGTTCGAAGTCGACGGGGGTTCTAGTTAGGTGGCAGCAACAGATGTGTGACTTGTAGTAGTTTTCTTCTATATTACTCTCCCAGTTCTTCTATAGTGGCTCGGAGGACTCTGGTAGATTTACTAAATTTTCTCCGAAGATTCCCGGATTCTCTATTATCGTATCGGGGAATTTGACTGACTTAAGTTCCTGAAGAGAACAAGGCTCGAAGGAGAAGACAAAGACTATTTCTTACTGGATTTTACAGCAAAAAGTTACAGGTAGTGCTCAGCCTTTGAATCTAGTTCTTAATGACAATGGAAGATTTTTACTGGGGTTTATATACCCCAAAACTGCTAACATCATTATTATTAAATGCTAAAAAGGCTGTATTATTTTTGCATAATATTCGAAAATAAAGTACATTTTTAGCTGTGGTAAGGCTTGAACGAGTAAACAAAATATTTGAAGATGAAACCATATTTTTATCTTAAACCGCGACTCTTCAGATCTGATGTTATCATGATCTGCCAAGTTAACTAAAAGTGGAAATCTGACTATGCATCTTTACACTAAAATATGCATATGAGTAAAATTTTAAGGTTTAAAATGTACAACTTAAATGCTTAGGCAAGACATGATCCCATCTTTTATAACGAAAGAGAATGTATACAAAATATGAACATTGCAAAACTTAAGCAGGATTCCTTATTAAGCGAAATCTAAAAAAATGATTATGAGATTTTAAAAGACAACAGGTCACCAATTATTTTGGCAAAGTAGAAAACCAATAAAATTTTTTATCCAAACTCGCGTTGGGCGATTTTGGTCCTTATGTAAAAATGAATACACACACGTACATACATATCAGTATAGGCATTATATAAAGTTAAATATATAAGAATATACAGGATTATATAAATACATGAACCATATAACACATGAATTTTTAAAATGGATACTTTTTCTAAAATGGACACAAGAAATACTATATAAATGAATACAAGAATTACATGAAGAATAAGATAGTATAGGAATATGGGAATTATTTATGGTTAATTTTTACAGGGCTCTCCCTCTAGAATGATATTAATATAATAATGTAACATCCTAATTAATGCTAACTAGATGATAACTATGGGTTTTATAATACAGATTTATATACACATAAGTCGGGTGGTGTGGTTAAGTCTAGTTCACGTGCTCTGGGTACGCACTCTTGGTCGTGCATAAATAGTTTCATGTTGTTCCGTGTCTCTTGGTTTTCTTTGTTCCCAGAATGATCTTTTCACCACAAATATACCGATGATAATAGTACATACAATAATGATACTAACGGCAGATTTTGAGAAAATTGTTACCGGTTGTAGTATTTGTAAGAGGTTATTTTGGTTATCATCCGAAATTTTAAACCAGCTCAATTGATTATTCCATTCAGGGGCATGTAGTTCGGGTAGGATAGTTACAGGTTTTATGGAGAGATTTAAGATCTCTATGACGGGTTTAAATTTAATTTGCGACGGGAAGGGGTATGAGTTATTAAGGGTAACCTTGTACGGGTTGTATATTTGGAGGGCTTTTGAACGCAAGGAGCAACCAATTGGTAGCCGAATAACCACAGGGATTGTGATGAGGGAATAATTCGACGGACACTTGAGAGTAGCGGCAGTCCTGTTCGCGAAAGAAACCCAGATATCTGGTCCAATTCGTAGTTGGATGGTTTTAGGGAAATGAAATTTTTTAAATGAACATACCGGGGCATGTCGGTCACGAATTAAGTCGATAAAGGAAGACCTAGTAATTGAAAGAATAACTGGTTTGAGTGGAGGGCAAACGAGTTGTTTATTTGTTTGCGGGAATCGGCAATGCCGGACATCATAGAATAGGCTGACAGATCTTTGGTGAGGAAAAGGTAAGGTGGTACGGTGGGTAAATACAATCGATAGACATTAGAGTGGTTTTGGTAGGGTGTTGGGAAAGGGTGAAATTTATATACGTCGTAAGTGAGTACATCGAAAAATGGTATAATTATGAGGTATGTGTATGGGCGTGGTCCATGTACAGTCCAGGTGTATTCTAGAAATTGGGGGTAATTAGTGTGGTTGAGTGGGAATATGGGTGATAATTTTAATTGTGCCTGGGCTGTGTGAATCAAGGACTGAAGTGTTTCCCATGGTATTAGGGTGGAAAGAGTGATTTTTCCATGGGCTAGCTGGGTTGCACGCAAAACCTTGGAATGAATCGTAGTTATTCGTTGTAAGTATTTATCGATTAGGGTTACTTGTAGGTTAATTATCTCTATTAATTCTAGATATCTTTTGTGTTCTTTGTATTGAGCTAACATGGATTCAAGGTATGTGAATCTGTCCGAAAGGGAGTGGAGGAAGCGATTGTTTTCGTGTACGGGTCTCCAACAAACCTTAGCCCCCCCGCCCATGGCCTAAACCATTAGAGGTACAGTAAAACTAAACATACCTTAAAAGAGAATTTAATCCTGCATTTAATGAGAAACAATTAAAACTTGGTGTTCCCGCCATTGGCTTCCAAGATAGCCTGAATTCGCTTTGGGTAGCTTGCCAAAAGTGACGTGAATAGATCTTGATCGTTACGCAAATTTGCTAAAACAGTTTCAATGTGTTGCGTCATTGTATCCTTCAAAAATCGATTTGCTGCAGGTTCTTGAAACAAGAAACATTCAACCTTGTCCTTTATTCCTGGCCATTCTTCATTTCCAAAGAAATCGATCTCATGGTTCCGCAACAACTGTTGAGTGGCTAATGCCTTAAAGCAGGGGGCCTTATCGTGCAGAAATGTGACCTGATCGACATCCATAACATTGTTTGGGTTTCTTAGAAAAGGAATGACATGCTGGGATAGAATGATATCACGAAAATACTGTCCATCCCAACTCTGACCATTTGGCTTCAGCACCCACATGAGCTTCTTTGCAGTGAACAAAACAAACACACCAACACAGTCTGGACTTTTTAATAATTCGCGATAATGTTCGTTGTCATCGATTTCATCTGGTGTTGTGGCCCACACTCGATCATTTTCGTAGTTAGGCCGATGTGTTACGTAAACAAAAAATTCATCGGAGACAGCTAAATGCATGAAATGATCCACATCCCAATCTTCAAGATAATGGCCAAACCACATTCTGTCATCGATGTTAAGTTGAGTTTTTCTTGGCTTTGGAAGTTCATGCCAAGGTTTTAAACCTTGCCTATGACGGTACAGTCGAATGATCTCACCACTAACGATCTTTCCTCTCAACACTTCGATCTCTCTAGAAAGTTTAGCACAGCTGTTTTTCCGCTTACGTTACCGCTTTCAATGATGTCTTTGTTTCCTGAGGGAGTGGCAAATTTGGGCGCCCAGATTTGGCTGTATCCATTTCACATTCATCCAAAGTTTTATTCCAATTTCTTTTGACGAAGTCCTCACTTCTTTGCAACTTTTTGGCAACCCATGAACGTGTTATAAAGGTAGCTCCAGCATCACGAGCTTCCCGGAATGTTATTGCTCGTATGCAATCTATCACACGTTGCCTCTCCGAATCACCAATTAATTGAGAAGCCATTATATTATCACTTTATCAGCTAGAGTAATTTTAATACCTGCAATAAATAAAGAATTTTATTATATTTTTATAATCACTAAAAACTATTTCGATATAAGTAAACATGTAAGCTGCAAATGGGGGGGGCTAAGGTTTTTTGGAACCCCTTAGTGACCTAATAGTTTGTTCTAACATGTGTCCATTATACTGTCGATTTCGCGCGAAGAGATTCAATTTGAATTCGATTCTTTTAATATCTTCTTCTGTTGCTAATCCGAATAAACCTTTGAACAGTTTCCCTCCTATATCTATCAGTCCCCTTTTACTTCTTTGGTTAAAGTTTTCCGAGTTTTTTTTTAGTTTGTATCCATGGTAAGGCTAATATTTCTGATAGGGCACGTGCTGTAGTTTGAATATTTTCGAGGGTATTTTCTAACAGAACGCGACTAATCTGATCTTTTCCTTGGAAGGAATTCTGAACTTCACTTTCAAACGTTTTTAATTGGGTTTGTATCTGAAGGAGATTGATTTTAATTCTAGCAGGGAGTTGCAAATTTATATAAAGGTCCATGTGCCCTTTCAAAAATTTACCTTCTGCAAGTTTTTCGATAACAACTCCGGTAGAATTTTTAATGCTAGGGCTACAAGAGTAAATAATTTGGAAAATTATAAGGGGGACAATTTTATTCATTTCTACGCCTTAGGTTATACGAAGCTGTGGGTGGCTGTGTGGATACTTGTGTTTGTGGGAGAAGAGGTCGGCCTCGTTTTGGTGGCAATGGGGGTCGACCGTTAAGCTCGGATTCTGAGCGGGTTCGTTTCTTATGTGAAGGTTCTAGTTCACGTGGTTGATGCATTTGCGGGCGGTATGTAGGGTCCGTGCGTCGATCATCAATCGGTGAGGGTGGTGACAGAGGAGATGGTGGAGTTGGAGGAGATGGTGGAGTTCCACTGAGTGATTCTCTATAAGGGGTTTCTCCATGGTCTGGGTCCGATGGGACGCTTGGCTCTGGGGCCTCCTCTTGTTCAGAGATTGCCTCGAGTACTGGTGGTATTACGAGGTACCAATCTTCGCCATGGGTAGCGGTTCCCGCGGTGACCACTTCAGTTTTTTGATCCCTGCTCGATTTGTTAATACCTTGACCTTTTGAAGGATAGGCAGCTCGAACGCCTGGCAGCTGTTTTTTGGGAAGGTGTTGTTCGGAAGCTATCTTCAAATTGTCAGCGTGAATGATCTTTAGTTTGGAATGATCCCGGAGGTCGAGGATTTCATAACGATTTTTTCCGAGGTTTTTCATAATCCTATATGGGCCATCCCATTTTGGGTATAATTTGCGATGAGCACCTGGCGGTTTCACGCTCTTCAAATAACATCGCATACCGACGATTATAGTCCGTTGACGGGGATGACGCCTTATGTTGCTCTTGCTCGATCTGTTGGTTTCGTTGGTCTAGGGCAGGGGTTCCCAAATTGTGTTCCGCGGAACACTTCTCACGGTATACAAGTGTTCCACGGAACACCAATTTGGGAACCCCTGGTCTAGGGCATAGCGGATTATGTCAAAAATCTTGAAAGATCGTTCAGCTAGTTGCTGATTTGCTTCTGCCATTTCGGAAGATGTTAGAACTGCCGGGTCGATTTGGTCGGGCAAATCAAAAGGTAGACGTTTGTCGTAGTGATAGAGGACGAAATGAGGGGTGTCCCTGATGGACACATTATAGCCATTGTTGATGGCTGTTTGTACCATGGGAAGGGAATCATCCCATGTACGGGAGGACGCAGCGACAACGTGGCGCAGGGCTTCTAAGATCTTTCGATTGTGCCTTTCCACTAAGCCGTTTGCCTGCGGATGGTATGCCACAATGTGTGTATTTTTAATTTTACACATGTTACAGAGTGACTCGACCAGTTTGGAAGTGAAACTAAGGGCGTTATCCGAGATTAGGATGTAAGGAGTGGTATGATTTTGGATGACGCGTTCCACTAGGGCTCTTGCCACAGTTTCCGAGGTCTGGTCTGGAATGGCGGCAACTTCGCTGTAACGCGAGAAGTGGTCCGTAAACACAATGATGTACTGACTTCCCTTTGATGTTTTGGGAAATGGTCCCAGTATATCCATTCCAGTTCTTTGCCAGGGCCTTTGGCATACTGGATATCGATGCATAGGAGCTGTGGATGGTACGTTGCCTTTGTGTTTTAAACATGATGAACATTCGGTGATGTATTCGTGTACCTTTCTGTTCATTTCGAGAAAATGGTATCGCTCCAAAAGACTCTTGATGGTACGATCCGGCCCCATGTGGCCATACAAAGGTGAGTCGTGACAAAGTCCAATGGCTATATCGACGAGATCTTTTGGTATCTCCACGAGGTCGTTTCCATCTTCGTTCCTGAAATGTACGAGCCCATCTTTGAGGTTGTACTGTTCTTTTACCTTCGATGGTTCCTTTTGTTCCAGGCGCGCCCGAAGGTTTTGGGTGTGTTGGTCCTGTTGGGAGTATTGCAGACACTCGTAGTCGAACACAGGAAGAATTCTTATTTTATTCACTAGGGTGTCGGGCTTGAGTCTCGACAATCCGTCTGGAATAACTTGAAGTTTTCCTGGTTTGAATACGATTTTTGCTGCAAAGTCCTGAATCAACAGAGCCCATCTACTCAACCGTCCTTCAAGTAATTGTCCTTGAAGAGGTACGTGAGTGGCTTATGGTCAGTCTTGATGGTTACATCGTAGCCATAGACGATATTTCGAAACTTTTTCAAGGCCCAATATACCGCTAGGGCCTCTCGGTCCGTAGTGGAATAATTCCGTTGAGGTGCAGAGAGAAGTTGACTGGCATAAGCAATGGGTAATTCCACACCATCAACGTCCTGTAATTGGACGGCTCCTAGTCCATAAGAGGAAGCATCGGTGGCTATGACGAAGGGTCTTGAGTAATCAGGGTATTGTAAGATGGGATGACAGGTTAGTTTATTAATTAAAGTTTCAAAGACATGTTGGTGATCGGATTCCCAGTTAAATTTCGAATTTTTCTGGAACAAATTAGTAATGGGTTTAGCAATATTTGAAAATTGGGGGATAAAATTCCGATAGAATCCGACAAAACCAATAAATGCACGGGCGTCGTCAATGGTTTTGGGTACAGGGTACCTTTCCAGGGCTTCGAGTTTGGCTGGATCAGGTTTAATTCCTGTGAACGAGAGTAGGAATCCTAAGTATACCAGGGATTCTTGTAAAAAATTGCACTTTGCAAGCTTCAGTTTAAGGTATGCTTTTCTCAAGCGTGATAGTACATTCTGAAGACGTTGAAAGGTGTTTTTATGTCCGAACTGTAGACGATAATATCGTCAAGATAAACGAGAGCTTCGACACCTAATAGGTCGGAAAATGACTATATTCATCAACCTAGAGAAATTAGCAGGCCCATTTCGGACTCCGAAAGGTAAAACCTGGAATTCGTAATGGCCTCGGTTAGTGGAGAAAGCAGTCAATGCCCGAGTTTCGGGACTGACCTCCATTTGCCAATAACCCGATGATAAATCGAGGGATGAAAAAAGTTCGCTTTCCTTACGTTCAGAATTGTTTCCTGCATGTTTGGAATCGGGAAACGGTCTGGGATGGTAATGTTGTTCAGGCGTCTAAAATCTATACAAGGGCGAGATGTTCCGTCCTTTTTGGAGACGAGAATCATAGGAGCGGACCAGGGACTAGCTGAAGGCTGAATGACATCCTGCTCCAACATGTCCGTGATGTGTTCCTCAATAGTGACTAATTGGGAATGTGGAACCCGATAGGGAGGAATGAAAATGGGTTTGGAATTGGGTTCCAACTTGATTTCAAGAGTGACCAAATTAGTTCGGCCCAGAGGATCTCTTTTTAGGGCAATCACATCTTTATTTCTTATCAGGAAATCGAGAAGTGATTCCATTAGTTTGGGATCCTGTAAAGCTGGTGACTCCTGAAGGGAGTGTTCCAGACATTTCTTATATTCTTCTTTTAATACTGAAGGATTTAACTCTAAGGAACTGGAAACACGATTTATCGTACTGGTGGGGAAATCTGAATCTATTTCTACTGTGGAAACAGTTCCTATTTTCTGATTTGAAGTTAATTCTATAGGGCTTTTTCCCTTGTTTAAACAAACAACAGGGATGGCTGAATTCTGACTCTGACTAAGGACTTGGGCAATAAGAACATCTCTTTTGAAGTTACTTTTCTCTGTAATCAGAGTACACTCTGACTCTAATAATTTTCCTTGACTGTCGACTACTTTTGCTAGGAAACAAATCTTATCATAGGGTGCTACTGTAGCCCTGTTCAAAAATCAACTTTTTTCTTATTTTCCTAGGTTTCTGTACTTTTTCCCATGCTTTTTGACCTGAAAAGGCCGAAAATCACAACCATTTTGACCTAGGTTGTTGGGAAGTATTGCCGCATGGAGCTTTAATTTTTCTGCCTTGAAATCGGCCAAAAGCACCAGTTCCGGGGTCCCTTGAATCATGTTTTGCACTATAACTTTTTATCTAAACAAGATAGAGCAACAAAATACGCACCAAATTAAAGTGTTTTTAATCCTCTTTCTAACTTATACAATTATGATAGTCTTGGAACAAGAAGTGGCACATTGGTACATACAAAGATTTCAGAAATATCACAAAATTCGTTTTCTCACACTCAAGGCAGACAAGGCGCCTTATTCATGACACAAATTTGAGATTAACATTTTGTCACAAGTCTAATCGATCAAGAAGTGAAAGCATTACATGATGATTAATTTCATAATGACATTTACACAGTCAGTTGTTGAGAGTTTGTTTCTTGAAGCTGTCAAAGCGGCGTCTGTTGAACTCCACAGCTTGAAGGAGATAGTCCCTTTGCTTGGCATCTGTTGTTATGACATTTGCAAAGTCGCTCATCATCTTGACACCACGTTCAGCAATGTCATTCACCGCTTTCAGATTCTTAACATAGTCCAACGCTTTTCTGTAGTCCTCATTCTGTGGCCAAGACGTGACAGGTTCCAGAAGCCACTCGGATCCAATGTTCAGTGTGTCCAGCAGGAAATGTGATTCTGGGCCAATGAGATCAACCAGGGTGGTCTTAGCTGTGACTCTCTGGAATAGAGGCTTTCCTATTCTGAAGCTGTCTGGCTTCTCAGTGGCATGTAACTGGGCAGCAATGTCGTGCTTCAATGTGTCACTCAATCTACTGCTGAACAGGGCAAATGGCACGACTTCCTGCGTCAGGTACCATTTGTGGTTTTCCATCTTATTAAGTACTGCATCAGCAAGCTCTGGGTCAGTTTTCTTGTACTTCAACATGTCCTGGATTAGACTTAGATCATTCACGGAGCATCTGCAGCAGACATTGACATCATCCATACAGGAGTGTAGAACAGCGCAAGGAAGGTGTTGAGTCTTTCCAGCTTTGATACAGTGTCTTCGTCGTACTCAAGTTGATCTGCAAACATCAGCATTTTCATGGAGTACAGGTTTCTGGCCATCCATCTGGCCTGATGAATGGCGCCTGGTCGACTCCAGTGAATACCTCGAGGAGGCGTTCCTCCAAGAACAATGACTGTCAGTTCAGCCATTTCCCTGTAGTCGGCTCTTGGAAGCCTTTCTGCTGTTAGAATGTCTTGGAGTATTTCTTCACTGTTCTTCTTCTTTTCCTTCAGCCATTTGCTGTTGATAGCCAGCATCTTTGGGTTTTCCTTGGACAAGTCCGTCCAAACATCCTTCAAATGCTCAAACCAGGGATTATCTGGCCCCTTCACCTTCCCAAACAGCTTCTCCCAAACTGCTCCTACTAGGATTTCCAGGATGTGATGTCGACAGGCCAGATAAAACACCCTTTTTGTTCAGCATTTTCTCTAGCAGTTTGGCAGCTCCTCTGTGAACTCCACTGTTACTGGATGTAGTGTCAAAAACAAGGGCAGCAACATTATCCGTAAGTTCCCATGTCTCCAGTAAATCCATTGAAGCCTCAGCCTGAGCTGTGCCAGAAGAATTGTCGATGACAGGTACTCCCAATAACTTTCCTTCAGTGTATGAAGGTGGACCAGACACTAGCACAGCTAAAGTCTCTGAGGTACTTCCAGGTTCACTGCCCAAGACATCTTTGAGCAACTTTCCATCCCAGTGTAAGGCAGCGTACTGTGGGGGGTTTTCACAAAACTTGGACATGTGACTCTGGCTGATATTATACCTGGACAGCATTCTGTTGCGACGTGTTGTTGAGGTTGAGATGACGAAGTTATCCAGATCAGCCCCTCCAGCTTTCAAGGTGGCAGAAACCATGGCAGTAACTTGATTGTCTGATAAACCAAGACGATCAGCTGTAGTGCAGATGACATCACATTCCATGACCTTCCTTGGAAACGTCAAAGTCACACTAGTCACAGTGTCTTGATGGTGAGAACATCCAGGACGAGGCTGATGGTAATCCATGTCCTCTGTGTTAGCGTCGTTGTCAGTTGAGTCACCCCAGGTAATGTCATCCACATGAACAACTGCCTCTTGTTCTGCTGCAGCTGTAAAATAGTACAACATGTTAAGACAGTAATTGTTAAGTACATGCTAAATATCGCAATGGAGTAAAACTTAAAACTTTGTGACGTTCAAAGTAATTAGTTTTACCTTGTTCTTGTCTATGCTGCAGTCTTTCATTCCTCGCTGCTTGCTGCAGGGATCTTGTCTCAAAAATCTTGTCATGACCAGACATATGACCTTTCCTCTCAGTCTTTTGGTCTTCGTAGAACCTGATATCCTCATCTTTCTTCTCTCTGGATAACTTTCCTTCAGTGTATGAAGGTGGACCAGACACTAGCACAGCTAAAGTCTCTGAGGTACTTCCAGGTTCACTGCCCAAGACATCTTTGAGCAACTTTCCATCCCAGTGTAAGGCAGCGTACTGTGGGGGGTTTTCACAAAACTTGGACATGTGACTCTGGCTGATATTATACCTGGACAGCATTCTGTTGCGACGTGTTGTTGAGGTTGAGATGACGAAGTTATCCAGATCAGCCCCTCCAGCTTTCAAGGTGGCAGAAACCATGGCAGTAACTTGATTGTCTGATAAACCAAGACGATCAGCTGTAGTGCAGATGACATCACATTCCATGACCTTCCTTGGAAACGTCAAAGTCACACTAGTCACAGTGTCTTGATGGTGAGAACATCCAGGACGAGGCTGATGGTAATCCATGTCCTCTGTGTTAGCGTCGTTGTCAGTTGAGTCACCCCAGGTAATGTCATCCACATGAACAACTGCCTCTTGTTCTGCTGCAGCTGTAAAATAGTACAACATGTTAAGACAGTAATTGTTAAGTACATGCTAAATATCGCAATGGAGTAAAACTTAAAACTTTGTGACGTTCAAAGTAATTAGTTTTACCTTGTTCTTGTCTATGCTGCAGTCTTTCATTCCTCGCTGCTTGCTGCAGGGATCTTGTCTCAAAAATCTTGTCATGACCAGACATATGACCTTTCCTCTCAGTCTTTTGGTCTTCGTAGAACCTGATATCCTCATCTTTCTTCTCTCTGGATAACAGTCTGTTGTTCTGTATTTCCTGGATTGCATCTGGAGCTCCTATATCGAACAGGCTGTCTAATTCCAGCACAAATGCTCCTCTTTTTCCTCCAGGGTTACTTGCTCTTCCTTTGCTTTTCACCAGAGCACGATGTTTCTCATGTAGTTCCATGAAGAGCTTCATTGCGTTGTACTTGGTCATTGTCTTGATCCTAGCCATCTGCCAGAATGGGATGATAGATTCAACTGTTTCATATGCAAGGTCTTGAACCATGGGCCTCCCTGCATTTTCCGGTAAATTCTGAAGATTAAGGAAATACTGGAACGAATGTCTGTTGGTGGGAAGCTGGGAACCACTGATAAAAGCTGAAGGGTATCCAACCAGGAAAGTTTGTGAGAGATCTGGTAGATGGCCCAGTTGACACCTGCCTGTGGACAGTACGTGGAGGTTCTGAGATATCAACTGTGCGCCCACGGAGCTCCCTCAGCTCCTTGCTTAATGCCATTGTGAAGTTGTAACTTGTAGATGGTTTTCTAGATTCTGATTGAGTTTCTGTTGTTTCCTGAAAAATGATAGATAATTATTATTATTATTATTATTAATTATTATTATTATTATTATTATTATTTATTAATTTTATGCTCTTTCATTTGATACCTAATTTGTTGCTCTATCTTGTTTAGATCAAAAGTTAAAGTGCAAAACATAATTCAAGGGACCCCGGAATTGGCGCTTTGGCCGATTTCAAGGCAGAAAATTTAAAGTTCCATGCGGCAATGCTTCTCAACATCCTAGGTCAAAATAGTTGTGATTTTCGGCTTTTTCAGGTCAAAAAGCATGGGAAAATGTACAGAAACCTATGAAAATAAGAAAAAGTTGATTTTTGAACAGGCCTAGTGCTACTGTTATATACTCGGTAGGGCATATGAAAAATTGTGAATCTGACTCTGGTTCGGCGACTGAAATTTGCCTTATTGGCTGAACTGAAGCTGGCTGAACTGAAACTGGCTGACTGGAATCTGACTGACTGGAAACTGACTGACTGGAAACTGACTGACTGGAAACTGACTGTGTTGATCCAACTGGATTCAACAACTGGAACTGATTACCCTGGGGTCTGATTTCTGGAGCGGTTGTCCCTCTGGATGCAACCGGCTGACTTGAACTGCTATCAAGTGGAGGGGGTTTCCTGTTTCTTTCGGAAATCCGAACTGAACTAATTCTATTAGCATTAAGCTGTCTGTGATTCTCACGGAGTTGGTGTGTCCTATTTCGACACTTTACTAACTTTCTGGCTGGGTAAATCTCCCATTGATTCCGGTTAAAAAAAATCCATACCTAGTAGGATATCTGTCTGAAAGGTGGCGACTGTGTCCACTATACAACATTTCGCGGGGTATACCGCGTTTCCAACTTCTAAATATAATTCAACTTCTCCGTATGTAGGTATAGGCGTGCCCGTAACTCCTCGGAGTTGATAGGAGGGTGCCTTAATTTCATATTTGTAATCTGTACTCTCTAGTAATTCATCTACACATTGTTTCTTAATTAACGTCGCGTGTGCTCCTGTATCTAGGAGAGCAGTTAAATCTTGGTTATCAACGCTACAATTTATTATTAAATCTAGGAGGTCCGCACCTATTATCCTGATGGGGAGTTTGTGTTCGTATCTGGGTTCATGACTGTAATTTAGGAGGGAGGGGGTTGAACTGCTGCCTCCAAAGTAGGATCTAAAAAAGGGCTCGAATGGTCTTCTATGGGAGGACCTGGGTCATATTCTACTGGATTTCCATACGCTGGAGGGTGTTCTTGAAAACTGTACTCTGGGGAAAATGATTCCTCCACGGGTACTTCTACGTACCGAGCTAGCTCACCTTGCTGGTTGTACTGGGGTTTGTACATGGGGGTAGGAGTGTGGTTGACCCTGTGGTCGTAATCTATTGGGTTGGTGGTTCGACTGAGGCTGGGAATGGACTGGTTTCTGGGGATTGGATGACTTTTGGGATACGTTTTGGGAACGTGGGTGGTTTGGTTTCTGAAAGTAGGGTCTATACCCTGCAGGGGCTTTATCAGCACACTTTTGGCGATCGCCACGGCGATGACCATGTTCGTGACAGTGGGAGCAATAAGAGGGATAATTGCACTGACTTATCATGTGCCCAAAGCTATCGCAGTTAAAACACTGTGGAGGAGGGCGTGTATTCTGGGTTTGGGGGGTTGTTTCTGGGTGGTGTTCCCTGCATTGGCCTCGATTTATAGGGTTCTTGTTGTTGCTGTTGGTGTTGTGGTTGCTGCTGCTGAATGTAATGTACAGGGGATTCTCTACCCTTTCGGTAGTTCTGGTTTGCTAAATCGGGGTAATGTTCCCGTGTTTTGTTTATAGCTACGCTTACAGGTTTGTCAACATTTAAAAACTCCTAAAACTTTTTTTTATGTGCTCCGGGTAGGTTTTGGTAAATGGTTGTTGCTACTATTAGATTTCTTTGTTTAGAAGTGAAAGTAATGCCACACGCATTTTCAGCGGCACGGAGGGCTTCTCCTACAAGTTTATGTGTTCGTGTAATAAAATTGTTTAAATCTTCATGTTCCTCTTTCTTCCATTTAACTTGGAAGACTGCTTCTAACGTGGCTAAGGGTTGTGCAAGTGTTATTTCCTTAAAAAATTCTAATGAGTTTTGTTTAAAATTGTCCCATGTTGTAGCTTCACTAATTGATGGGACAGAGGTGACTGTGTCATGAGGGTTCCCTTCTTTAGGGTCGATAAATCTTTTTGCTTCCCTAATTTTTATATCATCATCGGTGATGTTTTCGCGTAAGAAATGTTGCTCTAAAGACTCAATCCAAGGTCTTACGCGTGATTCAACAAAGTGATTATTTATGATTCCCTTAAAAATTAATTAAAACAGTATGGGGAAGGTTTACTAGTCTGCATAAGTTAATGTACGCTGGGGCGGGGGTTTGAGACTGAGACATATTGGCTTGTTCTGGATCTGAAGTTTGTGTGTTTGGGAGTATGTTTGAAGGGCGCAGGGTAGGTGGAAAAATGGGTGTAGGGAAATTTTCGATGTCAGAAAGCGCACCGTCTGAATCGCTTATATGTGAAGGTAAAATTAATGTGTTTTAATTAGGTCTGCTGACCGATCTTAATTTATGGAATGATCACTTAAGGGGTTTTCCTAACTACACTATCTAAAAAAATACACGTTAAATAAATGCACAATAATTTGCCTAACTAGGGGAGAATTTGAAAAGATTGCAAACAAAATAAAAAAAATGTAAACAAGATTTCACTCGAATGTACGTCAAGGTATGGTAATACTATGTTTGGTACATTAATTAAAATTATACTATACTAACTATAATAGTAAAAATAACTGTGAAAATAACTCTGAAAATAATTCTGTGACAACTCTGTGACGATTAACTTCTGTGACAATTACTGTTTCAATAAAAAATGTATGGAATGTTCACTGTGTTTTTTGTTAATTCTGGCTCAATACTAAATATTAACTGTTAATAATACTGACTTTACAAGTGTTTAGAGATTATTTAAAAAAAAAAAGAGTTCTGTACTTAAGATTCCATCGGCGAAATCGTTGGAGACGTGTCCTGAAGACGTGTCTTGCTGGCCACTTGTTCTTTGATGAAAACTAGGCGTGGAGAACTTGGAGTCGTGACACACCGGTTCAATGGTGAATGTGACGAACTAGAAGTCGTGACACGCCGGTCAACTGGTTGTTGATTCTAGTTCCAGGGTCTGGAAGACTGGAAGAATCCTGGATGCAGAAGTTGTCAGTTGTGAAGATCCTGGTGCAAGGGTGGCCAGTTGTTAACCCCTCCGTCTATGGCCTGGGTTGGTTCGAAGTCGACGGGGTTCTAGTTAGGCGGCAGCAACGGATGTGACATGTAGTTAGTTTTTTCTATATTACTCTCCGAGTTCTTCTATAGTGGCTCGGAGGGCTCTGGTAGATTTACTAAATTTTCTCTGAAGATTCCGGATTCTCTATTATCGTATCGGGGAATTTGACTGACTTAAGTTCCTGAAGAGAACAAGGCTCGAAGGAGAAGACAAAGACTATTTCTTACTGGATTTTACAGCAAAAAGTTACAGGTAGTGCTCAGCCTTTGAATCTAGTTCTTAATGACAATGGAAGATTTTTACTGGGGTTTATATGCCCCAAAACTGCTAACATCATTATTATTAAATGCTAAAAGGCTGTTATTTTTGCACAATATTCGAAAATAAATAAATTTTTAGCTGTGGTAAGGCTTGAACGAGTAAACAAAATATTTGAAGATAAATATTTTTATCTTAAACCGCGACTCTTCAGATTGATGTTATCATGATCTGCCAAGTTAACTAAAAGTGGAAATCTGACTATGCATCTTTACACTAAAATATGCATATGAGTAAAATTTTAAGGTTTAAGATGTACAACTTAAATGCTTAGGCAAGACATGATCCCATCTTTTATAACGAAAGAGAATGGATACAAAATATGAACATTGCAAAGCTTCAAGGATTCCTTATTAAGCAAATCTAAAAAAATGATTATGAGATTTTAAAAAACAGGTCACCAATTATTTGGCAAAGTAGAAAACAAATCAAAAATTTTATCCAAACTCGCGTTGGGCGATTTTGGTCCTTATGTAAAATGAATACACACACGTACATACATATCAGTATAGGCATTATATAAAGTTAAATATATAAGAATATACAGATTATATAAATACATGAACCATATAACATGAATTTTTAAAATGGATACTTTTTCTAAAATGGATAAAAGAACTATAAATGAATACAAGAATTACATGAAGAATAAGATAGTATAGGAATATGGGAATTATTTATGGTTCATTTTTACATATACTGTTATACAGGATGTCCCATAAGTCCGGCATTATAGGAGAAATTCACATTTTCTACAAACCATAACTCACATTTTTCTCTTTCTACAGGCCATAATGTCTGTGAGCAAGGAAGAACGAATCCAGATAATTCTACTCAGAGGAAATCGGAGTCAAAGAGAGGCCGCTGCTGAATTTAACAGACTGCATCCAGACCGCGAGCCAATAACACAGAGTTGTGTTAGCAGACTTTTTGCAAAGTTTAAGGAAACAGGATCCATAGAAGATAAACCACGCAGTGGACCTTCAAGGAGGTCCACTGACGATGATGCAGCGACTGCTATCCTGGTTCATTTTAACAAAAGTCCCAATAAGTCTCTTCGGCGATTGTCCGCCGAGACAGGAGTGTCGAAAAGTAGCATCCATCGCATTCTTCAGGCTCACAAATTGCATCCATATAAACTTCAGATCCTACAGAAATTAAGCGATGACCCCGACCGGCGGATGGAATTTTGTGAATGGGCTACGGAACAATATGCTCGGGATGCCAATTTCCCGTGCACCATTCTGTTCAGTGACGAGGCTGTTTGTTATGGAAATGGTGAGGTAAATCGACAGAACACCCGCTACTGGTCTAAAAACAACCCTCACTGATATACCTCTTCAAAGGAACAAGGTGCATCTCGGGTGATGGTATGGTGTGGCATTTGGAAAGATCGCATCATAGGCCCCCTCTTTTTCGAGGAACATGTCACTGGAGGCACCTACCTACGTATGCTCAAGGAAGAAGCATTTCCCAGTGTCTTGAACGAAGAAGGAAATTTCCCAACATGGTTCCAGCAAGACGGCGCTCCTGCACATTACAGCATCCAAGTAAGGGAATACCTGTACCAACAATTCCATGGTCATTAGATAGGACGTCGAGGGCCTGTGGAATGGCCAGCTAGAAGCCCGGATCTCACGCCACTAGATTTTTATCTCTGGGGCCACTTCAAAGCGCTGGTATACGCAGAGAAAATTAGGAGTGTTGAACATTTGCGGCAGCGCATTATTGGGGCATGTAACACCATTACTCCTGACAGCATTCACCGTGTGCTTGCTGACTGGGTATCACGTCTGAATTTGTGTATTGAAAACAATGGTGGACATATTGAGCACGTTCTGTAAATAAAAGCTTTTGTTTTGCCTTTTTTTATTATTTTTCCTATGATGCCGGACTTATGGGACACCCTGTATAGTAGGGTGGTCCTTAAGAACGAAAGTTGGAAATTTTATGCTCTCATCTCCTAAATCTGTTCGAATATTAGGAATAAAAGTTCCTGTGCAATATTATTGTAACTGATGAATATTTAAAGGTCGACTCAGGCCTGTGAAGTTTCAGTGTGACCGGCCCAAGTTGCCCTCATATCATTTATTAGCAATTTGCAATAATATATATTTTTTTGTTTTTTCAGCACTTATATATATATATATATATATATATATATATATATATATATATATATATATATATATATATATATATATATAGGTATAATAAAAGGATGTGTGTGTGTGTGTGTGTGTGTGTTCCAGCCATAACTCCAAAATGGAAGCAGTTACAAGCATGAGACTTCACACACATATTGATTAGGTCCCCAGGCCCAAGTTGCCCTATCATTTATAAGCAATTTGCAATAATATATATTTTTTTGTTTTTTCAGCACTTATATATATATATATATATATATATATATATATATACTGTATATATAGGTATAATAAAAGGATGTGTGTGTGTGTGTGTGTGTGTGTGTGTGTGTGTGTGTGTGTTCCAGCCATAACTCCAAAATGGAAGCAGTTACAAGCATGAGACTTCACACACATATTGATTAGGTCCCCAGGTTGTGCACCTGGGTATTAATAAATTAATTAAAATTACTGGGCCCGAAGGCCCCAGCACCGCGATTAAACTCAAGAAAAGAACGCAGCCGTGAAAATTTTGAGCTTCACATCGTGTCAATATTTCTGAATCTTAAGATTTTCATGACTAATTGTTTCGTCAATAAAACTATAGAACACAGTCATGAAAATCTTGAACTTCACATATAATTAAAATTACTGGGTGTAATATATATATATATATATATATATATATATATATATATATATATATATACAGTATACATACATATTGATTAGGTCCCGAAGTTGTACACCTGGGTGTTAATAAATTAAATAATTAAATTTAAAAAATGAAATGACGTCATCAAGATCATTACGTCATTACGTGTATATATATATATATATATATATATATATCGAAACCTATTGTAAAATTATTGAATACCCGGTTAGGTTCATTGAATGCCCGGTTAGGTCAACTGTACGCCCTTCACGATTGGTTAGGTTAGGTTAGGTTAGGTCCCGAGGTTGTGCAGCTGGGTGTTAATAAATTAAATAATTAATTTTAGAAAATTAAATGACGTCACCAAGATCATTACGTCATTACGTATGTATATATATATATATATAGAAACCTATGGTAAAATTATTGAATACCCGGTTAGGTTCATTGAATGCCAGGTTAGGTCATCTGTACGCCCTTGACGATTGGTTCGGTTAAGTCGTGATATTTTCGTTAGCTTTAACGAAAATAATACGACTTAACCTAACCAATCGTCAAGGGCGTACAATTAACCTAACCGGGCATTGAATTAACCTACCCGGGTATTCAGTTGACCTAACCGGGCATTCAGTTGACCTAACCGGGCATTCAATTAACCTAACCGGGCATTCAGTTGAACTAACCGGGCATATACTATATATATATATATATAATATATATATATATATATAATATATATATATATATATATATATATATATATATAGTTCAACATCCACCCGGCAACGCCGGGTCGCTTTGCTAGTGTACAACCTTACAACCTTACAAAGGTTTCGCGTGATGATCTCTCATTTCGCGAAGGTCAAGCTTGTCGCCCCTCCTCTCGAATTGGCCTGGTGAAATAGTAAGTTTGATTCTTGCGCTCTCCACCTCACATAGCCAGGTACGCCCGGCTTATCGAGGATTGTTCTGATCCAGGCAACCAGTCTTTTTTTGAAGATTTTGACTGCAACTCCCTTTGTGTTTCTTAGGTCTTTGGGCAACTGATTAAACAATTTTGGTGCTCTCACTACAAAACTATTTTCTTTCAGGGTTAAGGATGTGTCCTGTCTCGCCTTCAATTTGGGAATACGGCAGAGTCTGCCGTTTCTACTGTCCACCGTTGTTTGGGGAGTTATAGGGTTCAGAGGAAGATTAGGGACTAGTTTCTCCATTATTTTCCAAGTGTAAATAATGGTGTATCTCTCTCTTCTCCTTTCCAGTGAGTATAGGTCTAGTTCGCGTAACCTTTCCCAGTAATTTAGTTCTTTGCACACATTGATCTTGGCTGTGAAGCTTCTCTGGATCCCTTCCAGCTGTCTAATGTCTTCTTTTTTATATGGGGATGTTAAGACCGAGCAGTATTCCAATTTGGGTATTATCAGGGTTTTCAGTAGAGGAATCATTACATTCCTATCCCTTCGTTTAAAGGTTCTCAATATCTGTCCCGTTATTCTCTTTGCTCTGTTTACTGCTATCTTAGTATTTTGTGTCTCAAATTTCGCATCATCCGTCATTACAACTCCTAAATCTTTTGCTCTGGGATTTCTCTGAATTTCCTGTCCATTTGGGATATAATATGCCATGGATTTTAGGTCTTCTCTTTTTCTGTACCGTAATAGCTGAAATTTCTCGGTGTTAAACTTCATATTGTTGTCTTCCGTCCACTTGTAGATTCTGTTTATGTCGGTTTGTAGGGATCTTATGTCTTCTGGGTTTCTTATTTTTCTACTGATCTTTGTGTCATCCGCAAAGGATGTTACTGTGCTGTCTCTGGTAACTTCCTCATCTAAGTCAGTTAGCATGATTATGAAGAGTAGTGGAGCTAATACTGTTCCTTGTGGTACTGAGCTGAGGACCTCTGATTCTGATGAAGATTCTCCTTGTACTGTAACGACTTGCCGCCGCTCACTACAGAAATTATATATCTATTTCCCTACTTTTCCTGTTATTCCCATATATTTCAGTTTATGTATTATGATTCCGTGGTCACACTTGTCAAACGCTTTAGCAGAGTCTGTGTATAGTTCCATTAGTTGTGATAGGCATGATCTGCCTGACCGAAACCCATGTTGGTTATCATTGAATTTTTTCTGCGTTTCTAAAAAGTCATAGATTTTCTGTTTAACTATTCTTTCAAATATTTTAGTGAGATGGGATGTAAGCGATACTGGCCTTAGTTTTTGGCCTCGGATCGATCTCCTTTATATATTGGAACTATGTTCGCGCTCTTCAGGATGCCCGGTATTTCTCCCGTGTCTAGTGATCGTCTCCATATCCAGTATAGGGGCTCAGCAATTGCATTCTTGCAGTTTCTGATCAGTGTGGCATTCCATTTATCCGGTCCTGCCGCTGAGTGTGTTTTTAGTTTCCCTATGGCTTGTGTAATATCGTCCGTCGTAAAGTCGAAATCCGTTATACTTTCCCCTTGTGGTTCTTCTTCAAAGAACGCGTTTTTTTTGCATATCAATTTGTCAGTTTTTGGGATACTGAAAGATGATTCGCACTGAGCTCTTAATATTTCAGATACTTCTGTTAGATCATCCGATAAAGCACTGTTCTTATTTTTTAAAGGTCCGATAGTCGCATGGTTTTCGACTTTCTTTTTGCAAAATTATAAAAGTACTATGAGTTAGCCTTTATCGCTTCTATAGCGTCGTCTTCATCTTTTTCTGTATGCTTCTCGATTAGTTCCTGTATGACGACATCGATACTTTGCAGTTTATCATTTAATATTTTTCTGATGTTGTTATCTTTATAATTACTTAGTTTTGCAGTCACTCTTTTTCTCTTTCGAAACAGTGCTCTCTTTTGTCTTTCGAACCTGCTTCTCTTTCCTCTTTGTTGTATCTTTGGGACATGTTTTTCCACAATTTCTAACGTCTTCTCCTCTACCGTCATTAGCATCTCCTCCGTTGTCTTGGCCTCGAAAATGGTTTTCCAATCTATTACTTCCATACTGGCTGTCACATCTTCCCAGTTTATAGTTTTGGAATGAAAATTAAAAATTTCGAATTTTCTTTTTTCTGTTGTGCGTGTTTTTTCCTTTCCTGTTGTCTTTATATTAGTTATTTCAATGATGTTGTGGTCCGATATCATAGGTGGGAATATTTCTACATTATCAATTAGATTACTGTTGTTTGTGAATACCAAATCTAGCGTTGTTTTTTCTTGTGTTTTCTGTTATTTCTTGCGTTAACATAAATTCATCAGCTAAGCTAGTAGCATTTTTACCTGCTCCTGGTCTTCTCGTGTGCCCCCCTTGTCCTGGTGTATACATATATTTTTTCCTATCCTTTTATATTTCATGAATGGGAAATTAAAATCACCACAGAGAAAAATATTTGGGGTTGGAGAGTGTAGATCTTTTACAAGTTTCTTACCTCTGTAATGGAATCTGAAAATTTTGAGGTTGGCGTGTTTGGGGGTCTGTACATTACAATTAGTACCATATTTAATTTTTCAATTTTTGCTGCTACACATTCTACGTAGTTGTTTGAGGTACTTATAGCCATTTCTGCTATGTGCCTTTCGCGTGTGTAAATAGCACATCCTCCTTTACGTCTCACTGTTCTGTCGGCTCGGAGGATGTTATAGTTGTCAATTTGTATTTCTTTTTTGTCAATACAGGACTCACAATTTTCACAGTTCGCCTGGCAGTCCTTTAGATGAGTTTCCGTGAGGCATGCAAAGTCTGCTCCGGCTTCTTGCATGAGTCCTTTCAGGTATACAACTTTGTTCGTGGAATGGTTTGATTTAAGGCCCTGTATGTTGGCTAGGATTATTTTTATTTTTTCTCTTTCTTTTTCGCATACAGGTGGTTCCGCTTTGTTTTCCAATGGGGGTGCCGGTTTCGTTGCCTTGTGGTCCTCCGAGAATTTACCTCTTTTTATCTTTGTCGGTACCTGTTGTCCCGATAACGCATGAAGTGCCTTTGTTCGTACCTTCTGTCCGGCTCTCGGATTTCTATATTTATATTTGTCAGCTGGTTTTGTAATTGCTGGAGAGTATTTAGCAGCTGAAATGTGTTGGCTGCGTCTAAAAAATTGCACTCTTCTTTGATGTTCGTTTTTTCTGTTCCTCGTTGCGTTCCTTTGAGGGTGGTGGTATCGGCATTTTTTTTCGTATTTGCAACTCCCATATCTTTCATAAGTGTTGCAGACCGTAAGATGGTGGAACATGCATTTCTTATCAATTGCAGTATCCACTTGTGTAATGCATTTTGCATAATGTGGGATGTGCATATATGCATTGCCCATCCCGATATCTGCAGTTTCCTTTCGCGTAGTATTTACATACGATATTTTCTACGCTTCTGCTTCTTTCTTATTATTTCAAGTTCTTAGTTTTGGCATTATCATTATTTTTCTTTGGCTGTTTATTTTCTACGTTTTTAGTTATTATCTTTTTATCATTTCGCTCGTTGGACCGTTTGACTTCGCACTTTTACTTATTTCTTTCTTTCATCTATGTCTTCCTTCGTATATTGTTTATATCGTTATTTGTTATTAAATTTGTTCGTTATTATGCTGTTAATCGTTATTTCGTCTTCTCTCTCATCCACCCTGTTTTTCGTTGGGACCATTCGGACCATGTGTCCCCATTATTTCATTTTTTGTAACTTTCTGCTATCTCCATTTCTTTAAAGACCGCGAAAGAATTTACGGTCTGTGTACATGCGCCACATAGAAATTTGATCCCCACGACGTTTCGCGTTCGAGACAAGAGTTATTTCCTATCATTCCAATTCATGCAGTAAAGTCGTTTAATCGTTGGCAGAAATCACATCTAATCGCTAGGCTTTCCGTTGTTACTAATTGCACAAATTACAGATTAAGTGAGAATTTGGACCCATATCCATGTATTCCTTAATTAGCGTAGAAGAAATACCCACACAAATTCTTTATTTATTATTTTTATTTTTGTTTTTGTTTCCTTTCTTTCGATGTTCGGGTGTATTTCGGGGTTTCTGACCTTTGCGTTTTATGACGTTAAAACTGGTGATAGATTATGTAAATTGTATTGCACTTCCTTTATTTTAATGAATTTCACTTTATAATTTACAGTATATGCACGGATTCATTGATACTTTATGCACTTTCGGGTGCAAACAGAATAACCGCCGAGTAGATTTTTCCCTTCTAATTTGGGTGTTCAATAGAGTAAAACTCTCTCTCTCTCTCTCTCTCTCTCTCTCTCTCTATATATATATATATATAATATATATACATACATATATATATATATATATATATATATATATATACAGTATATATATAATGCAAACACACAAGGAAAAAGAAAAAACAATTTTCATTTAATTCATCCCATATACGTATATTCATTAATTTATTTATTTATATAATAACCACAATATTATTGTATTGTGAAGAAAGAAGATTTAATTGATTGAACAGAATAACATCGCTGGAAAGTTTCAAGAGTAAGGTTATGTTGTATTTGGTGTGGTTATTATAATAATCATGAAATAGTTACTCCTTTATTAAATATAAATGTAACTATTGTAATACTGAATTATATATGTAGCTAATCACTTACGTAAGTAGTATTTTTAACGTTAAGTAGTTAATTATGTTAAATTAATAATTAAGAGGTTTTTATAAGAGGGCCTGTATTCGCCATTTGCATCTTTTCCTAAATAATTGTGGGCTTTCCCAGTTTCAACTTCTAAGTCCCATGTAATCTTATTTTCTTATTTTATTTTTATTTTTTGTCTATTTAGATGGGACCAGGTCTCAAACCGAAGTGCATTTGCTCCGAACTTTGGTCAAAGAGCTGTAGGGAGGAAAGCTGCTGTCGAACAGTTAGGTTCTCGGACTTTTTCTCAACCTTCACCTCACCGAGATAAAAACCATCCGAGCTGCGGCGAGTGAGGTGATCTTGGAGGTGACCCACTTTTGGGAGAGAGCTCGAGTACCCACTCGAGCATTCAATCAAAAAGGTGAAGAAGACTTTCGAGGAGTGGACGGCCCTGAAAGGCACAGAGGGAGGAAAACAGAGGGACAGTAGAAGAAGGAACGAGAGTTTGTCGACCGGTTAGAAGATCTCTTCGACATCGCCCACGTCGATGCACTGGACAGGATCACTATCCTGGAAGACCGCGCTTTCCTTCTCGTCTAGAGGGAGAAGGGGCGTCGCGGGGTCATGGCATCTAATGACAATGTTCTCGCAAGCAAAGAAAAGCGGAGGAGGAGGAGGAGGAGGAGGAGGAGGAAGACTTAGAGCATCCTCCAAAGCGTCCACCGGTTGATTGGAGTACGCGTACGAGCGAGGCCTTGAGAGCTTCGTAACGAAGAATTCCAGGACGCTCTTCGACAGGCTGAACCTGTTGACGGAGTTCCTCAGCACGGATCCATAGTCTTGGATTCTCAGGGACGACTACACCGCGTCAGCGATTGTGATCGAAAACCTCGCCGAACGTGGCGTCACCCTTATCCAGGCATACAACAAGGTGTTAATGAAGAACAGCTGCAGTTCCTTCTTCAGGTGGTGACTGATTACCAACGACTCTTCCCAGACAGTCTGAAGGGCATCTTGATGACGCAAACCAAACGACAATGAGTGGATTGGCCTCCATGAGACCAGGGACGCCGGAACTGGGGAGGGGGGACATTTCACCCCCCAATATTTTTGTCAACTATACAGATTGTTAAGCCCACAACATGTAGTAAAGAATGTGAAATAGTATTTAAGTAAACTCGAAAATCTAAAATGCATAAAATTTTATTACGTGTCTTTTCGCAGCTTACAATTTAACGGCAATCATTTTATTATAGAAGGAAAATTACAGCAAGATCTTCTCTATACAACTCTGATTTAAAATAATACATTGTCTTAGTCTCCTCCAATCTCGTCTCGACTACCGATTCAATTTCTAATGTCTTTGCAGAATCAGCTTTTGCTACACTTTATCATTACTGTAATCATATATAATGGTAATATTCAGTTCTTGAAATACAAAATATAATAATCAATTTATATGCGGTAATTCGAACCAGTATTAGTCCATTAAAGGTTCTATAATGATTGTTGGGTGTATTATAGTTTCTTACGTAGGTTGTTAGCTGGAAATTATGTTCGGAATAATATTTTTCAACATGGTATACCCAATGTATGAAATAATTTAAGGATGTAAAAATATGAAATGCACCCCCCCCCCCCCCATGTTAAAAGGCTTCCGCTGCTCCTGCATGTGACCCCCGTCTTCGAGCGGATAATACCCAGTACTGGCTAGGGGGGACTTGGATACCACCGTCTGTCTGTGTTTAAGTACCATATGAAGCCATGTTGGTTATTTACTCGTATAGTAAAACTTCAACCCTGTTGGTCGACCTCTAAATATTAAGCAAATCAAACCAAACTTTGCACACGAACCTTTTAGCTCAAACGAAACAAATTTGGCGGGTGAGCTTAAATTTCTCAATTCTAATTTTCACCCCTATACCTTAGAACCACCCCAATAAATATATATATATATATATATATATATATACACGGTGAACCAAAAGTAGGTGGACAGTAGGTTGAATACGGTTTGTGTTATATTATTATATACTATGGTGTTCATTATAACTATGGTGTTTGTGTTATATTATATTAAATATTATAACTAAATTTATTTAAATTTTATTTTGTATTATAGTATACAAAAAAATTAAATATGTATTCTCAAAATAAACGTTATCATTTACTGTCCACCTACATTTGGTTCACCCTATATATATATATATATATATATATATATATACACAGTGTGTGTGTGTGTATATATATATATATATATATATATATTATATATATATATATATACATATATACACAGTATATATAATATATATATATATATATATATATATATATATATATATATATATATATATATACTTTAATTGCAATAACCGCAACAATATAAAATTACACCAACCCGCAAGGAAAAAATATAAAATTAATTATAAAACAGTGTTTAAAAAGGCTAATTAATTTCGGCTGGTCACAACCAAGTCCTTTTCAAAGCCATAAACTAAATAAAATATCGAAAAAAGTTATAAAACTTCCGTCCTGCGGAAGAGCTAAGATTAAAATGACTGTGTGAAGGCATAAACACAGACAGAGATATGGTAGCTGTCGTACGTCTGGCAGTTGGCAAAGGCAAACTATTGCCCAGATTTCAATCTTCGAGATAAGAAATCTATAAACATCAATCCTGTACATCTGGCAGCCGGTTACGGCCTGAAATTGCTCTAAAATATTTTAAAATGTTAAAAATAAAGCTATCCATACTGTAGGAACTTAATATTGGAAATGGTGTCTTCTGCCAAAATATAAGATGCCTCGTTAACTCTGGTTTTGCTTTGGTTAACTCTGGGTTTACTTCCGTCGGAATTGTTCATTCTGACGAAGGTCAAGCTTGTCACTCCACCTCAGACCTACAGCTTACCGTGGGACCCGAACCACGTCCCACCAAAGACGGTCAAAAATTACAAAGCCCTCGCCCGGACTCGATCTCACGACCTCAAGATCAGCAGCCCCAGCGTCTTAACCACAAGGCTACTGACGGTACCCATTTATCTACCAACCAATTTTTATTGTGTGGAAATATGAACAGCTGGGTTTTGCTGCGCGCCACCTGCCGTCACCGGGTCTCGATCCCGGCGCCGATGGATTCGTAGTCATCGATACTAACCACTACACCACCATATATATATATATATATATATATATATATATACACAAAATATATTTCGTTTTTTACATTTTCAAACTATCCAGGTTAAAATCACTTCGGCATGATGACCATCAGTCTCCCTCCTGTGGGTATTCGATGCTGGAATTCCATTAGAACATCAGTCAAGATGCATTTGTATTCGTAGAATAGATCAAATAACCTCAGATTCTTTGACGAACTTCTGCCAGATCCGTGGGTTTGTCGCGGTGACAGTGTGTTTTAACATACCTCAACAGATAAAATTAGAAAAGGGGTTAAGTTGGGTGATTGAGGGTTCACAAAGCGAGAACAGATTTTAATGAAAGTTTTTGGAGAAAAAGAGAGAAGACTGCAATTTCGTTGTACTGAAAACGTGACAAACAATTAATTAGCGGGTAATAATTGAAAAATAAAGGAAAGAAGGGTAAGAAAAGGGTGTATAATGGTTGCACGATAAATATTTTAAGTGTAGCAGCACCCCATTTGGAGTACGATCCAATTTTGGAATCCACATATGCGCAAGGACATAGACAAAATCGAAAGAGTTCAAAGATGAGCAACTAAGATGATTCCGCTGCGTAAGTCAAAGTCGTACGAGGATAGGCTTAAGGAGTTAAAATTGATTACACTCGAGACTAGGAAGCTAAGGGGTGATCTAATCCAGGTTTTAAAAATTATGAATGGGTTCGATAATGTAAACAAAGATAGCTTTTTCGAAATAGCACAGTATAGTAGAACTAGAAATAACGGGTGTAAGCTGACAAGTAGAAGGTTTGAGATGGCGGTCGCCAAAAACTTTTTCACGCATAGAACAGTAAATAGCTGAAATAGTTTGCCGGTAGAAGAAATTAGTAGCACGTCTATAAACATGTTTAAAATCGATTAGATACATATGTTGATAGATTAGGTATAGTTTAAGGGAGTAAAACTAAGGTTTTTATGGTTCGGAACCTAGGGTCTTGGCTGGTCCGAAACATTATAACATTATAACTTGACCGTGTGGAATCAAAAACATTTCGTCTCATCAATTCCCCGCCTCTTACTAACTGTCTTCTATCCCTCTCTCTTCGCCGCAATGTTACCTCACTCTCTCTTTACTACCGCAATTATAATGGACATTGCTCTTCTGAACTCCCTAACTTCATGCCTCCTTCTTTAAGGAGAACACGCAATACCAGACTTTTGGCACATTCTCATTCCTTTACTGTTCAACTCTCTAACGCCAGGGTTAATCACTATTTTCAGTCTTTCATCTACTCAACCGGTCAACTCTGGAACAATCTTCCTGAATTCATATTTCCCCCATGTCTATGACTTTCAATCTTTCAAACGCAGAGAGTCCAGGCATCTCGTAAACCTTGAACCTTGATTTTGGCTCTCTTCTTCCTCTATGGGGGCAGCATTTTTGAGGGTGTTCGCTCTTGGCCCGTCCTTCCTGCATAATATATATATATATATTATATACCTTGTAAAAAAGGTATGTAACTACTTGTGTACTTACAAGGAAACTTGGAAAGAAAATAAAAGGTTGGGCAAAATTTACTGAGGTGTTCGGGCGAATAGAGGCGAATCAACCATTTCGGGATTTTGGTTGATTCGCCTCTATTCGCCCGAACGCCTCAGTAAATTTTGCCCCACCTTTTATTTTCTTTCCAAGTTTCCTTGTAAGTACACAAGTAGTTACATACCTTTTTTACAAGTTTTTATTTTTCCACATAGTCTCCATCCTTTTCTACGGCTTTTCTCCACCTCGAAACAAGGGCCTTCATTCCTTGCTGGTAAAAGTCCGCTGGGTTCCGCTGGAGCCAACTCTTAGCCTCATCAACAACCTCATCGTCACTTTGAAACTTTCTTCTACGAATAGCATCCTTCATTGGCCCAAACAAATGGAAGTCTGAAGGTGCCAGATCCGGGCTGTATGGAAGGTGGGCTAACACAGTCAAGCGCATTTTTGTGATGGTCTCGCTTGTTTGCAAACTGTTGTGTGGTCTTGCGTTATCGTGCAAAAGAAGGACGTCTTCCAGTTTTCTCTCCAGTCGAACTCGATTTATACGTCTCTGGAGTCTCTGTAGGGTAGCAATATAAGCCTCTGAGTTCATTGTTTGTCCTTTCTTCATAATGTCCACCAGAATCACTCCTTTCATGTCCCAGAAGATGGCGGCCATAACCTTTCCTACAGAGGGAGCCCGTTTGATTTTTTTCTTGCGTGGGGAATCTGCTTAATGCCACTCCATGGATTGGCGTTTTGTTTCAGGTTCAAAGTGGTGTACCCAAGACTCATCCCCAGTCACAATTCGTGAAAGGAAGTCATCACTTTCTGTCTCGTATCGAACCAACGACTCAGAAGCAATTTCTTTTCTTTAAGCTTTGTGATGTTCACTCAGTTTGCGAGGAACAAACCGTGAACACATTTTTGAGTATCTCAGTTGCTGAATTATCGTATTCATACTTCCTTCACTAATTCCTAGCTCCAGTGATAGCTCCTTGTATGTGACGCGCCGATTTGATCGAATGATGCTGTTAGCACGTTGCACAGTGTAAGATGTCACAGCCGATGCCGGGCTATCGCTGCGTGGCTCATCATCGAGGCTGGCTCTCCCTCTCTCCGATGATCTCACACGTTTAGACCAGCGTCCAACTGTGCTTCGATCAACAACAGCCTCTCCGTAAACGTTTTGTAGACGTTTGTGAATATTTCCAACTGTTTCCTTCTCTGCGGTTAAGAACTCGGTAACAGCTCTCTGTTTACGACGCACATCACTGTCATACGCCATTTTCGAAACTGCGTTAACCATCAGTTTTATACAAGGGCGTTTAAAAGCGGTTTTATACAAGAAGGGAGGTTAAACTGGAAAAATCGGGTTATGTGAAGCGCAGAAAGTTCAAACTTACGCCCAAAAGACATTTCAGCCCATGGCCTATTATTTAGCCAAGAAAAAAGGGTGGGGCAAAATGTATTGAGTGTCCCTAATATAATTCGGTTTTTTAACAAATGTTCATGATCGATCTGTGTTCGACCCCTCTGCAATATCTCTCCTCATGAGAGAGATTTTTATGGTACCTATTCATTTACCAACCAAAGAAAGGATGAACAGTGCGGTGAGCTGCGCAGCGCCTGCCCACAACGGAAATCGAATCCAAGGCTCATGGATTCGTAGTCAGCGATGCTAACCGCTACATCACCGAGGGATATATCTATATATATATAACACAGGAGCAGGAAAATAGAATACTGTCTCAAATGTCCTCATAACTTTGATAATACAGTACATACCTTTAATTTATACACGTTTATGAGGAATATCGCGTATGTATGACGTCATTATGATAAAATGATACCACTGTGTGCCAGTTTTGAAGAAAAAAAATTTGAAATATAGCAAAAACTTTATTAAATAGTAAAAGGTTAATGTATAGCGACATGCCAAAATATTAGAATATCTTGTCAGGTGTTAAAAAAATAGAATAAATTCATTATGTTTATTGAGTAGTAACAATACTGTATATTAAACTTTTATTTAAGTCTTTTTAACTCTGCGTCTTAGTATTTTGTTGGGCTACCCTCAGCCCTCATTACGGCCTCCAATTAACATGGCATCGAGTCGACAAGCCTCTTGCAATCTCTTGTATTTATCAATTGCCAGGTTGTCATGAACACGTCTTCAGTTCACTAAGTGTTCCTTAATTAAGGATTTGTGTCAGACTCTATCAAAAGCTTTCGATATAGCTAGCGCAACGGCAAAAGTTTCACCGAAATCCCGAAAGGAGGATGACCAAGAGTCAGAGAGATATGCAAAGATAACCAATGGAGCGTCCCTTGCGGAACCCATACTGACGATCTGAAAGAAGACTGTGAGAAGAAAGGTGTTTAAAAATCTCCCCATTAAAGATAGATTCAAAAACTATGGAAAGGCAAGAAATCAAAGCAATTGGACGATAGTTGGAGCGATCACCCTTCTTCAAGACAAGCTGAATGAAAGTGAACTTCCAACAAGAAGGAAAAGTACCAGATGAAAGACAAAGACGAAGGAGTTTGCCTTGGCAGGGTGTCAGCACAGAAGCACAGTTCATTTCTTGAGAACAACGGAAAGGACACCATTAGGACCGTACGCCTTCCTAGAATTGAATCCAGATAGGGCAGGAAAAACATCTTTGGAAGAGATTCTAATTTTAGACATAATTAAGTCAGATGGAGGAGGAGATGGAGAAACAGCACTGGAATAGTCCAGGGTTGAGACGGAGGCGAAAGTTTGAGCGAAGAGTTCAGCTTTATTGGGAGAATAGATGGCAACTGAGCCGTAGGAATAGAAAAGAGGAGGGAAAGAAGTAGTAGATTTGTTGGATAGGTTTTTGGCTAGGTGCCAGAAAGAGTGAAAAGAATTAGAATTGGATAGGTTTTCACATATTTGTCCGATGAAGGAAGAAGGTGAACCAAAGAACAGATTTTGCACGATTTCGGGCAGAAATATAAGCTGAGTGACAGTTAAGAGTTGGATGGTTACGGTACCTTCTGAACAACTCCTTTCTATTGCGGTTAGCGTTAGAACAAGCAAATTTAAACCAAGGTTGTTTTGCATTAGTAGTCGGAATAGAATATGGAATGTACGATTCCATACCAGAGAATCACCGTGATGCGGTCAGCACACTCCGGGGATCCCTGGCCATGGAAACAGTAATCATTCCATGAGAAATCACAGAAGTACTGCCTAAAGAGAGCCCAAAAGCGGAATTAGAGCAATAGTACAGGAAACAGATATAAGATTGTGATCAGAGGAGCCCAACGAAAAAAAATATTTGACAGAGTAAGAAGAAGGATGAGGTGAGAAATAAATTCAGAATATTGAGCCTATCTCCAAGGGGATCGGTTATACTAGTAGGGTGTCGTCTATTCTGCTCAAGGCCATTCAAGAGAGAGAAGACGTTAGTTCACCAGGGATGTCAGTGAAATGGGAGGAAAGCCAAAGGTGGTGGTGAACATTAAACTCTCCTAAAATGGAGATTTCACCAAAAGGAGAGTGGGATAGAATGTATTCCACTTTGGAAGTGAGGGAGTCAGAGTTTTGGATAGTCAGTAGAATTACGAGAAAGGTAGACAATGCAGATGTACTTAGTTTGAGATTGGCATGTAAGCCGTAGCCAGAGGGGGGCAGAATTCGAAAGACTCAAGTTCGGGAATACGAGAGCAAATTGGGTCGTTGCGTACACATACGCAATATCCACCTTTGGAAGGAAATTGAGTACAGAGGAAGTAGAAGAGTAGCGAAAATGGTTTGCTATCAGTAGTCCCAGACTCCTGGGTTTCATTGAGGAAGAGAAAGTAAGGTTTAGAGGAGAGGTGGTGTTCAACAGATTGAAAATTTGAGGAAGTGCCACGAATGTTACAAAAGTTCATGAAACGTAAATCAGGCGGTCCCAAATCTGGAATGGCAGTAGTAGACCCAGCCGGGTCTGTGTTCTCTGTATCGGCAGCGGGGGAGCCAAAAATGGGGACATTTATGGTCCCCTTCACCAGTGACTCCGAGGTTCTTGAGGCCGATGCCCTTTTGTTGTTTTTTTTCTTTTTGAAAAATTTGTGTAGCATGTAAGATGCATGTATTTGTAGTGAGACCAGTGAGAGAAGTGTGTGCTTTGAGAGCATAATGGACTGCTCACATGGTAGATGAGACACGAAAAAAGATCGGCTAAAGAGGAAAGTGACAGGAGAAACGGGAGTTCCGGTTCCGGCATTCCCTGTCTCCTGCCTAACGTATATACAGGGTGTTTATAAAGTCCCTATCTATTTCGTTGAATTAACGGTTTTTATTTATTTTTGTTGCAGAACCCTATGAAAATGAATGTACAAGAACGGCTGATGGTGGTGACACTTCAGATTAAAGGAAAGAAATGCAAAGAAATTAGAGAAAAGTCTGAAAGAATATTTCACAAACCAGGTCCGACAGACAAGACAATTCGTGATTTGCTTAATAAATTTAAAAGAACGGGATCTGTTCATGATGAGTCAAGATCTGGACGTTCAAGTGTCTCTGAGCATGCTGTAAATGCGGTACGTAATGTTATCGATGAATATCCAAGCATGTCAATTCGCACCACATCACGTATACTCGGGATACCCAAATCAACTGTCCACAAAATTTTGAAATCGACGTTGAAGAAGAGAAGTTATCACATTCAGGTGCTTCATGACTTACATGAAGAGGATTATCCAAATGCAGTGTGTGCCGATCTTGTTGAACACATTCAGAATGAAAATTTTATGGACCACATTCTCTTCGGTAATGAGGCAACTTTACACACGTGTGGAAAGGTTAATCGCCATAACTGCCGCATATGGGCTAATGAAAAGCCAGTTGATTTCTATCAATGGGAACGAGATTCTCCTAAAGTTAATGTCTGGTTGGGTATGACCAAATCTAAGATTTATGGGCCCTTTTTCTTTGCTGAAGCTACAGTTACAGGGCTTATTTATCTGGACATGCTTCAGCAATTCCTGGAACCCCAGCTTCATTCAGATGGCATTTTAAACAGCGTCATCTTTCAACAAGATGGGGCACCTTGTCATTAAGCAAACATTGTTCGGGAGTACCTAAATGAATGATTTCCCGATCGGTGGATCGATCATGGAGGCAACAGGCTCTGGGCGGCTCGATCCCTTGACCTAACGACCTTGGATTTCTTTGCATGGGGCTTTATCAAATCAAACGTCTATCAAACGAGGGTTACAGATCTGCAAGATTTACGTGCTCGTATCGTAACAGCAGTTACAAAAATGACCCCTGGCATGCTCCAAGATGTGTTCCGCAATGCTGCTGACAGATTCGAACTCTTTAGAGATACTGATGATGCTCATGTAGAATCATATGCTTGAGTATTCATTAAATGTATGCCTTCTATTATATTGTTATTGAATTTTACCCTTTTGCTACGTTTTCACTGAAATAGCTAGGGACTTTATAAACACCCTGTATATATATTTATATCTAAATGTCGCGCGTTCAGGCCACTTCCCGCACGCCGCTTTTATAAAAATGTACTGTAGGACGATCTAAAGAAAGGGTGGTGCTAGAATTTTAACTTGGCTTTAGCCGTAAGACACCCGAGTTGTGGAAGCAATTTATGACACCAGGAATTTATAACCAAATCAAGGAAGGAGTGGATGAGAACATACTAGTTACTTAAATTGAGTCTTCTTTCACTCGAACTGTTTTATTGACGAAATTTTCAGGAAAGGCCGAGATACTGCCGAGGCTCACTTTGGCAAAGAATAAATCAATTGGTTAATTGCCTTGGGAAGATTTGAAGAGCCTACAGTATATCACAGCTGATAGTCAAACAAGGAAAAAGGGAGGGGCGATCCTTCTTCTGAGAATGGTGGCAATGGCAGGAATGACTCTTTACATCATAAAATAATAAAAATTTTAAAAATTATTCGGGGGGAACTGAAAATGAGAGTTACGTTTTCCCCCTCGTTGTAAATCCGCGAAATGTTTTATATTAAAAAAAAAATAAAAGAAAAACTAAAAAAATGACAAAAACAATAATAACACACGTTTGTATTTCAAACTAAAGACAAGATGTTTTATTTCTATTACGTGATCTTATACAATTTTGCCCTTTGCTGATTTCAAATTTCACAACCATTTTTATGTATCACGTCAGGGTTTTTCACAAAACATAAGTCAGATATACTCATAGTATGTATTAAACAACAAAATTTCCAAGAGTACAAAATTATAAGAAATACAAAGACAATAAATTTCAAAGTAAATTCATCTTTGACTTAATTGATACAAAATAGATCAATCATGATTGATCAGTAAGAGAAAATCGTCGTTTTCTTGCTCGCTTCTTGTGCTGCATTTCTTCCGAGCCTTCCCGTTATTATATATATATATATACATATATATGGTATCTGCATATAAACATAATTTATAAATCATTCTATGTAAACATTATACATATATATTGCATAATTGGGTGTATATCTATATACCACCCATACAAAACGGATGGTAGGTATTTGCCATAAAATTGTACGTAATGAGAAAAAATGGATGTGATTTTTTGATTCAGCACACCTGAATTGATAAAAAACAGTTATGTATGTTGAAACATCAGATATGTTGCATACCAGTGTAATTTGCAATTATACATCTTCGGGTGGAGACCTAATATCGGGGTAGATATGAAGTACATTAAGTACATTCTTTAGTAGTTAATTACAGTATTTATCAAATATCTAACAGTATGCCTTGTATTTATATAGTTTATAAAACTTTATATAATTTATGATACTGATTCGTCGTTAGTTTATAGTAGAATTAAAATGAACCATTTCATACATTATTTAACTGATTATTATAATTATTACAAAACCTAATTATGTCGAATATTTTTTCTAAAAAAATAATTGTATCATAATTTTAAAGCTTAAGTAGCCAGTAACGGCGTTAAAGGAAGAAGGATAACAAGGTACTTTCCACTGAAATTACATGGACATTTATAGTAACATAACACAACTAACAGAATTTCAATAACTGTTAAAAAGAAATATTAAATACATTCAATGATAACAGGGAGAACTATGACGTAGACGGATAACGAACCAGTAACATAGCACGATAACAATATAACATAACAACATAATAATGTTATGAATTTCTAGCAGAAACGAGAGAGAGTTTTTAAAGACATTCCGATGAAATATGTTAAGTCGTAGGCTGACATACGCAGAGTAGGGTTGAGGTGCTCAAAAGCATTGACTTAGCAAATTTTTATCAGCAAGCACAAAAAGGCACGACGTAATTAGAGATGTACATATAATAATGTTATAACGTTTCAGACCAACAAAGACCCTAGGATCCACTCATGGCTGGTCTACCTAACTGTGTTCGTAATTGTGTATTGTGCATGTCCTCCGAGGTGGCGGAGGGGACCTACAATTTTACGTGGGTTCCGAACCACAAAGCCTTAATTTTACTATCTTAAACTATACCCAATCTATCAACATATGCGTCTAATCGATTTTTAAACATGTTTATAGACGTGCTACTAATTACTCCTACCGGCAAAATATTCCACCTATTTACTATTCTATGCGTAAAAAGGTTTTGGCAAATGCTGTCTCGAACCTTCTTTTTGTCAGCTTACACCCGTTATTTCTAGTTCTACTATATTGTGATATTTCGAAAAAGCTATCTCTGTTTACGTTATCGAACCCATACATAATTTAAAAAACCTGGATTAGATCACCCCTTAGCCTCCTAGTTTCGAGTGTAGTCAATTTTAACTTCTTAAGCCTATCCTCATACGACTTCGTCCTAAGCGACGGAATCATGTTAGTTGCTCGTCTTTGAACTCTTTCGATTTTGTCTATATCTTTTCGCATATATGGATTCCAAAATTGGATCGCGTACTCCAAATGGGGTCTAACTAATGATTTATAAAGAGGAACAATAATATCTCGCGATTTGCACTTAAAATTCCTAGCTATAAGACCTAGCACTTTGTTCGATTTATTGACCGCTGCTGTACTTTGTTTCGCCACTTTTAAATCACCAGTGACTATAACTCCTAAATTTTTTTCCTGCTTTACGCTTGCCAACTCCTTTCCTGACATACTATATGCAGAATTACCATTACGCGAACCTATATGTAAAATTTTGCACTTATCGACGTTAAATCTCATTTGCCATGTGACTGACCAATCTACGAATTTATTCAGATCTTCCTGGATTTTACCTCTATCTTCGTCATTAATCGCCCTACCACCCAACTTTGTGTCATCCGCAAACTTTGAAACTGTACTGACTAGGCCGACATCTAAATCGTTAATATATATATATATAAGAAAAAAGCAAGGGGCTCAATACAGAACCCTGAGGAACGCCGCTCGCTACATTAGCCCAAGACGACCACCCTCTGTTTCCTACCTCGCAACCACTCTTCTATCCAATTTATTACTACACCCCCGATTCCATAGCCTTAGTTTTTTCAATGAGTCTTTTGTGCGGTACGGTGTCAAACTCTTTTTGAAAATCTAAATACACTACATCTACCGCCCGATGACTATCGTAAACTTCAACCACGCTTTGAAAAAATTCTAAAAGATTAGTTCAGCAAGATTTGTTTCGCCTAAAACCGTGAAGCGCATTTCTAACCAAGTTAGGCAATTCCAAGTGTTCGACTATACGATCCCTAATTGTGAGTGTTTACATAATAACGGTGTGCATAAGGTTATATACACGAATTTGAACACGTAGACATTACTTGATAGGACAGATAGGTTGATAGGGCACAGGTAAACAATAAATAAATGAATGACATGAATTAATGTTTTTCTGTAAAGGACGATTCACAAGACACGATATATGCAATGACCGATGAAGTATGAACTTTATTTAATTTGGTATTTAATTTAGTATTTAGTATTCAAGTCTAAAATAGATTGAAAGACTGTAGATAGATAATATAAGGACAAATGTTCTAAATTTAATACTTTAATCCAGTTGGATATATAAGTCATTACAGGGTGTATGAGAGGGATACAGACCAGAGAGAGAGACAGGAATCCCAGTAAAACAAGTACACAGACGCTGCACAGAAATAGCACATGACACCGTGAACGAAATGAGAACTCAGTAATTAAGGGTACATTTATGTTATCTATAATTTTCCATTTACAAATGGGGAATGTATGACAATAGGTGTAATTTTCGAAGTACAAACAAGGAGTTTAATTCTACTGCAGCCAAAGCTACACCAATGATATGATGAAATTCATAAATGGAGGATTGGATGTAAGATAGTTACAATTAATAATAATTTATTCCATAACAAAATGGGAAATAGGGATATAGGAAATATTCCGATGGAAATCTAAAACAATCCAAACCGTTAATTATCTTCGTTGTACTTCGATGGGATGAAATTAAAGTACATTCGCTTCTTTCAGCGAACTTCTCATGACAAACCTGGATACAGTCCGAACATTGGAAGGGTAGAGCACATGGTCATAACATGCTATATATATATATATATATATATATATATATATATATATATATATATATATATATATATAATATATATATATATATATATATATATGTTAATCCCTCCGTCTATGGCCTTGGTCGGCTCAAAGATGACGGGGGTTCTGGTTAGGTGGCAGGCAGCAACGGATTTGTTACTCTGGAGTAGCTGATACCGTATAGGGAATCGCAATAGTTTTCTTCTATACTACTCTCCGATTTCTTCTTATAACGTATCGGGAAGTTATTTTTCTCTATTTACGACTAAGTTCTCTGAAGGTTCCCCGATTCTTCTAATAACTTATCGGGAAATTATTTTTTCTATTTAAGACTAAGTTCTCTCTAAGTTCCTTGATTCTTCTTATAACGTATCGGGAAATTATTTATCTCTATTTAAGGCTAAATTCTTTGAAGAGAGCAAGGCTCGAAGGAGAAGACAAAGATATTTGTTACTATATTTTACTGCTAAAATGTTACAGTCTCTAAGTTAGATCAGTCTAATCAGAATGAACATTGGAGAAATTTTATGGGCTTTCATACTAAACTTCCTACTGACGTCATTATTATTTAATGCTGTTTTTTATTTTCTTTTTAATTCTCAGTAGGCTGATTTACTTCACAAAACACTTAAAGACAAAACAAATATTTTTGCTAAAGCAATGTGTAAACTGCTAAGCAAGAGGATGCCTTATTTTATTTAAACCGTTATTGACAGATCTAATGTTATCATGATCTGCCGAGTTAACTAAAAATGGAATTGAAATATGCCTTCCCATCACGAACTACAAACAAACAGGCACATGGTGAAGATTAAAGGCTTAAGATTAAAAATTAAAAGTTAAGCAGTTAAGCAGGACATGACTTCATCTTTTACAACGAAGTGAGAATGTATGCAGAAAATGAACAAGATTACATTATTAAGCTAAGTCTAGAAAATGATTAAGTTGTTTATTATAAATGTTTAAACAGAAATAGTTAACCAATTATAAAATAGAAAGCAAATCAAAAATGTATCCAAACTTGTGTCAGCGTTGTACGATTTTGGGTTTTATACCGTGTGACCACAAAAATTGTCCCTGTTTTTAATCGCTTATTACTCAGTCATTATTGCAGCTTCACAAATGAAATAAAAAGCATTCGAAAGAGAACATTTTAAAGTTTTAATTTATTCTACATGTGTTCAAAGTGACGTCCCTGGACATTCTTACACTTCACACAACGGGAAAGGAAGTTATTTATTACATTTTCCAAAACGCTGGATTCAATGGACTGTACACTCTCTACCACCGCTTGCTTTAATTCTTCGATAGAGGATGGCTCTTGCCTGAATAGTTTGTCCTTGACAAATCCCCAGAGAAAAAAGTCCATAGGTGATAGATCGGGAGATCTTACGGGCCAGGGAAACTGCGAGCGATGAGAAATGAATCTTTGTTAAAAAAATCTTGTTAAACATTCCAGTGATTGCCTAGTTGTGTGGGCTGTTGCTCCGTCTTGCTGAAACCACTTGTTACTGCAGTTTTCTTGTTCAAAAACAGTGTTCAGCATTTCTACATATCTTTCTGAAGTTACTGAAAGCGGTCTCCTTGTCTCTGGGTCCTCAAAAAAGTAAGGACCATAAACCTTGCTGCTACTCAAACCCACACAGACAGTAACTTTTGGCGAATGCAGAGGTTTCTCCAAGTGTATATTTGGCTTGTTTTGTGACCAACACCGGTAATTCTGTCTGTTGATGAACGCATTGAGATAGATGTGGCATTCATCACTAAATATTATGTCACTTAATCTTATCTGGTTTTGTTCAATTATTGTTTCAATGCGTTCACAAAACATCAAACGACGCTGGTAGTCTTGTTCGCTAAGCTGTTGCAAACATAATTTTGAATGACTTCATTCTCAAATCCAACGTGATTATTTTCCGAATGCTCTCCCGTTTGATTCCTGTCACAGCTGATAGTCGTCTCACAGATTTCTTGTTGTCCGTTTCAAGCTGATTTGCGACTGAATCAATGTTTTCAGCGGTTCGCACACCTTTGCTGCGCCCAGAGTTGCCTTTATGCATGTTCTTGATTGAGCCGTGATGTTTCCATTTTGCGAAAATCCTGCGAATCGTTTTAGGATCTATGGTCCTCCTTTGCTGACCGTATTGTCGTCTGAAAGACCGTTGGGTGGCAACTACCGAGCCATGTTTGATCATCTCTTCTGCAATGAAAACACGTTGCATGTCCGACAAATAACCCATGATTGTGGTGGATAAAACTGTCATTTTTTTATAAGTACTGATTTCGTATCCAGGATATCGAAAAAATTAAATAAAACTTTTAAATATTCTTTTTCGAAAGCTTTTTATTTCATTTGTGAAGCTGCAATAATGACTGAGTAATAAGCGATTAAAAACAGGGACAATTTTTGTGGTCACACGGTACAAAAATGATTAAGTAGTTCACAAGGAAATAATTCACCAATTATAAAATAGAAAGCAAATCAAAATTTTATCCAAACTCGTGTCACACGATTTTGGACTTGATATGTCAAAATGAATATATGAATAAGAATATAAGGCTTATATAAATATTACGAAGTATCATCAGAATTATATGAATGAAGGAATTATTCATTGTTCATTTTTACAGGGCTCTCCCTTCTAGAATGATATTAATACTATAATAAAACATCCTAACTAATTCTAACTAGACTAGCTAAAGTGGGCCCTACGGGCCCATTTAGCTACGCCCGTGGTGCTGGGGCCTTTGGTCTCAGTAAATGGGGAGCCGCAGGCCCCCCCAGTTACCGGGGAGTCAATTATTCAGTCAATAAAACTATAGAAAGAATGCAGCCATAAAAATCTTAAGCTTCACAAATCTTGATACAATGTTTATTCTGTAATGGTTGCAGCACCAGTATGAAAGTGCATAAAAAGAACTCATTTGGTAAATTTTTGAACTTAGCCGCAGATTAAATTTCGGCTCAAAGCTGAACGCAAAAGCAAATATTTTTTACACTTTTTAAAATTATAATTAAAAGTAGAATTCATTACGCCTTTTTCTAATGCACTAAAATACAAATATCGCCCATATATATCAAGAATCTTCTTCTCTTTTCGAGCGTGACAGACTGACAGACATTCCTGGGTGTTTATAGTATTAATTATAACAAATGGTTTTTTGTAATATAGATTTATATACACAACAGAAGTCGGGGTGGTTAAGTTACAATGCACAGTAATTAGAAAATAAAATCCTAACATGACATTTGCTTAGAGAGTTATTAACGAACCAAGGACCTGAGCCGAACCGGCTGCCCAAAGGGCGAGGCACGCACTCGCAAGAGGGGTGAGGTTTCGATTGCCCACTCAAAGTGTTTGCACTTTGCCCTGGAGAAACTCCCATGGTGCCACGTTTACAAAAGATTCTTAAGGTTGAAAAGGTTGTCTAACAATGATATTAGCAAAGGAATTTATATAATTTTGGTTCTACACTTAACTCCTTTATGTGGTTTATATTAGCCTAAAAGAACATTTAGAATATAGGAATCTCTGTTTAAGATTATAGATTTGGCACACCTGGAGTCGTTAAGGTTAAGAAAGAGGCCAGATGATCCACTGGGGCATCGAGGCGAGTTATAAATATTAAAAATTCAAAGATTAATACTTTAATTTATGCAAACAGAATAAAAGGATTCATACGTTAATTTAGACAAACAATGATATTGTTAAATTTTACAAAAAATTATTTCCTGTGGAAAACCTCTACATGGTTCCCTTCCCAGAGTTGGAACTAGGGGGTTAGTTTGAATATCCTCTCAAACAACAGCCATTGGATGTAGTGTTATATGGAGACAAAGAATAGTAAAAGAAGTAGTTGGATATAATGTTCCATAAGGAAAAAAGAAATAGTTAAATAAAATACATCTACCTCGTACTTAATCCACTATATTTATCAGTTAAATTTTACACTAAAATCGATAATTATGCACTACTAAACACTTATAGTTAACGGTCACTTGTGTGTCCTTGAGCACTTGGAGTCTGATTTGTCTAGGTCTACTTTTTACACTGGTCTAAGTTCACCGTGTGCATACACTTTTAAATCAAACGCGATTTTTATCAACTTTATGAGAACAAAATTTGAGAGATGAATTTCAATGAACTATTGGGAAAGTACTTAAGTGAAATTGATACGATTTCTGCAAGGTTTTGAACGGATATAGGTCGTTTTAGAACTTTTTTAGAACTTTGGAATTGATTAAACTCTATAGCGTGGAAGGTACAAAATTTCAGGGTATTATGCAGTGAAAGGTTTACGTGTGGACATTGCTCAAGTTTTTTGGATGTACGCGTTAGCGGCTAATTGCCTCCGCCATCAATCATTCCACGTCTCGAGCGTATTTCAATAAATTAGTACGTAGGGCATGAATGCAGGGTATCGCCTAAACGGGTATATGGAGAGTGTGGTGGTAGCTCCTGAACCGGAAATACGGTTAAAGAAACAATTTGTAAGTGGGATAAACCGACGTTATGATTACTGTTCTTCGTTTCATGTATTCGGTCCTTTTGGAGCTACGCGAGTGACCTTAGTGATAGAAGTTCCGCTTCTGAAATCAAAGTGGCAGATGGCTCCAGAAAATTGTGACCAATCGAATATTTAGGAACAGACAGGAGTCTGAACGAGTGGGGCCAATCTTTGAGATAGCCTTGAAAGGCGGTGGCCTATCGGGCTGCGAGATAATAGGGATAGAGAAGGGTAAGAAAGGACTTGAAACACAGATTAAGATGACAAAAATGAAGAAAGCCGATGAATTCTGAACATAAGTATTCCCAGAAGCTGTTTATGGTGGTAGAAATGAACATTTAGAGGAGGAGAAGGAAGGTTATGGTCAATGCCGAAGTTCTTGACCCGTGGTTTGACCTGAGGAAGAGCCAACAAGGAGACAGGAGAAAAATTAGTATTCTGTTTCATCGGAAGGGAAACAGGAGGAAGCTAAGTCTTCTGTTTAGTAGGAGAAAGAGAAGACTTTCGGCAGGTGTCTGAAATGGTACTGCCAAATTTCGATTTCCAAACCTTCGGATTAGAAAGTACAGAATCGAATGAACGTTGTCCTGTAGAGCAATGCAAAGATGCACCACTCCCTTTGGTGGGAAGAGAAGAGTGGCAATTGTCTTCCGAATTCGTCAAAGACGCATTGTTGGCGCCGTGGCAAGATTTGAACCTCATTAAGACAATGAGACTCGAGGTCATAAACGGAGCTTGCATCATGTCCGAGGGACACAGGCGAGTTCTCCGTGTCATCACGTAAATTAGCGGAAAAAGGGGGATCCCTCGGAAAATTCCCCTCATCGAGAACTCCCCTCGTGATGTCTGGGACAGTTTCTTCATAGGGCGCTTCCGTCGCAGGGTTTAAGACAGCCTGTTCGTAGGGCACTTCCCTTGTCGTACTGAGGACACCAGCGTATCGTGCATGTTACACAAACTAACTGGATGGACAAGTGTATTCCGCGCTTGCCTTTCCGTACGAACAACTTCCGACGGCGAAGTAGGTTCGGGTTCTCCTCTACCTTTGAAAACAGAATCACGTCATCTTCCTTAAATAGAGATTCAAGCGAAATGACCAAACCGGAACTCAAAGGAGATGCGTCTCCAGATTTATTTGGAATAACCGAAACTCTGGGAACTTTAAGTTCCTGCCTAACTGTAACCGAAGGGAGTGACTCGTTCTCGATGGAGTCACAGGGGTCTACTGTGAAAACATTCGAGTCTTCGTGCTCAAAATTACCAAAGGTATGTTGGTTTTCTAGTTCCTCGTTTGCCGGAACTGGAACGGAACAATTGACGATTGATGAAGAATCTTCCCCATCTAATAACAGTTCCTCTTTATTTTGAACTGGTTCCAGGGAGTCATTTGGGCTCTCTGAAACAATTCTTTCACCCTCAGTCGAAAAGAGCGAAGAGTAGGAGTGACACACATACTCGAAAGGTGGGTTCTCTCCTCGAACTAGGCCTGCTTCTCTATCGGCCACATAGAAATCGTGCATAATAAAGAAATTCATCCCCAGGATTAAATCTCCATCCCGGTCCCCTTCAGATATGACCACAAATGGAGTCAGATAAGGGACTGAATCAAACTCAATAGGAAGAATAATTTCTCTCCGGTACTGTATTCTTCCCAACCATCATCAATGCAGGTCAAGCGAGAAGGCAAATCGAAATTTCCCGTAGCCGTCTTAAGTAACTTCTTGTATACGTCTTGTTTAATGTAATTCGCCTGACAGCAGTCCTCAACAAGAACCACAACCGCCTGGTTGTTGACAGAAGTTTTCATGAAAATTTGTGAGCTCTCGTCAAAAAGCACCATGTCGTGAGCCCAAGAAGGCGTTTCCGAAACATACGAACATACTTCATCGTCTGCGTCATCGATGGTTTTGTGCGGGGTTCAGAAAGCTTCCGACCATCCCGTCTTCCTTAATGCAGTCGCATTTATTTCGTCGCTGTAGCCTACCGGTTGGAACATTTGAGTAGCATAATTCCGAAAAGCGTTCCACGTTGTAAAACTTCCAACAAGAATGGGTGCAAGACGTTCTTTGCGCAACCCTCTTCATCGTCTAAGAAGTGCATAACCATTCGAATCTTCGCAATATCTTCGCGAACGTTATAATGAACATAATATCCCTCTAATATGTCAAACCATTCGTCCACGTACGGGGGTACTACTTCGCCGTATTCGCTCCCCTTAAAAATTGGAACCTTGGGGATATTACTCGTCAAATAATTATATCTATCCATTTTCTTCAAAAAACGACAAAGGGCAGAAAAATGGACTTACAAATGAGGAAGGCGAAGCGAAACAAAGAAAAAAAAGGAAGAAAACTTATCCCTAATACTGTAAATACAACAGAATTGAAACGAAAAAACTTAAGCGTGACATTACCTATTTCGGTTTAAAATAACCACTTAATAAAGTCATCCCAAATGAAGCTGCAAAACTTACCTGTCGATTTCGACATATTACTCGAATTGTACGAAGTAATTTTAATTTAAACCGAAAAATCACAAAAAAAAAGACAAACTATTTGCGTACCAACAGAGTAACTGCAAAAAAAAAGAAAAGACGAAACCTTGCGCATCAAAGCTTTACCAATAAAAACCCAGAATGAAAAAAAAATTTGCTTACAGACACGAAAAGCGAGAGAAAAAAAAGGAAAAAAAATCCTTTTCACAAGTCAACAAACAAACGCACGACTATATTATATATATATATATATATTTATATATATATATATACATACGACAAGTTCGGTACAATTAATTTAGGAGTCTATTCTAAAAATGAAAATCAATCCAAATTCGTTTTCTGTTATAACAATGCGAGACAATTCAAATAATAAAAATAAATTTCATACACATTTAAAAAAAATAAATTAACCATATACTTTGCAGAAACCGTGTTTTTGTTACAATAAAATATATATTTCACCTATATATTTATATACGCATATACTGCATGCAAAAAGAGATATATCTGTCAATTTCCTTCTTCTTACAACAAAAAAAGAAGGTTGAATTAACTGCACTTGAAACTGACTGCACTTGAAACTGACTAGCTTGAAACTGACTAACTTGAAACTGACTAACGTGAAAATGAAAGTGGAGTGGGCTTCCTATTTCTTTTGGAAATCCGAACTGATTCTCTTAGCATTAAGCTATCTATTATCCTCTGGGGCGGTTGTCCCTCTGGATGCAACCGACTGACTTGAACTGCTATGAAGTATCTCTATAACTACAGTAACTTTCTGTGGCGGTTGTTCCTCTGGATTCAACCGACTAATTTGAACTGCTATCAAGTATTTCTATAAACTATAAACTATCTCTTTCTCTATCCAAGAAATACATAAGTAATGCACAATAATTGCACAATAATTGCATGTCAATTCAATTGAATAATTTGCAAAAAATTGTAAACAAAAATAAAAAGTGTAAACAGCATTTCACTCGAATGTACGCGAAGGTACGGTACTATTATGTTTGGTACATAAAATAAAATTATTCTATACTAACTATAAGAGTGAAAATAACTCTGTTTCAATAAAAACAAATGTATCACTGGTGTAGTGAATGTTCACTGTTTTTCTTGTTAATTCTGGCTTGATACTCATTATTAACTGTTAATAATACTGACTTCTCAAATGTTTAGAGATTATTTAAAAAAAAAATCTGGACTTAACAAGATTCCTCCGGCGAAATCCTTGAAGACGTGTCCTGAAGACTTGTCTTGTTGGCTACTTGTTCCTGGATGAAGAATGGGCGTCGCCAGTTCTTCTATTTCCAGAGTCTGGAAAACTGGAAGAATCCTGATGTAGGGTCGCCAGTTGTTAACCCCTCCGTCTATGGCCTTGGTCGGTTCAAAGTTGACGGGGGTTCTGGTTAGGTGGCAGCAACGGATTTGTTACTCTGGAGTAGCTGATACCGTTTAGGGAATCGCAGTAGTTTTCTTTTATACTACTCTCCGATTTCTTCTTATAACGTATCGTGAAATTATTTTCTCTATTTAAGACTAAATTCTTTGAAGACAGCAAGGCTCGAAGGAGAAGACAAAAATATTTGTTACTATATTTTACTGCTAAAATGTTACAGCCTCTAAGTTAGATCAGTCGTCAGAATGAACATTGGAGAAATTTTATGGGCTTTTATACTAAACTTCCAACTGACGTCATTATTATTTAATGCTGTTTTTTTTTTATTCTCAATAAGCTGATTTACTTTACAAAACACTTAAAGACAAAACAAATATTTTTGCTGAAGCAATGTGTAAACTGCTAAGCAAGAGGAAGCCATATTTTATTTAAACCGTATATTGACAGAGCTAATGTTATGATCTGCCGAGTTAACCAAAAATGGAATTGAAATATGCCTTCCCATCACGAACTACAAACAAACAGGCACATGGTGAAGATTAAAGGCTTAAGATTAAAAATTAAAAGTTAGGCAGTTAAGCAGGACATGACTTCATCTTTTACAACGAAGAGTGAATGTATGCAGAAAATGAACAAGATTACATTATTAAGCTAAGTCTAGAAAATGATTAAGTTGTTTAAACAGAAATAGTTAACCGATTATAAAATAGAAAGCAAATCAAAAATGTATTCAAACTTGTGTCAGCGTTGTACGATTTTGGGTTTTATACAAAATGATTAAGTAGTTTACAAGGAAATAATTCACCAATTATAAAATAGAAAGCAAATCAAAATTTTATCCAAACTCGTGTCATACGATTTTGGACTTGATATGTCAAAATGAATATATGAATAAGAATATGAGGCTTATGTAAATATTATGAAGTATCATCAGAATTATATGAATGAAGAAATTATTCACTGTTCATTTTTACATATATATATATATATATATATATATAAGGGTTCCAAAAACCTTAGCCCCCCATTTGCAGCTTACATGTTTACTTATATCGAAATAGTTTTTAGTTATTATAAAAATATATAAAATTCTTTATTTATTGCAGGTATTAAAATTACTCTAGCTGATAAAGTGATAATATAATGGCTTCTCAATTAATTGGTGATTCAGAGAGGCAACGTATGATAGATCGCATACGAGCAATAACATTTCGGGAAGCTCGTGATGCTGGAGCCACCTTTATAACACGTTCATGGGTTGCCAGAAAGTTGCGAAGAAGTGAGGACTTCTTCAAAAGAAATTGGAATAAAACTTTGGATGAATGTGAAATGGATACAACCAAATCTGGGCGCCCAAATTTGCCATTCTCTCAGGAAACAAAGGACATCATTGAAAGCGGTACGCGTAAGCGGAAAAACAGCTGTGCTAAACTTTCTAGAGAGATCGAAGTGTTGAGAGGAAAGATCGTTAGTGGTGAGATCATTCGACTGTACCGAAATAGGCAAGGTTTAAAGCCTTGGCATGAATTTCCAAAGCCAAGAAAAACTCAACTTAACATCGATGACAGAATGTGGTTTGCCCATTATCTTGTAGATTAGGACGTAGATGATTTCATGCATTTAGCTGTCTCCGATGAATTTTTTGTTGACGTAACACGTCGGCCTAACTACCAAAATGATCGAGTGTGGGCCACAACACCAGATGAAATCGATGACAATGAACATTATCGCGAATTATTAAAAAGTCCAGACTGTGTTGGTGTGTTTGTTTTGTTCACTGCAAAGAAGCTCATGTGGGTGCTGAAGCCAAATGGTCAGAGTTGGGATGGACAGTATTTTCGTGATATTATTCTATCCCAGCATGTCATTCCTTTTCTAAGAAACCCAAACAATGTTATGGATGTCGATCAGGTCACACTTCTGCACGATAAGGCCCCCTGCTTTAAGGCATTAGCCACTCAACAGTTGTTGCGGAACCATGAGATCGATTTCTTTGAAAATGAAGAACGGCCAGGAAATTCTCCTGACCTGAACGTCTGTGAACACATTGGACCAGTTATAAAGGACAAGGTTGAATGTCTCTTGTCTCAAGAACCTGTAGCAAATCGATTTTCGAAGGATACAATGACGCAACACATTGAAACTGTTTTAGCAAATTTGCGTAACGATCAAGATCTATTCACGTCACTTTTGGCAAGCTACCCAAAACGAATTCAGGTTGTCTTGGAAGCCAATGGCGGGAACACAAAGTTTTAATTGTTTCTCATTAAATGCGGGATTAAATTCTCTTTTTAAGGTATGTTTAGTTTTACTATACCTCTAATGGTTTAGGCCATGGGCGGGGGGGCTAAGGTTTATTGGAGCCACGTATATATATTGTCAAGAAGATACTCTTCTTGGCTAGGATTACTCCTTATAAAATTACAATTCTACACCCACATTGACCCTTTCTAAACGATCAGAATGTGTTCGTACGTTCGTTTCATAAAAAGCGATGTTATTTGTATGACAATTCGTCTCTAACCTTACTTTTGTTAGAAATGCATTACCTCTTGGTGAGTACAGCCCGACTTGTCTTGTAACTTTTATTTTTTTATTATATTGTTTAGAATTTGATGTTTTAATGTTTGTATTGTTGCGATTCTTTTTTGTTTGCTTTAATTGTAATGTAAATGTCTTCAATTTTAGTATATATATGGTGTTCATAATTCTTATTATTCTTAAAAAGGTTCTTTCTGAATGCTGGTACTCTCCGATACCAGATCGGCAAAGAAGAAAAAAAGACTTTTTGTAAATAGTTCACTAAGAGATACACTTGAAGGCTGTCGGATACATCTCAGCATCCACCAGATTCTTAACTTGAGCAACAAGCTTTCCTGCATATATAATATATATATATATATATTTTATATCATTTATTTATTTTTATATTAATCTTCATCCTAACCACTAAGCGTAACTTATAAATTCCATCCTAGATTTATTAAGAATCTGGTCTCTTTTTGTAAATCTCAACATGTACGCCGTTAGTTACACGTAGCACATCCAAGCGAATTTCGAGTTCACGCCATACGTTCGCTAGTATCTCTCGTGATATGGTTGCTGGCATCGCAAATCCTTTCACGAAGAGTGTCACTGTCAGCATCGGAAGTATGGTACACATAATCCTTTACATATCCCTACAGGAAGAAGTCCAGGGGTGTGATATCGGGGGATCGTGGAGGCCATGGCCCGTCGCGCCCAATCAATCTTCAGGGAAAAGTGGTGTTCAAGAACTCGTGCACTAACAAACATCAGTGTGGAGGCGAACCGTCTTGCTGTAAAATGATGGATGGGTGAAGGTCTTCCAACTGGGAGGCTACAAAGAACTCTAGCATGTCCAGTAGGGTGGATCGATTTTACATTTTTTTCGATTTCCATATTCTAATAGAGACAACAACTTGCGCATGCATGAGAAAATAGCCTCTGCAAAATCTTAGCTTAATAGGTAATCATCTTCTGCCTAAGCATTTATATCGTTGCTACACACGCAAAATTTTATGACTCTAGCTAGGGTTTAAAATACGTTTTTGACTACTAAAATATGATTTTCATTGCTCTGCCGGGGGCAGAAGATGATTACCTATTAAGCTAAGATTTTGCAGAGGATATTTTCTCATGCATGCGCAAGTTTTTGTCTATTAGAATATGGAAATCGAAAAAAATGTAAAATCGATCCACCCTAAATTGCCCAGGTATATTTGTGCCGTAGCATTCTTTTCAGCAAAGAATGGGCCTATGAACCTATCATCGAATTGATATGTCAGCACCCGTAGCTCACTAGGTAACACCGTTCACCAAAAGCGAAGTAAGGACACCGAGATCGAGGGTTCGATTTTTTATGGTTAGTGCAATGGGCCGCGCTATGCCAGATTCTGATCCTCTTTACTGATTATGAAAAGAAACGATGGTGTTACTGAGCCACGGGTGCTGACCCCGCTATGGTACTTCTAAGTACCAGAATTAAAGATTTTATCTATAATTCTGTTAACAAAATTAATGTTTAATATATAAATTTGCTTCACGCTTTTTACATATTATATATTACAAAAAAATATTAAAAAAAAAGTTACAAACCTTTTTAAGTTCAAAAATTATACGCCGATGACTAACCGGTGAGTTTTAAAACTATATAAAATTGACAGTCGAAATGTACTTAACGTGGAAAAGAGAAATTAACTTTAAGACTAAACAACAATATTTCCAAAGGACTGACGAAAAATAGGGAAGACCCCGGTTTTTTATATACAGTAGTTCACTTTTAAAATAAAAACACATCACTATATTCATCAGTAATTCTAGTTTCAATATATATCACATTTCCGTACATTTTATGAAAGAAAACAAATTAAAACTAAAAAAATCAAACTTCTTTGCAGATTTTGGTCTTTAATCGGGCTACATAACGGTCGCTGAAACCTTTTTCGCGATCTCAGCATGAGCATAAAAATATTTAAATTCTAGACAAAGAATATCAAGTGACATGAACTGAATTTCATTTTTTCGAAGGTTGCTTCTATAAACGTGTGTTGCCTTTTTCTATACTAATTATGTACAATTCTATTTATGAATCATTCTCACTACTACAGTATTTTTTATCATTTACTATTATATTATTTATTATTATCAGTGCTTTATTTCCTAGAAAAAAAAAGGTACTGGTACTCAGATTTGACGGACTTTATCAATCGATATGGGATCGTTTTCCAAGAACGCTGAAATGGCTTATTTTATTTAATTTTTTTAATTTTTAATAACGGATATTTTTTATTTTGAAAAAGGTCCCGGTACTACGTACCGTTGCGTACCGCCAGAAAATTAGCACTGATTATTATTCTTACTTTTCTTACCAGGCGCCTGGTAGACCTAAAGCGGTCTGTCAGCTGGGAGCCCTCGGACGAGACTCCTCCATGCCTCACGATCTCCACAATCAAGTTCGCCCGTTGGAGACTGATTCCATACTTCTCGACGGCACTCTTGATGTTATCCATCCATCGGATCTTGGGTCTTCCAACTGGTCTTCTGTTTGAGGGACCCATTCCAGCATTCCTCTTGCTGTCCTTTCCACCGGCATTCGTTGGACATGCCCGTACTATCTCAGTTGGATCCTCTCAATAATTTCATTAACCGAAGTTACACCCAATCGCCTTCTTATTTCAGTGTTCCTTATTTTATCCAATCTACTTACTTCTTCTATCAATCTCGGGACCTCATTTCAGCTGCTTGCAGTTTTCCCCTCGTCCTTGTGGTTAGGGCCCAAGTCTCGCTGCCGTATAGTAAGATTGGTTTAAATATTGAGTATATATGCGTCTTTACCTTTTTAGGGATGTTTTGATCTTTCAATAGGGGGTACAGGAAGGAAACATTTCTGCTATATTTAGCAATTCTTTCATTCACTTCTGCATCCATACCCGCATCATTTGCTATCACACTACCAAGGTATTTAAATGTGTACGTCTTTTTCATTTCCCTTCCCCCAACAAAGATTCCATCCTCGTTCGCTCCCCTCGTTACCACATATATTCAGTTTTATCAAAATTCAGTTTCAGTCCATACTCCCTCAATCTCTCATCCCACCTCTGCATAATTCTCTCCAGGGATTGTGCTGTGTTAGTCCCAACAGCCACATCATCAGCATATCCAAAAATTTCTATTTCCTCTTCAATTTCCTCAGTTATGTGTTCCATAACCCTGTTGATGTAGTCAATAAATAAAATGGGTGACAGAACACTCCCTTGTTTAACTCCTGTACTTACATCAAACCACTCCTCCGATCCCACCACCGTGCTCTGGGAGACCCTATAGGTGCTCATTACTGCTCTCAGAAGCTTGGGTGGCACTCTCTCACTCAAAACCACCCACAGCTTCTCCCTAGGCACACTATCAAATGCCTTCTCCAGATCCAAAAAACATAAGAAGCGGTCCAAATTGAATTCTCGGCTCTTCTCAAGATATTGTCTTATGGCTGAAATTTTATCTATAGTACTCCGGCCTGCACGAAAGCTACATTGATACTCCAGTAACCCAGGTTCCAGTATGTTTCGTATTCTATGTTCCAAAATCCTTTCATATATTTTCTCCACATGACAGATCAAAGATATGCCACGGTAGTTTTGACATTCCTGCTCACTTCCCTTCTTTTTTATATACGACATATAATTGCTCTGCACCATTCTACCGGTACAATTCCCTGCGACACCACCACCCGGAAAATGCTTAGCAGCCAGTCCACAGCAGGATCACCAGCTGCTTTTAGTGTTTCTGTGACAATTGCATCCGGCCCAAGAGCTTTATTATACTTCATCCTCTTTAGTGCTTGAATAACCTCCTCTCTAGTGATCTCTCTGTACCCCTCATGCTCCTAATGATTTACCCGCTCCTCCCGTCTCACCTCATCATATTGGTTCTCGTTATTCGAAAGCTGTCTAAAGTATTCGTTCCAGCGTGCGGCCACCTCTTTTATCAGTGAGGACTTCACCATGTGCATTTTTAATCGCCACTGTTGTTTTCTTGCTTTCTCCATTTTTATACTTAGCCATGCTATACAGTAACTTCTTCGAGCCTTGAAAATCCTCTTCTAAGTCCCTACCTATTTTCTCCCACACAGAGCGTTTCGCTCTTCTTTTAACCTCGTTGGTGTGATTTCTCATTTGGACATATTCTTGCCTTGTTTGCTCATTTCTACCCTTAAGCCATCTCCTAAAAACACGCATCTTATTTGTCACTGCCTCCTTTACCTCCTGGGTCCACCATGCCGTCTTTTTCTTTTTTGCCCCCCCAATTACTTTCTCCAATCGCCTCTCGCTGTATTCCTTCCATCGTTCTCGTAAACTCAACCCAAACCTCCTCCGCTATTTCCGTAGCTACCCTTTGTCCGAAAGCCTCCTCAGTTCTAGTTCTAATCTCTTCCAGTTTTTCTGGTATATTCTCCGTGCACACTCTTCTCCTTCTAGGCTTTTTAATATTTTGTGGTACTGGAAGCAAAATTTTGGCTTTAACAAGTCTATGATCCGAATCAAAAGACACAGATGGTACTACTCTTACATCTTTCACCAATGACTTTTTATCAACCACAATAAAGTCTATCTGAGACTTCTTATCATAATTTCCGGTTCTACTATTCCACCCATACCACGTATATAGAGATGTGATTCCTGGTGCTTAAAAAATGTGTTCATTATACTAAGAACATTTCTTGCACAAAAATTTACCAGCATTTCCCCTTCCAAATTTCTCTCCCCCAACACCAAATGCCCCGATCACGTCTTCATTTCCGTTTCGATCTCCACCCACATGGCCATTTAGGTCTCCCATCAAAATTCTTGGTCCATAAGGCAGCCCATCTATCATTCTCTGAAGATCCTCATAAAAAGTTTCCTTTTCCTCCTGTGATCTTCCACTCTGCGGTGCATATGCCTGAATTACCGATAGTCTCTCTCCGTTTAGGCTCAGGGTCACTCCCATCAATCTCTCTCTCTTCATTATCACTCCAACAACATGGTCAGAAAATCGGGGGGGGGGCAGTATAATTGCCACACCCGATCTGGTATCCTCTTCTCTGCTTGTATATGCACTTATAATCATTGTGCAGTACCTTGGTTCCTTCACCTCTCCATCTGGTTTCTGCGATTCCCATAATATGTATGGATTTCGATTCCATGAACTCGACTATTTCTTCGCATTTATCTCTAAGTGTTCCGACATTTATTGTAGCAATCCAAAAGAAAGTCCGTTTTCGCGCCAAAGTCGTAACCGTGGTCGGTCCGTTCCGAGGCTCTCTGCGTTGTACTTGAGCAAAAGAAAACCACCAGAGGATTGCTAGGCCTTGCTAGGCCTTGCTAGGCTTTTCTTGGCTTTTCTTGGCTTTTCCTGGCTTTTCCTGGCTTGTTCTCGGTTTAAGCTGCTACACCTCGACAAGGTTACGTAGTTTCTGGTAGGGTAAGGCTCCAGGACCGTAGCAGACTGATTATTATTATTATTATTATTATTAATCAAAACAATATGAAAAATAAAAAAAAAAAGCATCGTGGGACGCGGCTTATATAAGGGAGGGGGAGGGGGCATTTTTGCGGCCCTTCCCCTTCCTCTTCCCCCTTCCCCTTCCCCTTCCCCCCCCCCCCCCCTTCCCCTTCCCCTTCCCCTTCCCACTACAGTTGGAATCGTAAACTCAGAATTTATTAATGAATATAAAATAACAATTCATAATGTATAAATGTAAGTTGGGGTTAAAAGATAGATTGTAAAAGGTAGGAAATAGGCCTATTCTGAAAATAGGCCATTGAAGTTAGTTGAATACTGAAGAATAGGGGGGAAATTATAAAAACGATCGGAATCATGTATTAATTTCCCTTTCTTAAGTTGTAGGTGCAATAATAAATAAACTAAAAATCAGGTGTAAAGCGCGAATGGAACAATGAAATCTGCTCGATGAAAAAGGCAACGCATCACCAGAGTGAGAGAGTTGAGTCAAACAGAGTCGTTGGAAGCAGTTTGTCCATCTTAAAATCGTTTTGCTCTCCCTTGTTAATTTTTTTTTTTTTTTCTAGTCAAGCCCGTGTGAAGTAGGGCCTCAATTTAAGATGAATTAAGAACAGTAAATTCAATGCATTACCCACTACGACCAACGACATAGAATCTTCTATCTGCGGCCCTAGGCTTTTTATTCATGTCACGCACGAGGCTGTATCGTTTTTGAAGGCCCACTTGAGTTTCGGTCAAGCCTTAACCTTGTCTCTTGAACGTAAGTGTAAAGTAAAATTAATTTGTGAAGATAAGCTTCAACGTATAAAATTTTTGTGTTTCATAACGAAAACAATTTATATTATTGGTCAAAATTAAATTAATGAGTTTAATAATACAGTTCGATAAACAATCTTAATTTATTATTTACAGGCTTATTAACACAGACCTTGGTTGCGGATTTATAGCAATAGTCTTAGCTCATATGTTCACTGTGCTAAATACAATCGCGTATAATACCTGGTTGCTTACGGTTGTGCAGCGTGCCCGTAAACTGGCTTCAGATTGCAAGCTTGAGTTTGAGTGTAATATGTTCCTGAAGGGTAGAGAAGGAAATGAATGTTCGTATAGTTGTATTTGGAATGGATGATCGTCGTAGGACTCTGTATGTTTTTAAAAGCAGTACGAGAGATCGTACAAGACCCCTATTTATTTTAGGACTGACAGAAGCAACGTATCTCCCCATCCGTAATATAAGGACTCTTTACGCAAGTTATAATAAAAGTTGAAAATATCGAAGGCATCATGATTTCTGTAAGGGGTGTCTTGAGTTTGAGGAAGATATAGTGAAACATTGTAAGGATTGCCACATGGTATGTGAGCAGTGTAAAAGCTCCAAATGTGAAAGTCGTGTAGTTGAAGCTGAGAAGGGATTGTAATGTGTGTAGAAATACATTTTTCAATAATAACTGTTTTGAGTTCCATAAGTCAATTGCCACGTGCAGGAAAATGAGAATCTGTGAATGTGGTATGTTTCATATGATGGATAATTGGTGGAAATTCAAGCATAAATGTGATGAAATTCACTGTCATACATGCCATGAGAAATACAGGGTGTACATAAAGTCTGGATCTATTTTTGTGAAGCACTTGGAAATTATATGGAATTCAATCATAAAATGATAAAGTGGTAACATTTATTAAATAATTAAGAGTAGGATTCGACGTGACGCCCATCAGTATCTCTGCACAGCTCAAATCGCTCCGCAGCATTTCTGAACACATTCTGGAGCATTTGCGGGGTTATGTTATCTGCAGCAGTTCGTGTACGTAAGTTTTCAAGACTCGTAATCTTCGTCTGATAGACGTGCGATTTGATAAAGCCCCATGCAAAGAAATCTAAAGGGGTTAAAGCTGGTGATCTCGCTGGCCAAGGTCTGTTGCTTCCGCGTCCGATCCAGCGATTTGGAAAACGTCCATTTAGATAATCCTGAACAATTTTGGCATAGTGACAAGGAGCACCATGTTGATAGACGACGGTACTAACAATCCTATCCCCAATCAGCTGAGGTTTAAGGAATTGCTGCAACATGTCCAGATAAATAAGCTCCGTAACTGTAGCTTCAGCAAAGAAAAAAGGACCATAAACCTTAGATTTTGTTAAACCCATCCAGCCATTAACTTTAGGTGAGTCTCTTTCCCAATTTTGGACGAAATCATTCGGTCTTTCATCTGCCCAAATTCGACAGTTATGGCGATTTACCTTTCCACAAGTATGGAAAGTGGCTTCATCACTAAAGAGAATGTTGTCCATTAAATTATCACTCCAGATTTGTTCTACGAGATCAGCACACACAGCACTTCGTCGAGGGAAATCTTCCTCATGTAAATCATGTAAAACCTGAAAATGATAGCTTTTCTTCTGCAAATTAACTTTCAGAATTTTGTGCACAGATGACGTCGGGAGGCCGAGTCTGTGTGATGCAGCACGAACGGACGTACGTGGCTCCTCAGTGATAATTCCGCGTACTGCATTCACGGTAAGATCTGACATACACGGTCGTCCTGATCTTGCTTCATCATTTACAGATCCCGTTCGTTAAATTTGTTCACCAATTTTCGTATTGTCTTGTCTGTTGGCCCCGGCTTATGAAATCTCCTTCTAAACTTCTCTCTGATGTCATTGTATTTCTTTCCCTCGATTCGCCAAATTACTATTGCCACACGCTCTTCTGTATTCATTCTAAGGGCTTCTGAAAAGAAAAATAGAAAAAAATAATTATTTCACAAAATAGATCCTGACTTTATGTACACCCTGTATAAGGCGGACGGAGTGAAGCATGTATGTTATATGAAAGAAGCTAAGCTTAAAAATATACCTTGTATAACTGTACTACGATATAGAAACATATACGGTTGCTGAAACCAAAGAGGTTATCCCACATCTACTTGTAAGTCAGACTATCTGCCATGAGTGCATGGAGGCCGAGTGTGATGAGTGTCACAAATGTGGTAAACGGACAAACGTTTTTAAAACGATTGCACACGACAGCCCTGTGAAACTCTTTGTGTCCTATATTGTCATGTTAGCGGACAAGTTAAAAAAAAATGAATGTATATATTCTTGCCCATAACGGGGCAAAATTTGACACACAGTTCCTTTATAAGGAACTGCTTGAGCACGAGTCATCTGAGATATTTACAGGTGATCCCTTGAAAAGAGGAAATAAACTTGTACAGATGCAAATAAGATGTAATGTACAGTTTAAAGACAGTTTATTATTCACACCTTGTAAATTAGCCAAGCCACCCAAGGTAATGGGCGTAGCCGACGAAGTTTCAAAAGGATGGTTCCCTTACATTTTCCTCACTAGCAACACTTTAAATTACGTAGGACTACCTCCCCCAAACATTACTTTAACTACGCCAACGTGAGTGATGGTGAACGTGAAGATTTCGACTGCTACTACAACAGTTTTAATGAAGATAATCCTTACAATATAGCCAGTGGTGAGCTGGACCCGGTTCGCACCGGTTCGCGCGAACCGGTTGTTAAAATCTTTTTGAAAATAAGAACCGGTTGTTAACTTTTTTGCTGGACGCTGAAGAGAGCTCTCAGACTCTCAGTAGAGACTTTCTCAGAAAAGTTATGACGTCAATCACGCCATAGACGAATGACTCAGCCCACATGCCTTGATTGGCTAAGACGGGTGGAAATTATTACCGTAATAAGTAATAATAAGGTACGTAAAAATGTTTAAATTAAAAAAAAAAAAAATTTAAAAGCATAGATGTACTGATATTTATGTTTTGCCTAATAATTCATTATTGCTAAAGTTGTCTGAGCAATTTAATTTTAACTATGTAGATAATATGATTCATCGGTTTTTATTAAATAATTCTTTTCTGATTTCATTAGAAACGTCTATTTCTCTAATTAACTATACTAATTAATTGTCATGCAGTTATTAATACCTAGCTGAATCATAAAATGCAGACACTTGAAAAAGGCAAATAGCGAGATAATTAATTTAATTAAAATTGCGAAAGGGTGGGGTGGGAAGGGTTGTCAATTTTTTATTGCCGAATTCAGAATTTTGTATACAGAACCCGGTGGTTAAAATTTTGGCAGCTTAGCGAACCGGTTGTTAAAATTTTGGCAGCTCACCACTGAATATAGCTGATGAATGTGAGCGTTATTGCGTGAATGATGTGCGCGTGCTTAGAGTATGTTTCCAGGCCTTTAGAAGGATGTACATTGTACATAGACCGTTTCAACTGCGATCCGCTGCAAGTGGCAACCACGATCGCCGTATTGAGCTTTACGGTGTTCAAGAACAATTTCATACCTAAAGACACGTTAGCCGTCATTCACAGAGATAATCCGCGCAGTTATGGGGATAAGGCTATTTATTGGCTCATACACCTACAGCAGCAAAACGGTGTATACATAAAACATGCCCGCAACACGGGGGAAGTACCCATTAAGATCAATGGTCGTGTTTTTTGGGTTCATGGTCTAAGCGAAAACCGTGCCACCAGTGAGAAGACTGTGTACTCTTTAGCGGTTGCTGATGGCACGGATGCCCCAGTCCCGAGTGTGGAATCTTGCATGGACCCGCACCCGCGATCAGCTTATAGGCAGCCAGTTCACTCATTAGATCTTGTGGGAGCATGAGTATGATGCACGGATAGAAACAGCTGGACAGTACCGTGAAAATATAAACACGATCAAGCGTTCAATGGTGTTGGATCCTCTCAAATGCGGTGATAGCTTGTTCGGAGGGCGTACAAATCCCTTCAAGCTATGCTTTCCGCCTACGGAGGGCGTGAAATTCCATTACAACGATTTCTGGTCTTTATACCCATACGTGATGAAGAGCAATCCGTACCACGTAGGGGCACCTGAAAAGCTGGTGGGACCTGACCTGCCCACCATCGAGGAGTTCTCAACAAATTTGAAAAAGTGCCCCCTTGCGATTTATGGATGCCGATCTTACCCGTCGTTATAGACCACAAGCTCATGTTTCCCCTGTACGTGAAGTGCGCAGATAAGAAAAATGGGAATTTAATCACACAACCAACCAGAGGAAGATCAGAGGCGTATATACAATCCCTGAGCTGTCCCTAGCCGTTCGCCATGGCTACCGAATATTGAAGATATATAGGGTGTGGAGGTTCCAGAAGCTACCACCTTTTCAGCCACATAATAAAACTTTTTTGAAGGAAAGTAGAAGCATCAGGGTATCCGCGAGGACTTGATACCGAAGATAAAAAATTAGTTTATATTCAGCGTTACCGTGACCGTGAAGGAATACAACTTGATCGTTCCCAAATTGTAAAGAACCCGGGCAAGCGCCTTAACGCAAAGTTCTCTAAATAGTCTTTGGGGAAAATTTGCACAGAATACAGGCAAGGGGAACGTTCATCTAGCCCAAAGTTATATCGAGGTGTGGGATTATGTCAATGCTCCCGATAAAGAGGTCATGGAGATCGTGAATGTAGGTGATACGTATATAATAAAGTACAACATTACCGAATTGGCCACAGACACATCGCGTGTTACAAACATACCTGTAGCCAGCTTCATAACCGCCTACACTCGCATCAAACTTTGGGATCTATCGCATTATCTTGGGCGGAGGGTTCTGTAAGCTGACACAGATAGTGTGATATTCACAGCGAGGGAGGGTGAATACATGCTGCTTACTGGGGAAATCTTCGGAGAGTTGACTGATGTGATCAAGGTGAGTATGGTGACATCGCACACGCCGACTCTTTTGTCTCAGCAGGTTCTAAAACGTATGGGTTACGGGTGAGGGTGGGGGAGGATATGAAATATATCGTGAAGGCTAAGGGTATCACGCTTAACCAGGCGAACCAACGGATTTTTGACTTTGATTCGATGAAGGAGCTAGTGTGCTTGGAAGATAAGGGCGACAAACCACCCCAACTGACCCCAATTTTCGGACCCAGGAGCTGGGGTGTGTGAAGGAGCTTAGGGGCACGAAAGTGTGTCGTAACACCTATAGGAAACGTTACCAGGTGCCTGGTTCCCATGATACCGTACCCTTTAACTACCATAAACCTTGATTGATATATATACAGTATTATATATATATATATATATGTATGTGTGTGTGTGTGTGTGTGTGTGTCTCTTTACTTGTTAACGATATGTTTATTTTATTTATTACACATATTTGAATATATATACCTTGAATAATTCGATATGTTTATTAAATAAATCGTGTTTCAATTAGTATTTCATTTCCTCGTGTGTGTGCGTGTGTGCACGCGTATGTACAGGAAAAGTCCTAAGCTCCGCCCCCTGTATGATCGAACAAAGGTCACGTCACTCGTGCTACTACCTGGGCATATCTCTACCCCTGCGTGCTCAGTTGACCGCTGCAAGCATTGGATCTCAGACGTGTATTTGAAGAAATCTCCCGTAGACGAAAAATAGTGATGGCAACCTTTGATATTGCCTGCTCGACGTTTATGAAGTGGTACTCGCTAAAGTCTGAAGATGTGGTGGATACTGAAAAACTCGCTTGCCCTCCCTGCTTTGAGACTCTTCAGACTACATTGAACCGTGCGAAGTTTGAGGAGCAAGATGTTCAAATACTCTACGGCTTTTCTGGCGAGAGGACTGCAGGATTTCCTGGCATAAACGATGTAATGAACTTTGTTTAGGACTAAACTGCATAAAAGCTTACATATACCGTGAAGTGGCAGAAACAACACGTGCCGAAAAGAAGCAACGGGTATGGTTAGTGAGTGTTGTAGATGAGTGGTGTGAGTGGTGTGAGTACTCTTACCTGCGGCTGAGAATGTAAATCTTGTCATTATGGACAATCTGAAATATTTTTACCACTACATTAATATATATTATGATGAGGTTTGCAGTGAGGTTGTGACTAAAGGCCTGCGTGATTTTTAATAGAATTTAGAGACGAGTATCGCTTGCTCGGCAAATAAGGATAAATATGGGCACATGTTTCTCTCAAATAGCCCGCCTGGGTGTGGATAAAATGTTTAGTTCGTGAAAATCACCCTGAACAAAAATGTCTGGTGCGCATTCTGGGGAGTGGAAGTGGTAAAACATTAACGTCGATATTACTTCGTGTGTCGCAGATATAAAAGTTCTCTAAACGATTGCCCAGTATAATGGGGCACAAGTATTCACATGACTCTTTCATTTTGGAACAAACCGTACAGGAAACATTAACGCTTGGTGTGACTCACCGCCGTGACTCGTTTCCCACACCTGTCTCCGAGCGAAACCGCGCACCGGTCTGCTCATAGTCATCTTAGAGCTTGAACCTACCGAACGTGCACTCTTCACAATAGAATACAGTGGAGCTTCCTTTGAGCATCATTCTCAATGAAGTATACGATGTCTCCGTGACGAAGTCATTGCGCGTGTTCAGACGTAAAACCGGTGTCGTTAACTATGTACTGGAAACGACTTGTAGACAAGCAAACTCTGGTAAACGAAATGTTGTTTATTTAAGTGTTGAGGAGATGAATAGTCTTCGTGGTAGTTGAGAAGTTGAGCGAGGATCGTTATAAAATACCTGCAGGTGTAGGTACAAGAAGAGAACAGATTAGTGATACCCCCTCATATGCCATTGTTTGTACGTTGTGTATAAATACGACTGATGTGAAAGTGCTTCATCCTCGACAGAATGTTTGAAATCGTTGGTTTCCGCAAGCTAAAGCCGATATTAGATGCACGTGTTACGGATATGGTTTATTTTGATACGGTTCTTGAATACGCATACACAGCTTTGCTCGACGAGTGAACCGAGTGTAGGAATGAACATGGCGAGAATGGTCTAGAACTGGATGATTATTTAAAAGGTTTAGACTCTTCGAAATATCATAAACTTTGGTACAAAGGCCTTGAGCGGTACAGGGCTGAGCTCACCTACACCTTCACGCTGAAGAACTATTTCTTTATATAATGAGCAGTTGTTGCTACGACTTAGAAAATTATTTCAACTTCCGATATGTATTGTGTGGAAGAGTTCACGATTGAAAATCTCGGATCGGTAAGAATAAACCCTCGATTGGAAAGGAGTGCCTATAAACTTGAATTTAATAATGATGTTGTGGCTAACGACGCCCTCTTTGTGCGTGCTTTTCATTGCATTCTGTCCCTGTTTAAAGAGAGTGATAACTTGCCAACTGAATGTAAAGTGGGCACAAAAGTAGTCTTGAACGAATGAAGGCCCTTTACATCGAGTATAGGCATCCCTATAACTTGAGCGGTGAAATAATGTTAAATCGTATTTATTGTATAGTGCAAAGCAACAATGATGTAACTGTAAACTCGATCACGTACGAGTTTAGTATTTTAGTTAAGCGCAGTAGAACATGTGTGTATATAGATTTCTCCCGTACTATTATTATTTTGATGTTTATATATTAATTTTTCAATGTATATTTATTTTCTATATATTTTATAAAATTTTATTATTTAATATAAATGTGTATATAGATTTCTCCTGTACTAATATTATTATTTAAGAATGTATATATTTATATATTTCGTTTAAAGTGTGTACAGCGTGGTAAACAATGATTGCCCCCCTCTGCACAGATGAAACTAATAGAGGTACAAAAAAACTGATTGTTGCATCTTTTAGACAATTTAATTCTACGTCTAAACAAAACCACTCAATAGTTGGTGTTGCCTTCTTGTGCTTGGCGGACGGCTTCAAGTCGGCAAGGGTAGGAGGTGAAGAGAGACTCGAAAAATTCAGTGTCGTACTCAGGATCCATTCTGAAAGACCGAATGGAATCCTGATGCTTGCTGAACCACCAGCCACCCGATTCTGCCGCCGGACCATGGAGCAGCACATCGAAACAATCCTCCGAAATCTTGAGTACGACACTTACCTTTTCGAGTCTCTCCTCACCTCCTATCCTTGACCCTTGCTGACTTGAAGCCGTCCGCCAAGCACAAGACGGTAACACCAACTATTGAGTGGTTTTGTTTAGACGTAGAATTAAATTGTCTACAAGATGCAACACTCAGTTTTTTTGTACCTCTATTAGTTTCATCTGTGCATGGTGGGGGCAATCATTGTTTGCCACCCCTTATAGAATTCTTCTGAACTATTTTGATTTTATATTTATTTTCTATATATTTCATGAAATTGATTCCAATAACACTGATCTACAGCCAAAATGCTTCGGAAATAAAAGTAGTCAATCTTTACTAATTTTGGGTCACTGAATACGAAAATGATGCCTAAAATTGTCAATTGGCTCTATTTATAAAGATATCAGGCAACCGTGCACCTTACTAACTGGACTGCATCTGTCGCGTAATATGTAGTAATATGTTACTTCTGCATGCTGCCTCCAGTCAAGAAAGGTATTTGCAAGAAGAAAAAGTGGATTTTACAATATCCGAATATACCCTCTGCTATTCACCCGGTACCTCATGGCGAAGGACTACCCGTTCCTGAGCCCCCGCACTCATTCTCCCTGGAGTCAGAAGACGAGGAGAATGAAGGAACCTGCGAAACTTGTGAGCTTTCAACTTCACAAGACCCTGAATTTGTTTATAACTTGACATCTTCTAAACCGCACATGATAACTCAGAATGCATTAAACGACCTTATCAGAGATTTAGAACTGCCAAAGAGTAAGGCAGAGCTGTTGGGTTCCAGATTGCAACAGTGGAATCTCCTCGCTGAAAATGTTAAAGTGTGTAAGTTTCGTGACCGTCAAAAAGATTTTGTCCCATTCTTCATCATGGAAGGTGACCTTGTAGCTTGCAACGACATCGATGGTCTGATGGCAGCTCTCAACATTATTCACAATCCTGATGAGTGGAGACTGTTCATTGATTCATCGAAGTTGAGTCTAAAAGCTGTTTTGTTGCATGTTGGCAACATATTGCCATCAATTCCAGTTGGTCATGCAGCCCACATGAAGGAAACATATGACAACATGAATCCGCAACTTTAGAACTGCATAAACTATGACAAACATCAGTGGCAGGTTTGTGGTGACTTGAAAGTTATTCCTAACATACTTGGAATGCCTCTGCGAGGCAGCCGAGATTAATGATAAGATGTACTAAGTTCACGTCTGGCAACGTTCCTCTTCTTTAATTTATCTAACGTATATTAATAGACTATATTTTTATGTCGAATTCGACTAAACATAAGTATTGCTGTTTTCTGTGTGAATGGGATAGTCGGGCTAGGACTTATAACAATGGATTGGCCAATCAAACGTAATATAATTTATTCATAACATAACATTGTTTAAGAAACGAAATTTTGTTCGTATGTACGCTTTATCTATATATCACGTGACCGGATGTGACATAGCCGCTGCGCTATACGGTTTAATCTCGAACGGAAGTGGGCGGGGGGCTTAAAAGACTCGGCCAAAAGTGGGCGGGGCATAAGAAACTCGAGCGGATGTGACGTCATAGATGACGCATTAAAAGTTGTGACGTCACAAAAAGTTGCTGCGATGGGTTGCTCCGAGTAATACTTAGCCGGAGCAACGGAAAATGACCCTTACGGACATATAAAACCCTGAAACAAATAAAATGTACGGTAGGCCTTTTGGTGGTGTTGCTTTCTTATTAAGGAAAAATTGGCCAAAACATATAAGATTTTTAACAAGCGATAACGTAAGGTTGTTAGGCATTGAATTACAAGTGAACAATGATTGCATACTAATTGTAAACTGCTATTTACCATACAACAACGGCAGTAATCTAGATGAATACATTGATTTGCTGTACAAAATTAAGTCATTATCAGATAACCCCAAATATTCTCACTGTATAATAATGGGGGACTTTAACGCACATGTGAACTCGGAATTCTTTGGAGAATTGGGTAACATGTGCGAGTCGGCCAATTTAAGTATAAGTGATGTAGATGTATTAGGGGTAGCCAGTGGTAATTTTACATACGTTAGCGATATGAGTGGTACCACCAGGTGGATTGATCATTGTCTCACTAGTAATAATCTAAACTTCTAAAGGATCGAATTTTAGTTCATATTTTGCATGATTTCCTTCTTTCTGATCATAGACCATTAGAAATATTAATTAACGTTACCAATTTATGCGCAACACGACTTAACAAGAACTCAATAGGTAAGAATAATCGCGTCGATTGGTCCAATGTCAATATGCAGCAGAGAATAGAATACAAAGACAGAACATGTCACCTCTTTAATAATTTAGAAATTTTGCACCTTGCCTGTAATAATCCTTGCTCAAATGATTCTCACTGTAAACTCATAGATAGGTATTATAGTAAGATAATATCCCTGTTAAGAGAAGCAGGAAGCCCCTTGATTAAATCTTACAACTATCATACTAAGGTTATTCCTGGCTGGAATGATTTTATTGCCACCCTGAAGAGGAAATCGAAAGACGCCTATGATTTGTGGTGCTTTCATGGTAGACCCAGATTAGGACCAGTAAACATAAATATGTGTAGAAGTCGGGGTCAGTATAAGGCGGCCATAAGGCGATGTAAACAGGAAGAAGAGTCTATTCGAGCATCAAAAGCCTGTGAAGCTCGCATAAATAACGATAATAACAAATTTTGGAAATTTGTTAAGAACACTGGTATGCATCAATTTTGCTGTCAAGGGTTTTGTAAGTGATTCTTATAGAGGTTTTCCTGCTGATTTCGAATCTGAAATCCGTTTTTCTCAATCAGCTCAGGTTATCCGGCTATGGCCTCATAAGTAAAATAGAATTTTTCGTGATTTTGTCAAAGCGGAATTGGAACAGTAACATCTATCATCACTTGTTTCACTTGTATAATTTTTTTACTTTTCAGGCATATAGATAAAATATTTCATAATGAATAGAGCGTGTAAAAATGATCCCAATAGATTCTGCTACATATGTGGGACGGTTACCATGCCAAATAACCAGTCCCAAATCACTAAATTTGTGAAGACAATGTATAGAGCATACTTTGGAATTAAGCTAGGGGACCAGGACAAAAATTTCGCCCCTCATATGTGCTGCAAGACGTGCATTGAAAATTTGAGAAGATGGAGCAAAGGCAGAGCGAAATCTTTGCCTTTTGGAATTCCCATGATTTGGAGAGAAGGAAAGGATCACGTGACAGATTGCTATTTCTGCATGACAAACCTCCAAGGTGGGCTTATAAATTTATTTTTCTTAAATATTTTGAAATCCTCGTATGAAACTTGACATAATATTCACCATAATGTAATATTCACCATATATAGCATAATATTCACCATAATGGTAATCATACATTTACATATACATATTGTTATAGAAAACACATTTACACATACATATTGTTATACAAGTTACATTTACATATAAAATGATTGTATATTTTCTTTCTTTTTCATTCATATTGTCCCCGAAGGGACAATATGAATGAAAAAGAAAGAAAATATACAGACTCCATCGACCTATTTCATATCTTACAGACCGCAGCCTTCCCTCACGAGCCGCCACTGTCTGAATGATTCTTCTTTCATATGCAAGTTTTATATCCATGTTTCTGTGTTTCTATTTTCAGGAGTTAACAAGAAGAATAAACACATTGTTGTATACCCTGACATTCCTTCTGCTATGAGACCTGTACCCCATGGTCCTGGAATTCCAATACCCGACCCACCTCAAACCCTGGACTTCGATGATTCTGATGATGAATCAATGACCAATGCCAATGACCAGTCCCAGTCGTATATACCTCAAAATACCCCTTCAAATGAGCCGAGGCCTCTCAACCAGGCCAAACTTAATGATCTTACCAGGGATTTAGGACTTTCCAAATTAGCTGCCGAGATCTTGGGCTCACGACTTCGAGAGGACAACTTGCTGGCTCGGGGAACAACATTCTCCTGGTATAGGAAACGAGAGGAAGAATTCCGCAAGTTTTTTACAGTGCACGAAAATACCTCTTCCTTAGTGTACTGCTGCAATGTTGAGGGGCTAATCGAATCCTTGGGCCTGCCATATAACGCATCAGAATGGAGGCTATTTATAGACTCGTCTAAACGAAGTTTGAAAGCAGTACTTCTCAACATTGGGAATAGGGTTCATCAGTCCCTGTAGCACATTCCGTACAACTTACTGAGAGCTACGATAACATGAAAATTTTACTGGATGCTCTCGTATACGACCAACATAACTGGAGGATCTGTGGAGATTTGAAGGTAATACTAATATCATAAGTAAACTATTGCTATTGACTATGTTGTTTTTCCAAAGGTTATTTGAGAGCGTATAAGAACACTTAACTTCCCCACAGAAGTGATACAGTCCAATGCATAAATTTTTTTATCTGATAGAACAAATTCTCTAAATTCTTTAAATATTTTCATTTTTTTTCAGATTGTGGCATTTGTATTGGGAATGCAAGGGGGATACACGAAATACCCATGTTTCCTCTCTCTGCAAATGGGATAGCCGAGCGGATGAGAAGCACCAGGGCCGGATTTAGGAGTGGGCAAAGTGGGCAGCTGCCCATGGGCCTCCACATCTTGGGGGCCTCCACATATTGACAAGCCGTTATCAAAATAGAAAAAACCCGAAACTAGAAAAACCCGATAGATGATCAAAAAAACACGCGCATCTAATACCACTGTAGTACATAAACTTTTACCAATTACTATTTGTTGTGTACTGATTATTATTTTGTTTTTATTACTCTTTTAGGCCTACTCTCACTATAATGGAATACCCGAGTAACCCGAGGCTTTCATTTTTTGCAAAAATGAGTGGAATGGACAGACACAAGAGTGCACGATGTTTTGAAAGTGTATGTATGTTAATTATATTATGAATCTTATGGATGACTTCAATTATGTCTTCCCCTAAGGTAGGGGGGCCTCCACATGGAGGCTGCCCAGGGCCTCCACACGTCTAAATCCGGCTCTGAGAAGCACTATGCACAGCGTGAATGGGCATCCAGAGAGAATTTTGAACCTGGGTCGCATAATATCGTTTCAGTGCCCCTTGTACCACCAACAAAAATTTTGCTCCCACCACTTCATATTAAGCTGGGCTTGATGAAAAATTTCATCAAATCAATGAATAAGGAGGGTTCAGCATTCCGATATCTCGAGAGTAAATTTCCTCATATATCTGATGCTAAACTAAATGCTGGGTTTTTTGATGGTCCTCAAATTCGAACTTTGATCAAGGATACTCAGTTCGAAAACGCAATGACTCCAACTGAGAAGAATGCCTGGCAGGCATTCAAATCAGTTGTCACTGATTTTCTTGGCAAGCGTAGAAGTCCAGAATACGAGTCCGTTGTCGAAAACCTGATGGAAGCTTTCAAAGCTCATGGGTCGCGCATGTCCATAAAAATGCACTTTTTGTGGTCCCACTTGGACTATTTTCCTGAAAATTGCGGGGATTATAGTGAGGAACAGGGTGAACGATTTCACCAAGATATCAAAATAATGGAAGAGAGGTACCAGGGAAACTGGGATATCAATATGCTGGCGGACTATTGCTGGTGTTTGAAGCGAGACGTGCCCGAAGAAAAACACAGACGGAAAGCCAAAAAAACTTCATTCCTTCCTCAATAAACTTTTTTCCATATTCATTGTATGAATAAAAGTATTTATTCACACAATGTTTTCATTTTTCACGAGTGTTCTTATAATATTACTCGTATCTACAGTGTTTAAGCTAAAAAAATCAATAAATTTGGGGATAAAATTGGAATTATAATAAATGGCCAATAGAGAAAAAACCTGACCTGATTGAGGAAAACCAATGTCATTTTCGAATTCAGCATGGACGAATTATAAAATATGAGTTGAAAAAACCCTCACAGCAGACAAAAAAAAATTCATATGCATACCAGTGGAATCAAACGGGTGTCAAAAATGTCCTCCCTCCGACAATCGATGGGGTGTCGGGGGAGGATGAAATTGCAAAGCTGTGGAAAAACCACTACTCTAACGTTCTTAATAGTGTGAGTAGGGATAATCTTAAGATAGATTGCAGCGAAACGATTGTGGGTGGGACAAGGGAAAATATTTTGATATCATTTTCTGAAGTAAAGAGGTTAATTAAAGAGTTAAAGACTGGTTCTGCGTCAGGGGTAGATGACTTATCGAATGAGCACTTAAAATATGCAAATGACGTAGTATGTCTGCATATATCATTGCTCCTATCAGCCATGCTTGCTCATAGCTATATCCCTGCAGAGTTCATGAGGGTATATATCTTGCCCCTGGTCAAAAATAAGTACGGGGACATTCTGTCCAGTAATAATTACAGTCCTATTGCTGTCGCTTCCTGCTTCTCGAAACTACTAGAAAAACTCTTGTTACTCCAATTAAATGATTTCCTATGGACATCTCCTAATCAGTTTGGGTTTAAAAGGTCCCACTGAACTGACCTGTGTATCTATGTACTTAAAGAAACAATATCTAAATACATTGACAGTAATTATAGCTGTTTCCTTGATATAAGTAAGACATATGATAGGGTGAACCACAATATTTTATTTGCAAAACTAGAAGACAGGAAGGTTCCCATGTACATATTAAATTTATTGAAATTTTGGTATTCCCACCAATCTTTCACTGTTAGGTGGAGCAATGTACTATCCGAGTGTTTTGGCATCTCTTGCGGGGTGAGACAAGTCTCCTTGCTCTCACCTATGCTGTTTAATGTGTATATTGACGGATTAATTGCTTCACTTAATGAGGCAACAGTAGGATGTTGTATAGATAACACAAGGATAAATAACTTAGTTTATGCCGATGATATGGTGTTAATAATTCCATCTGTTAAAGGTCTGGATCGGCTACTAAATGTCTGCGAAGTGTATTCGCAGAAACATGATATTCTTTTTAATGTTACAAAAACTAAGGTTATGCAATTTCATCCTAAAAGCTGTAATCAGCCAGCTGATATAAGGTTTAAAATGAATGGTGAAGTAATTGAGGAAGTACAAGAGTTTAAGTATTTGGGTCAAACTTTTACCAGCTCCTTGAGTGATGACTCGGATATAAGAAAACAATCTCGAAGCCTGTGTGCTAAAGCGAATATGACCATAAGGAACTTTCGTTTCTGTGCAAGTGAAGCTAAAGACACACTCTTTCGTACTTTCTGCAGTAATATATACGGTCAGCAACTCTGGGTGAATTATAAAAAAGGTTGTGGCAGAACCCTAAATTTGCTGTACAACAGGTCTTTTAGACTCACATAAATTACCCCCGAGATGCTCAGCTTCGCAAATGTTTGCTACCCGCAATGTCCCGAGCTTCCCGGAGGTAACAAGACGTGCTCAACACAGTCTAATGCAAAGAATTAAAAAAATCGACCAACCCGATCATCCAAGCTATCCATGAGTCCTGCCATTTATCCTCTAAGCTATGGACTTCCTGGTACGAAAACGTCTGTCTGTAGCTCCACTTAACTTCGACAGTGCAGTATTATTTCTAATCAATTGTATATATTTCCATCCTTAGTATATGAACTGTCATTGTATTAATAATATTTGTCATATGGACTATAGTCTGCCAATAAACCTTTTCATTTTCATTTTCATTTTCAATAGAGTTACTGGAATAACAGAAAATAAAATTAAGATACAAAATAAGATGTCCTATACAATACGGATATATATATTCATGAAAAATATTAAGTAAAAAAAAAAAAATTAAAAAATTAATAATACATACAAATATAGTGGGCTGATTCGCTTAGCTGTTCATTGATTCATCGAAGTTGAGTCTAAAAGCTGTTTTATTGCATGTTGGCAACGTATTGCCATCAATTCCAGTTGGTCATGCAGTCCACATGAAGGAAACATATGACAACATGAATCCGCAACTTCAGAACTGCATAAACTATGACAAACATCAGTGGCAGGTTTGTGGTGACTTGAAAGTTATTCCTAACATACTTGGAATGCAGCAGGGATACACAAAGTATAGGACTTTATTCTATGTCAAAGGGAGAGTGGGCTAGAAGTTGAAGATCACTGTAACTTGATACAGTTCTGACGGTTTAGCTAACTCTGCGAGGCTCAGCCTAACTCTGGCGAGGCTCTAACTCTGCGAGGCGGCCGAGATTAATGATAAGATGCACTAAGTTCACGTCTGGCAACGTTCCTCTCTTTAATTTATCTAACGTATATTAATAGACTATATTTTTATGTCGAATTCAACTAAACATAAGTATTGCTGTTTTCTGTGTGAATGGATAGTCGGCTAGGACTTCTCATTACATCAAGAAGGATTGGCCACTCCGACATTCATTGGAACCTGGAATAAAAAATGATCAGTATCCTCCACTTGTAGAATCGAGCAAGATTTTGTTACCACCCTTACACATCAAACTGGGCGTCATGAAAAATTTTGTTAAGGTTATGGATAAAACGGGGGCAGCTTTTAAGTACCTCGGTGGTAAATTCCCAAAGCTCAGTGAAGCAAAACTCAAGGAGGGTGTATTTGTTGGTCCATAGATCCGCGAGCTTCTTAGAGATGAGAAGTTCGACCGTATCCTAGGTGGTGAGGAGAAGACAACATGGAATGCTTTCCGGTTAGTAGTAACCAATTTTCTCGGAAATACCAAAGCTGACAATTACAGGGAGCTGGTGAAAAACCTGCTGTTGTCCTATCAAAAAATGGGCTGCAATATGTCTTTAAAGATACATTTCCTCCATTCGCACCTGGAATTTTTTCCGGCCAACTGCGGAGCAGTCAGCGATGAACATGCTGAACGTTTCCACCAGGATATCTCAGCGATAGGGAAACGCTACTGCTGGACAATAACAAGAGATGCTCCAGAAGTTGAATACAAGAGACAAGCAAAGAAACGACGGGTTGAATCAATATAAGTGACTGCATTATACAGGTATATTATAATATATGATATACATATACAAAATGTGTAACTTAAATTTTCTTGGAAACTGTAGCCAATCGACTGTTTTTATGGTCATATTTGTTTTCAGCACCCCAAAATCCATAATAGGAAACACATTTTATCTCCGAAGCACAAACTTTTTCAAAATTTGTAGACTATTGTAATTCGTCTAAATAAACAGAATGATGTTCTTGTGTTTTTTATCCAATAAATGCTTTCCTGGGTGTACATAAACGATATTAAGGAATAACTGGGGTGATGGGAATATATATAAACGTTTGCTACAATAAATATATATATATATGTATACACTATACAAAATTGGTGGTTACGCCTTCTAATCCAAATGACTGCTTAAGACAACTGGCGGATTTCTAAGCCATCTGATTCTGTCAAGAACATCTCCATTAATTAAAAAATAGCACAATTTGGCAACTCGAAAGTTAATAATAGACACATACACCTTAACAAGCCATTTACGCCTTCTAAGCCAGATTAACCCTTTAATGACGGATGGTACCTTAAGGTCCACCAGAAATAATAATAAAATTGTACTACAATGCCTCGTTTCTATAAATGTTTCTACATGTTTATATATATTGTAGATGTCATTTAGTTGTTGAGAAAGGAACCCAAAATGTGCATCATTTCAGTGACTAGTTACTAAAATATTTAGTTTTGAATAACAATTAAACATATACGTTCTGGTAACAAGAGTGACCGCATATGCTGCGGACTAGTCCTTAAAGGGTTAAGGCTTCTAAGCCAACTGGCTGATTAAGACCTTCTAAGCCAAGTGCAAAGACCAAGAACTTTATTATGCATCTGGGGCTCTCAGGCGAAGGATGGTCTCTCTCTCTCTCTCTCTCTCTCTCTCCTTTCTTAGGTTAGGTGGATTCGCCCAGCTTGTGGCAGCTGGGGGGAATCCCCCTTGCTTCCATTTTTTTGGCACTTTGGCGGGGAGGGGGCGGGGTTTGGCACCTTCCAAAAAATGGGAGGGAATAGGGTTGGCACTGGGGGATGGGATGGGTTAGCACCTTGCAACAAGGGGGAACGGGGGATTTGCAAATTGATCACCATTGCATGCAATTGCACGCTAACCTTCTGCATCCATGCTACTAGCACTCATCAATGGAATATCTATGGTGATCTTAAAGTCATTAGTATGTTAATGGGCATGCAAGGAGGGTTCAGGAAATACTGTTGTTTCCTATGCCTATGGAACAGCCGTGCTACCGCGGATCATTACATCAGACGTGACTGGCATCAAAGAAGCACATATGAGCCAGGAACGGGCAGTGTCCAGTGTGTTCCTTTAGTTGATCCAAAGAAGATTTTCCTTCCACCTCTCCACATTAAGCTCGGTTTAATGAAAATTTTGTGAAAGCCATGGGTAAGGCGATTTCGAGTGGGTTTCGATGCTTTCTTGAGAAATTTGCAAACATCATTACCGCGAAAATAAAGGAGGGAATCTTTGTGGGCCCCCAAATCAGAGAGGTTCTGCAGGATGAAGCCTTTTAAGGAGGGTGTATTTGTTGGTCCATAGATCCGCGAGCTTCTTAGAGATGAGAAGTTCGACCGTATCCTAGTTGGTGAGGAGAAGACAACATGGAATGCTTTCCGGTTAGTAGTAACCAATTTTCTCGGAAATACCAAAGCTGACAATTACAGGGAGCTGGTGAAAAACCTGCTGTTGTCCTATCAAAAAATGGGCTGCAATATGTCTTTAAAGATACATTTCCTCCATTCGCACCTGGAATTTTTTCCGGCCAACTGCGGAGCAGTCAGCGATGAACATGGTGAACGTTTCCACCAGGATATCTCAGCGATGGGGAAACGCTACTGCTGGACAATAACAAGAGATGCTCCAGAAGTTGAATACAAGAGACAAGCAAAGAAACGACGGGTTGAATCAATATAAGTGACTGCATTATACAGGTATATTACTAATATATGATATACATATACAAAATGTGTAACTTAAATTTTCTTGGAAACTGTAGCCAATCGACTGTTTTTATGGTCATATTCGTTTTCAGCACCCCAAAATCCATAATAGGAAACATTTTATCTCCGAAGCACAAACTTTTTCAAAATTTGTAGACTATTGTAATTCGTCTAAATAAACAGAATGATGTTCTTTTGTTTTATTATCCAATAAATGCTTTCCTGGTGTACATAAACGATATTAAGGAATAACTGGCACTTTGGCGGGGAGGGGGCGGGGTTTGGCACCTTGCAAAAAATGGGAGGGAATAGGGTTGGCACTGGGGGATGGGATGGGTTAGCACCTTGCAACAAGGGGGAACGAGGGATTTGCAAATTGATCACCATTGCATGCAATTGCACGCTAACCTTCTGCATCCATGCTACTAGCACTCATCAATGGAATATCTATGGTGATCTTAAAGTCATTAGTATGTTAATGGGCATGCAAGGAGGGTTCAGGAAATACTGTTGTTTCCTATGCCTATGGAACAGCCGTGCTACCGCGGATCATTACATCAGACGTGACTGGCATCAAAGAAGCACATATGAGCCAGGAACGGGCAGTGTCCAGTGTGTTCCTTTAGTTGATCCAAAGAAGATTTTCCTTCCACCTCTCCACATTAAGCTCGGTTTAATGAAAATTTTGTGAAAGCCATGGGTAAGGCGATTTCGAGTGGGTTTCGATGCTTTCTTGAGAAATTTGCAAACATCATTACCGCGAAAATAAAGGAGGGAATCTTTGTGGGCCCCCAAATCAGAGAGGTTCTGCAGGATGAAGCCTTTTAAGAAAGCCTCAATGCCTCAGAAGTAAAAGCATGGCAGGCTTTCAAATGGATTTGTGGAAACTTCTTGGGTAACCACAAGTCTCCCGCATACAAAGATGGAGTTCAAAAACTGCTCGATGCATATCAAGAAATGGGCTGTCGCATGTCCTTGAAAATACGTTTTTTACATTCGCATCTAGATTTCTTTCCCGAAAACCTTGTCGCGGTGAGTGACGAACAGGGGGAACGCTTCCATCAAGACATCCAGTCAATGGAAAATCGCTAACAAGGTTTCTGGAACGAAAGTATGCTGGCAGACTACTGCTGAATGTTGTACCGCGACGATCCGGACAAGGTTTACAAAGGAAAATCGTACTCGCAACGTTTTCGGTTGGTGTACAATGTACATTTCTTTTTGTGAATAAAGTTGTACGTTCACGATAAATTGTGCTGAAATAACACCAGTCATATTTCGATAACTAGATGTGCTAGAGGAAAACCGAAAACAGATTTGAAATCAGCGTACAAACCCGGTCTAGAAAAGTGTGTATACATCTTTGATGAGAGAAAAAAGTTCGTTTCTGTCGACCAGTGTAATTTTATAAACCAAAATTTTATATCCATTTTTTTTGTTCAAAAAGGACACCAGGGCCTTGAAATTTTAAAGAAAAATTTTGTTATTGTTTACAAAAGAAAATACTTTCAACATAAGGAAAACCAATTACTCTACATATTGGAATTCAATTTCTGAAACTAAAATAAAATTATTTTGTCATTTTACTGAGTAATAAAAGTCTGTTGAGCATCACTTTAGCTGCGGTATATGAGTAACAAATTCTGGTAATGTACAGTATATTGTGGAGTGAGATAAGGAAAAGCATTTACACAAATTTGAAATATTAAAATATGAAAACTGAAAGTTTTCACATTAGATTATTAAAATTTATGAAGGGAATTGATTTTTTTAAATTTAGGCAAAGAATCGGCATCGATTAAATTTTGGAATCAGTACATCACTAACCGATATCTCGACAGGACCTGGGCTTCAGTGGGTGGATGTGTATTTCAAAAGGAGACAGCAAATATGCTACTACTATAAGTCGCTTGGGAATTTCGTATCATCGGTCATTATAACCCCCAAATCTATCACTTTCGTATTTCTCTGAATTTCCTGTCTGTCTGGGGCATAATATGCTGTCCATTTAAGTTCTTCATTTCTACCATATATCAAGAGCTGGAATTTCTCGGTGTTAAATGTCATGTTGTTCTCTTCTGACCATTTGTATATTCTGTTCGTGTCCGTCTCCAAGGCTTCCACCCCTTTTACATCACTGATTTTTCTACTGCTCTTTGTATCGTCTGCAAAGGATGTTACTATACTATTGCTGTTTACTTCATTGTCTATGTCTGTTAGCATTATTATGAAAAGGAGAAGGGCCAATACTGTTCCTTGTGGTACTCACCCGCGTACTTCGATTCTGATAATAATATACTTTGAATTTTGACGACCTATAAACGTTCTCTGAGGAAGTTGAAGATCCGTTTTCCCACTTTGCCTGTTATTCCCATGTTTCATTTTATGTGCTATTATATCATGATCACCTTTGTCGAAGGCTTTAGCAAAATCCGTGTGTCGTAGTTTTCATTGCCTTCAAGTGCATCTACGATATTGTTATATTCTTCTATAAGTTGTGATAGGCAAGATCTTCCTGATCGGAATCCGTGTTGATTTTCGTTGACTTTTCCAGTGTCTCCAAGAAGTCATATATTTTCTCTTTAACTAATCTCTCAAATACTTTGGTAAGATGGGATGTTAAAGTCTATAGTTATTTGCTTGAGATCTGTTCCCTCCTTTATATATAGGTACAATGTTCGTTCTTTTCAAGATACTCTGTATTTCTCCATTGTCTAGGGATCTTCTCCAAATCCAATATATGGGTGTAGCTATTTTATTTTACAGTTTTTAATTAATAATGCGTTCCATTTGTCCGGACCTGTCGCTGAGTATGATTTCATTTGTCCTATAGCTCGCGCTATATCTTCTGGGGTAAAATCAAAATCTGTTATGCAATCTCCTTGTAATTTCTCTTCAAAGAATGTATCTATGTCAGGTATCAATTTGTCACTTTTTGGGGTACTGAAGACTGATTCATATTGGGCTCTCAGTGTTTCAGAATTTTTTTTTATATCATTGGTTAGTTCATTATTTCCTTTCCGTAGGGGCCCGACAGTGGCGCGCGTTTTTGTTTTTCTTTTCGCATAACTATACAAATATTTTGGATTTTCCTTTATTGCTTCTACAGTCTTTTCCTCTTCGTTCTCTGTGTGACCCTGAATCAGGGCTTGTATTGTTCTATCGATATTCTCCAGTTTTTCTTGTATTACTTTTCTGGTATTGACTTCTCTTCAGTTTACTAACTTCTCCGCTACTCTTTCTTTTATGGAATACTGTTCGCTTTTACTTCTCAAACCAGTTCCTCTTTCCTTTTGGCTGTGCTTTCGGAGCATATTTTTCTAAAATTCCTAGCGTCTTCTCTTCTAAGATTGTTGACATTTCTTCGATTGTTTTATTCTCGAAAACTGTTTTCCACTCTATTTGAGCCATGTGAGATCTGATTTCCTTCCACTGTATAATCTTGGAGTTTAGTTAAAGGTCCCAAATTTGCTTCTTTCTTCATTATTGGTATTGTCTTTTAATGTATTCGCCATATTTGTTGATATTTTGAGTATGTTTTGGTCTGAGATAATAGTTGGGATTATTTTTATGTCAACAATCAAGTTCGTGTTATTCGTGAATACCAGATCTAGGTAGTTATTTTTCCTGTGTTTTCTTGTGTCAACATAAATTCGTTTGTTAGAGCCATCAACATTTTTGCTTGCTCCTGGACTTCTCTTGCGCCCCCCTTGTCCCTTGTCTTAGTGTATATATATATATATATATATATATATATATATATATATATATATATATAGTCATGCGGGTTGCTTCTACAGAGCTTCAATTTAATATTTAAGAGAAATCCAATGACAAGGAGAAATGTAAATGCCATGAAAAGTCTTCTTTAATGCGCAACGTTTCGAGCAATACGCTCATCTTCAGGCTGTTTAATAACAATGTGAAATTAAAATCAATATTGAATGAAAAACAAAACAGAAATTTCTATAACCTATTCGTAAAGACAAATTTTAAAAGACTGAGAAAAGAGGGTTAAATTCTAAGTTATACAGATTTACATATAAAAATTAAGAAGTTATTTTTAAATACATGTAGTAAAAGTGAAATTAATACACTGGAAAAATTACCAATAGTACACTGGAAACACTGGAACTATCTACCTTACACTGCAGTATCCGAGGCCGACTAATTTGAGCAGACAAAGAACGGGAAACACGAGAGAATGGCGAGGGCGATTGGGGACGGAGGGATTATAAGGAATTGGGGAAGGAGGAGGGATCATAGCAAATTGAGAGGGACGGCCGATGAGTCAACATTCAGACTAGGGGACAATGCTTTAATGAACAGCGATTCTAAAATTCTTAGTGAGTTGGGACAAGTATTACAACCAAGAATTTTAAAATTGTCTAAAGTGACATCAACCTTACATTGAATGCTGTGTTCACGAATACTGGAGGCTTCTTTAGTTTTTAAAATTTTACCTGTTCGGCCACTTATTCCCATATGCGAATAAAATCTAGCCCTGAGAGAGCGAACAGTGCTGCCGATGTAATTCCCAAGGAGACACCTAGGGCAGGTAAATAAATATACAACACCGCTACGCAACGAGTCAGGGGTTCGATCCTTCGCTGAGAAAAAGCTACCTAAAGACGTTTTATTAATAAATATGATGCGGAAATCAGTATGATAAAAAAATTTCCTTAACAATTTTGTAAATTTAAGCTTAAATTCCTTATTCAAAGGACCCATTTCAGGTACCAAGAAATATTTTATATCCTTCGGTACTGTAATACATGGAAGTTGAGGGCTATAAACATTATTTAAGAAGGATCTAATTAGTTTGTCTACATATTGAACAGGAAAACTATTATTAGTAAAGTATGATCTTAGATTATTAAATTCATCATTAAGTAAGGTAAAATTAGAGGTCAAATTATATCCTCTGAACAGGAGAGTTTTAATACAAGACATCTTATAGTTGAAATCAGTAAAACTAAAAAAATTCATGCCCAAACCAGTGAAAGTGGGTTTCCTGTAAACTGATGTAGTAATAGAATCACCGTTTTTCGAAATTAAAAGATCTAAGAAGGGGAGGGAGCCATTTTTCTCAGTTTCCATTGTATACGTTATATTGGGGTGCAAAGAATTTAGGAAGTTAAAGAATTGTTGCGCTTGTACCGCATTATCAAAGACTGCTATCGAATCATCAACGAAGCGTCGATAGAAAATTGGCTTGAGATGAGTGGGAGATTGTCTAAAAATTACACTTTCTAAATGAGTCATAAAAAAGTCAGCTGCTAACGGTCCGACTGGTGATCCCATCCCTACCCCATCAATTTGTTGGTAAACCTTATTGTTGAAAGTGAAATAGCATTGTTTGAAGACCAATTCTAAAAGTTCCTTCAAATGAGACAATGAAAAACCATGAAAATTATCAACTGAGCTAAAAACCCTATCTAAAATAATGGCAATAGTTTCAGATACAGGTACATTTGTGAAAAGTGACTTTACATCAAAACTGACAAAAAACTTTTTTGAATCGAAGTTTTTACCAAGGAGGTCTTTTTGGAATTCAAACGAGTTATTTATAGTGTAAGCATTTTTCGCAAAGGGGGACAGGAGACGAACAACAAATTTTGCCAATTGAAAGGTGGGTAAGTTATACGAAGCTAAAATAGGACCTTTTGGCATTTTATAAATGGGAAATTAAAATCACCGGGGCGATGGAGAGTTTACGGACTTTATTAGGTTTCTGATATCATCAATGGCATCCGAAAATTTTTCAGTTGCAGAGTTTGGAGATCTATAGATGACTATCAGTACCACGTTTAGTTTCTCTTTTTTCACTGCAAGGGTTTCCACGAAGCTGTTGGATTTACTTATCACCGTCTCTGTCATATGCCTCTCATGTATATAGAGAGCACAGCCACCTTTATGTCTCGCTGTTCTATCATCTCTTAGTAAGTTGAATCCATCAATACACAATTCTTTTTGTCGATACACTGTTGGCAGTTTCCTTGGCAATCTTTAAGATGTATTTCTGTGAAGCATGAGATGTCCGCCCTTGTTTCTTCCATAAATCGTTTCAGCTACGAAACTTCGTTTAGTGAGTTGTTCGGTTTTATTCCTTCAGTATTTGCCAAGACAATGTTTATGTTCTTGGTTTTGTATTGCCCCTTGTGCATTTTAAGTTCGCTCTCCTTTGGTTTGCGTGTTTTGTATGCCTGTGGTCCTCCTAGAGAGATCCGTTTCAACCTGCCTGTTCTGGTAGCTTCTTGCAAGGAAGCGTTCCAGCTCTGGGGTTCCACCTGTGCCAACTGCATGTGCTGTATGAGACTTAGCATCCGTATTGTGCCCAAGATGTTGAAAAAATTTTGTTTGCTATTTGTGCATATATTTTTTTTACATTTTTCCTGTTGTCCTTAGAAACTTGTCCTTTGTCCTTTGAACTTGTCGGGAGAAAATGGTAGTAGCATTTTTCTCGGTATTGGCAGGTTCTATATGTCGCGTAGGTCTTGCAAATGTTCGGATGGTACAATTTGCAGTTTCCACCGAATTTGCAGTGACCATTATTGTAGAAGTAGTTGCACAAAGGAGGGTGTTCATAGAGACATTGTCCTTCCTTATATCTGCAAATTCCTTTCACATAATATGTACATAGAGTTTCTTCCCCATTTTTACTTGGAGCCTTTGTTTTTAACGGTTTCAGTTTGATTTCTTGATTGTCTACTTGTTTTTCCTATTTTTGCTAATGTCCTTTGTTTGAAATCTTTGGATTAGGTTTTCTGTCTCTGTTCACTTTATGCTCTCTGTTGTATTTATATCTATATTCTCATTCATATTTATATTCTCATTCTTATTTATATTCTTATTATTATTCTCGCAATCCTTGCGTGTTGGTACCAGGGATGTCACTCAGAAATTTTAAAAAAACCCAAGATCCACTTGTAAAAAATCCCAAGAAATCCCAAGATATATATATCCGAAGATTAAAATCCCAAGATTTGCTATATTTGTTTGAAGAAATCCCAATATCCCAAGGTATCGCTGAAAATGCCAAGATCTTGGGATAAATCCCAAGAAGTGGCATCCCTGGTTGGTACGTCTTTTATTTCTACTTCCCGTTTACTCGTTTTTTCTGGTGGGGGGGGGGTATTTTTTACAGTTTCCTCTTTTACTATTTTCGTTCCTTCTATTTTTCTTCGTTCGCTATTCATAATTTCATCTTTTGCCTTTTCCTCTTAGCCTCTTTCTGCTTTAAAGACTGTAAGCGAGTTTATTTCGATCATGCAGCTTTTGCAGAAGAACTTGGTTCCGTTCAATTGTTTTGCGCTTGTTATAAGAGAGATTCCTTCGTCACTCCATCTCAGGCATTCAAATTCGACTAATGATTGGCAAAGGTCGCAACGGATTGTCTTTGATTCATCTGTTATTTTTTTACAGTATCCACAAAGTTGTAGGAATTTATTTCCCGTTGCAATGTTACTAATAGTATGTGAATGATTGTGCACGAAATATTGACTAAACAAGATAATTAAGAGAGGTACTTGATTTGACTTTAGAATTGAGGGAGAGAAAGATTTTCCGTTACTCCGGGGGATGGGAGATGTGGCACGCTGTAGATTCTCGCTGATTGGTACCAGGGAGTGTGCCGCGGGGTATAACTGAGGGATCTTGTCTTTCGATGTGCAACTAAATTCCATCGGAGAGAAAACACTCCGAAAAAACGCTGTATAGATTAATTTGCTTTGATTTTGTTTACTTATTTTAACATACGGAGCTATTTAAAGAGAAGTATCACTGTGTACACTGAATATGCATTAAAAAATTGGCACTGCTTAAAAATTATTAACTGCAGGATTTTTATTGTAATATCACTTTTATTCGGACTTCAAACGAAACACATGTAACCGTCACATATATATATATATATATATATATAGGGTGATCCAGAGAAATGGGACCCAAAAGAAACCCCTGTAACTCTTAAAGTATAAGTCTTTTTATAAAATCATACGCATCATTCGAAAGAGGATAGTTACAAGTTTGTACAGGATTGTATAGGTTTTGACAATACAAGACAAGATAAGATACAAAATAAAATAAAAGTGTTAGTTAAAACTAACCCTTCAAGATGACTGCATTGACTGTGGAACAGCTGCGTTTCATAACTGAGCAATATTATGAGCATGGAAGAAGTGTAGTTTCAGCTCTTAGAAGGTGTTTTTGACATCCGAAAATTTGTCTTGAAAGATCTTTGAGCTGAAACTACACTTCTTCCATGCTCATAATATTGCTCAGTTATGAAACGCAGCTGTTCCACAATCCATGCAGTCATCTTGAAGGGTTAGTTTTAACTAACAATTTTATTTTGTTTTGTATCTTATCTTGTCTTGTATTGTCAAAACCTATACAATCCTGTACAAACTTGTAACTATCCTCTTTCGAATGATGCGTATGATTTTATAAAAGGACTTATACTTTAAGAGTTATAGGGGGGTTTCTTTTGGGTCCCATTTCTCTGGATCACCCTTTATATATATATATATATATATAATGTATGATTTTGATTCAACGAGGAAAAAATATTAAGCTGATTTTGTTCAGAGAAAGAAATCAATGGCGCTTCGCACTTGTGAAAAAAACTGTGAATAGATACTTACAGAATGTCGCGAATGCTCGATTCTGTTTCTTCCAAGTGTCTGAATCGAAAATGATGCCATTCTCCATTGTTTTTTTCAAAAAGTTCGCAAGCGTGCGCACTACATTGATGAACAGGAGAAAATTAAATAGATAATAAAAAAGCATCTTCTTTATGCATGAAGGAGGGGCTAAGGGCGAATGCCGACGAAAACCTCTCCCCTCATGGAGGAAGAAGAGAGCCAAAATGAAAGTCCAAGGATGCTTAGTGTTGTTTCTAAAATCTGATAAATAAATTACTTACACACATTTAAACAAATTTAAAAACTTAAATGGTCTCTTGACTCAAAATAGGTTATGCTGGGCGAACAAGTTCTATATCGCTGAGGTCAGACGCTGGCCAGATATGGATCAACTGAGCAGCGTTGCTGTAACCTTCTCCGACCTGAATGTGAGTCCTATAAAGAAATTGAATAGAATTCGTATACAGCGTTCAGCATAAAATATATATATATATATATATATATATATATATAGTCATCCCCCGTTTTGCGTCGGCCCGATTCGCGTCTTTTAGGGAACATTTTTGGTTTGTGTCGTCTAACGTCTCGAATTTGCGTCGTTTTATCTCGCCCCAACCGCTTAATTACATGTAAACGTTGCAAAATTGAATAAAACAGTATCTGTATTGTAAGCCAGGCCCTTCAACTCCTTCACGCCACTATTTTGTTTGTTCATAAAAATATGTATATAACGAATATTGAGATCGGGGTTCGATTAATGTAATAATAATAATAATAATAATAATAATATTAATAATAATAATAATAATAATATTAATAATAATAATAATAATAATATTAATAATAATAATAATAATATTAATAATAATAATAATAATAATATTAATAATAATAATAATAATAATATTAATAATAATAATAATAATAATAATAATAATAATAATAATAATAATATTAATAATAATAATATTAATAATAATAATAATAATAATATTAATAAAATAATAATAATAATTATATATACACATACATATATACACACATTTTAACTGCAAACAACACACAGTATAATTAATGTAAAGAACGAAGCTTGTGTAGAAGAGCGTCCGCACAAGATGAGGAGGAGAACGAGCAAATGAAAAATGAGACTCCTGGGGGAATCGAACTCGGGATCATCCAATTGCCGGTCGGATATGCAGTGGTTAGCATATCCGACCGGCAATTGGATGATCCCGGGTTCGATTCCTGGGAGGTGCCTCATTTTTCATTTGCTCGTTCTCCCTCCTCATCTTGTGCGGACGCTCTTGTACACAAGCGTCGCTCTTTATATATATATATATTATATATATATATATATATATATAATTGAAAATGGGTACTTTCAACTGTATTGAAAGAGGAACAAGTAGAGAATTGTATATCCACCGTATAAGTTGCACGATTATGCAAATGCCATTCAAAGCAATATACAACTTTATCGAATGCCAAGTTCATTGTAGAGATGCGTCCTGCATTCAAATTCATAAATAAAACTTGTTATATATATTTATATATATAAAATTGAAAATGGTTAGTTTATTGGCAGAAAAACAAAATCAAATGAAATAGTAATGATTTGTCATATTTAATGAAGTTCACGCGAAAAATGTAAATTATCTCCCATATATATATATATATATATATATATATATATATATATATATAACGCAAAATATGTTGACCTATCAGAGTATGGAGAAAGGAGGTAATCTTGTAATCTGTATAACGGCGATTCAAAGACCTAAGCTTGATTACCAAAATAGTTTATGTTTATTCAGGTGAAATTAAATCTCAGAGGATTATTTGAAGTACAGTAATTCCAAGCAAAAACAATTCTGTGTCTTATGACAAATTGGATCTCGCTTTCATTCATTTAAACGCTACATGTCAATATTTGACTTGTATGACATGTTTTCATGATATACCTACAGGGTTTCCCCAAAAAAACTATATACTCTTTATAGCATCATATATTTTATAATTTAAAAAAAAACAACAATATATTGTTATAGCAATTGCCAATGAAAGGTAAATTAGTAATCTAAGTGATCAAAATGTTATAGCGAGTTGTTTGCATATAAAATTTAATTAACTACGCCAAGTGCTCAAAATGTGCATTCATGCCGCCGGAGAACATTTTGAGCACTTGGCGTAGTTAATTAAACTTTATATGCAAACAACTCGCTATAACATTTTGATCACTTAGATTACTAATTTACCTTTCATTGGCAATTGCTATAACAATATATTGTTTGGTTTTTTTTTAAATTATAAAATATATGATGCTATAAAGAGTATATAGTTTTTTTTGGGACACCCTGTATCTATAGTGGCGCCCATAAATATTCGTCCAAATTAATTCGCCCTTAACTTTTGTACCATACAGAGGATATTTATGAAAAGTTTACCGTTCGTTTGGAAGAATTTAACAAATAAAAAAATTAGTTAAACTCCAACATTGAAAGGTGCGAGGTTTCTCCCGGGGTGATGTCCCTTGCCCGGTGATCCTTGGTAGTCGGTTCATCGAAGGCTGTCATGGTTATCGCTCGAATCCCACCAGCAAAACATCATTGAAGGATGCAGTGTTTCTTCCGGGATTACGTCCCTTCCCCGGTGACCCTCGTAGGCCTGGGCGTCCGCATGGGGGGCAAGGAGGGGCAAACAAAATTTTTTCTCTACTTTTTGTTTTAAATCAATCTTCAAGGTGTATATAATAACATAGGTGACAACGCCAGACATACGATTATATTAACTTCTTGAAATTCCTATATATATTTAGCAAATTTGGAACTAAATTGGACCAATTTTTTACTAAAAAATCGGAAAACTCACCCTACTTTTTCCTATAAATATATAAATGTAAATATAATTATTAGTTTTATATAACAAATAATAACAATTTGGCGCCGTGAGAGAGAGCTCAGAGGCCCGACTTTACTTCCAAAATCTTTTGCTCTCCCGTCAAGAAAAAATCCTGCGGACGCCCATGCTTGTAGGTAGTAGCTGGTGGGTTGTTGACGCTGTTAATGCACAACACTTGAAATGCAACCGTATCACTAAATTTGGAATGGTAGCGTATCACTAAAGGTACGATAATTGTAATGGCAGCATAGTCATTTATTTAGTTTTCTTCATGTTTTAACGCTCAAATTTTAACTTCACTTAAGTAAGCTAACATTGTTTATCGTTCTAATTCCAAAATACACCTTTAAACTGTTGTTATAAAAACACCAAGAAGTTTTTACCTTTAAACCATAAATATAAATTTACACTGTTATTATGAAACACAATTAAGTTTTCATACTTTTAATCTTATGTTCGTTCACAAATTAAATTAAACACAGTGAAACTTTGATCGAAAGTGATATAGGCCTATATAGAACTGGTAAGGCCTAATGCGAGACACCAAATAAAAACCTAGGGCCGCGGATAAAATTTTCGTTTTCGTTATTCTAGGGGGTTGAATAATGAATTTACTAAATTAAGCTCATTTTTAAAACACACTATTTCCCACGGGCCGGATGGAAACAATCAAAGTGACAAGGGAGGGCAAGATAAGATCTTATATTGAGCGGTGGACAACTCGCTCTCGGTGAAAATTCCTCTCGACTGTCTGGTGGCCTGTTCTCGAATGCTTTGAATCATGTGCGCTGCACTCGTTTTCTCCCTTTTGTCTCAAACACGTCGTAGTTTCATTACGCACTGGGAAATAATTTTTCGTCCTTCTCTTTTCTAAACCTGAAACTTAGAGACAACGTTTACACAACTTTTAAAGTTCATCGTATGACGTTACACACACACACACACACACACACGCACACACGCACACACACACGCACACACACACACACACATATATATATATATATATATATATATATATATATATATATATACAGGGTGGGCCGAAAGTCTGGATCCATAGGAAAATATTTATTTTAATACATACATTACAACAAATGGTAAATACTTAAAATGAATATCAACTTTAACTCGTAAATGCGTATCCGTGATACTGTACAGTGGTTCGTACTCCAGTATAAACAACAAATTATAACAAATGCTCAAATTGGCGGCCTCTGACATCGAGACACTTAGGGATGGAATTTATGATTTTTAATAATTCTTCGAATTGACGTTCTCGAGATGCGTGTTTCATTTGATAACACAGCTCAACAAAAAAAATTTTTTGTTTCGTTGCCAAGGAAATTCGTACGAATTTAGGGTATTTTGGGGTTGCTGAATTCCAAAATGAAAGTAGTTTTTCCGATTTGGCTCTAGTTCTTGAGATAATGAATACCCTCAATTAATAGGAAACGTAACCATAACGCGTGCATATGGGAAACTACCGGAACATTCTAGATGGTGAGACGCGAATATTCTTAGTGTTTACTCCGCGATCATTCTAGAATATTCCCCCTCCGTATATAAGTCATCGGCCACCCAACCAGTAGTCAGTTGACAGTGTGGTTAATGTGAAAGGTTTCAATCGATACAAGAAACTCAAGTGGGATTATCCCAATTTGGAATCAGCAAGGCGACCTGTGTCACACAGCGAAGACGTTCCCATACCAGTGTTTACCACACTGCCCGACCTTCCGTTGTCAGAATTTGAAGAAATTCAGGACTTAGGTGGTAGTAGTGGAAGTGACTATGAAGGAAGCATTTCAACACCTCAGCAGTTCTCCCAAGACGAACTCAATGATCTGATACGGGACCTCAGTCTGTCAAAGTCTGCTTCAAATACATTTGTAGATCGTTCCCTGGACTAAGTATGGAAAAACTAAAAGCTGGAATCTTTGATGGCCCTCAAATCCGTACACTTATCAAGGATTCTAATTTCACAAAATTTATGAATGGTGTTGAAGCTTCTGCCTGGTGCAGTTATGTCTCAGTTGTCAAGAACTTCTTGGGTAACCACAAAGAAGACAATTATGAAGAACTGGTGCAAAACATGCTCACAAACTTTGAAAAGTTTGGTACTAATATGAGCATAAAGGTACACTTTCTCCATAGCCACTTACACAGATTTCCGGATAATCTTGGTGATTTTAGCGAGGAACAAGGGGAGAGGTTTCATCAAGATATCAAGGTGATGGAGGAAAGGTATCAAGGCAGATGGGACAGACACATGATGGCAGACTATTGCTGGAACCTCCAACGTGATTGTCCTGACAACCCACATAAAAGAGAATCGTACAAACAGAGATTTGCTATACATTAATTGTAATTATGCGAATCAGCTTACTGTGTTTATCTGTTATTATACCGAATAAAATGCCATTATGTATTTCATGTGTTTACTTTTGTATGATTTGAGACAATTTCAATGCGATTTGTAAGTAGGCTCCGCCTGAACATTAAATTTTTTGCATTTTTACGTGTTTCAATGGGGTACCAATTATCTCATAAATTAGAGCCAATCTAGCAAAACCGATGTCATATTCGGAATCAGCACCACAAAGTTACCCCAAAATCACTCTAATATGATTGGCAATAAAATGAGTGTTGACCAGTGTAATCTTCTTGTTGACTTTACTGGACTATTCGTTAAAGTTTCACATACCATTGCAGAGGTATTTTCATCAGTTGCAGTTTTTGGACGACCAGAACGCCGTCGATCATGTACACTTCCTGTTTCTTTGAAACGTTTAAACAACTTGCCAACATTCGCATGTGTTACTGGATGCTTATCAGGATGATTTCTATTGAATTCGGTAGCAACTTCTCTGTGTGTAGCGCCCTGTTTTGCGTACATGAGCACAAGTTCTACCCGGTCTTCTGTTGTTAGATTCGAAGCCATTTCTGGGCTGAAATAAAAAAGTATTTGAGTATTTATACTGGAGTACGAACTACTGTACAGTATCACGGATACGCATTTACGAATTAAAGTTGATATTCATTTTAAGTATTTACCATTTGTTGTAATTTATGTATTAAAATAAATATTTTCCTATGGATCCAGACTTTCGGCCCACCCTGTATATATATATATATATATATATATATATATATATATATATATACACACAAAACATTATCTTCCACTTTAGGTTAAGTTAAGTTAGGTTACTATACTCTTTATCCATTTTTCATTTTTCGGGGTACCCACCCCCCCTTGGCAACGGCCCTCACCGATCCCATATTACCCCCCCCCCGCACTTCCCTCTCCTCAGATGGACTCATACTACTAATTTCGATGCAGAGAACTTCGTGACCAGAGCATGACAAAATTCTGCATTTCACCAACTGAATAACGAAGTAAAATATAAAAGATAATGCATTTCGATTTATATATATATATACATATACATATATATATACACAGTATAAATAAATAAATAAATATATATATATATATATATATATATATATATATATATATATATATATATATATATATATTAGGATGGTTCATTTATTCTAATTTTGTAAAATGTCCAACGGTTTTTTTGCTGGTCGAATGCAACTTCCTGCCCAAACTACACGTGCAAAATTTCAGCCTTCTACGGATTCATCTTCAAGTTGTTCATCAAACCTTCAAGTTTGACCTCTATGATTGTCAAGAATATGAGGGAGAATACTACTAACTACCCTCTTTTTTGTTTTCAGGTTGAAAATGGCGTCTTCTAGAGCTACAACTCGTAGCTGTCGTAAACTGTGGCTTATTGGTCCCTCTGACAATACTGTGTTGCACGACATGCAGGAGCAAGACGCATGGAGGAGGCTCACAACAGAAACTACCGAATTACAACAGCGCTGTGTAATTGTCTTGTGAGGTGATTGGTATTTAGCAGAGAGCTAAGACTCCAATTGCAGATGAGAGGAACATCGTTGCCATGTTGGAAAGGATGTTGGTCAGTACAGCACCATCAAGAAGAACAAGGGGAGACAAGGTAGCAGCCAGGTCAAGAAGGAGCAGGAATTCAGCTCGATACTTGACGCACTTTTCGATGTAGCCTACAAAGATGCCGAGAACTCATTAAAAGTCCAAACGATTTGGCATTTTTTGCGGACCAACGAGGACCTACGAAAAGCTACATGAAAAAGGGAGAAAACGAACAGAAGGAGGAAACAGGCTGAGCAGGAACGGACAAGACGAGAGAACGAACGAAAGTGATGTTCAGCAACGGCAACTTTGGATTTGTCGCTCTAACGCCAGCACGGAGGAGGAGGAGGAGGAGGAGAAGGAGGCGGTATCTTCTCCAGAGGCAAGTCCTTAGAAACGATCGAGAGCAGGAGCCATGACTCCTCGTTCCAAGAAGACTGTGATCAGCTCTAGCCTGGCAGCAGCTTTAGATCGGACTAAGCTTTCTAACCGCGGAGCAATGTATGTGGTATCAGCAGCAGCGGGCACTTACGGAGAGAAGTCAACCAAAGAGGTTTCTCTGTCGGTAAGCACCTTACGATGGGCACGAAAAAGATACCGGAAGGAAATTGCACAAATCAAGGAAGCCTTTGCGATCAATCACGAAGCCTCCTTCGTTGTTCAGTGGGACGGAAAGTTTCCAACGATCAATGAGGGGAAGAAGATGGATCGTTTGCCAATTCTAGTTACGGGGTTTGAAGTTGAGAAGCTGCTTGCAGTGCCTCGTTTGGGAAGTGGAATCGGAGAAGCGATGGCCTCTGCTACAATCAAGGCTATCCAAGACTGGCACGTCGATCACTTGTCGTTCCCTTGTGTTTCTACACGACCGCCAGTAATGCTAGTGATCATGCAGGGGCTTACTGCTTAGTTGAAAAGAAGCTTGGCCGCGAGCTTTTGTATCTGACGTGCAGACATCACGTTCACTAGATAATTGCCAGTGACGTTTACAAGATCTTTGAACCGGCCATCGGTCTAGATATTCCTTTGTTCAAAAGATTTGCTGAAAAGTGGTTCTGCTTAGAACACCAGGGGTATGAGCCCATCGAAGACGTTCAGGGACTTCAGAACTTCAAGACTGAGGCCCTCAAATTTGCTGAGAGTACTCTGAAGGGGATCGAGCCTCATGACGATTACAGGGAGATGCTTGAGTTGATGGTGAGCTTCCTTGGTTGGAGTCCAGGCCATAAGGTCAGCTTCAGGGCTCCAGGAGCCTAACATCAGGCCCGCTGGATGGCCAAGATCATTTACTGCCTGAAAATTTACCTTTTCCGTTTTTAAGTCAATCTGACCGATCGTGAATTGTGGAATCTAAGGATGTTCTGCCTCTTTGCTGCACTTGTGTACGCTAAGGCCTGGACCAGGGGCCCTGTACCTCAAGACGCCCCTTCCAATGACCTGGAGCTTCCCCATCACTTGGTGGAATATAAGATCTTCGACGCTAACGTCTCTGAGATCGGGTTGAAGGTAGTGAGTCGTCACTTGTGGTATCTCCGTGAACAATTGGTCCCACTGTCATTGTTCTCTGATAAAGTTTCCCACGAGAAGGCAGCCATCGTCAGAGCTTTGGAGAAGCCATCAGTCAGCCAGAGGAAAAGGCGCCTTAGTGTCAAACCAGGAATGAAGCTGGAAGACTGCACAAGTTCCGAGTCCCGCTTCATCTTTGAGGTCTTGACGATCGACTCAAGCTTTCTCCAGCACCCCGTTGAGGAGTGGAAGAGCCATGATGCCTTCGTCGATGGTTTGGAAAGGGTCCGAGTACTGAAAGTGACGAATGACACCGCTGAGCGTGGCATTGCTCTCATCACTGAATACAAAAGCATCCTCACCAAAGAAGAAGAGCAGCGTCAGTACCTTCTTCAGGTCGTCGAAAACCACAGGAAGCGATTTCCTGCCCCAACGAAGTCTTCGCTGATCCAAGAAGACGAGTCACACTGAACAGTGATAACTGTTGTATGACTGCTCTCACATATGACTATGATACTTTGTGAGTTACCATATGTGTGTGTACAGAATGTATTAGCTACTACGGGTGAACATTCAGATTCAATGAACAACATGAATAAATGCTCCAATGACCACGAACTTTTGTGGGCGTTTCCTTTGTTAAGACGCATAACGAAAACAAAGCGTTTGACCACCGATGTAATTGCAATTTTACTCATATGGTCATGACCCGCTTTAATACACTATATATATATTATATATATTATATATATATATACTGAAATTTTATGCTTGAGTGTATGATACAGAGAAAATCTTTCTCCGTTACATTTCGACTTTCTGTTGAAATTAGATAAAAACTAAAATTTCGAAAGCAGAAAAGGAAATCCTTGTAATGTTTCGAAAAGGAAAATTAACCGAGGAACATTTCGCGCCAAAGGAACTCTTTTGTTCACTAGAGACCAAAATTCTTCAAAAAATTCTCAAATAAACGGAAAAGATAAGACAAAATAAATAAATTCAAGCGTTATAGTTTTTTAAAAAAAATCCTTTTCAGAAGTAATCTGACATTTGGCTTGGAATATTTTCAGAGTGAACACGGAACTGCCAGCTAGATAGAGTCTCTCTCAAAGAAAAGAGTTAGGCGACAACAGTACCATTTTTCATCAAACTTAAGAAAGGGGCGTGACCCAAAAGTTTTGCCTCATTTAGATATAATGAACTGCACAAAAGACCCTTTGTTTTTCCATTGCTGTTAGTCAAAAAGGTCTTACATACACACACACACATACACACACACACACACACACACACACACACACATATACTGTATATGCAAAGCCACAAGGAAAAAAGATTCCTTTTTCCTTGTAGGTTTGCATCAATCATTCATTTCACGTGTTTAATTGTGAAATTCATCCCATATATATATATATATATATATATATATATATATCAGTGGCGACGGAGGAGGTCAGGCAGGTCAGGCTGAGCTCAGCCTGACCTGTTATTTCTCCTGCTACGGACTCAAAAAAACAAACAATACACACTCCCATCTCTTGTCATGTTGTCAGGCTAAAAATTTCCATCCATCATCTATCATCTAAATCCCATTTCCCCTGTGAGGGTCGGGAGAGAGACGCGGGAAGAGAGAGAAGATATGTGGCTAAAAATTTTGAGTCAGATATAAAACATGTTATAATGATCATGTTAGGACTTATAAATAAGGTTATATAGCTATTTGCATATACACAGTGACTGCACATAAAGTTAATTATTACTGTATTATTATGCATCTTCTCAAATAACAAAGCCTTACATCTCGCATAAAAATGCACAATTCCACGTCTTGTCAATCAAACAATTTTAAGCCAGACGTCTCTCTTTGAAACATGTTATAATGTAAATCTTATGATTTATTTATAATGTTATAAAGTCATTTGGCTCGGAGACACCTGTGGAGGAGTGAGTCATACCAAGCGTTAATGTTTCGTGTACGGGTTTATTCCAGCATGAAAGACTCATGCGAGTACTTGTACCTATTATACGGGACAATCAGAATTTTTCTGATACATGGGGCAATATCGGTTTTAATGTTTATCGGAATGCGCACTAGACATTTTTGTTCATTTCCACAAACTAAACAGTCCGGTGCACTATTTGAGAGAAACATGTGCCCGTATTTATCCTTTTTGTTTAACAGTCGATACTCGTCTCTAAATTCTATTAAAAACTCACACAGGCCTTTAGCCGCAACCTCACTACGAACCTCTTCATAATATATATGAATGTAGTGGTAAAAGTATTTTAGCTTGTCCATGATGACAAGGTTTACATTCTCAGCCGCCGGCTACGCATACTCGGTATGATGCAGCATGACATTATCCCGCCTGTCACACCACTCATCAACAAGACTCACTATCCATACCCTTTGCTTCTCTTCTGCACGCGTTGTTTCTTTCACTTCACGGTATATGTACGCTTTTATACAGTTTAGCCCTACAACGTAGTCCATTACATCATTTGTGCCGCGAAATCCGGCAATGCTCTCGCCAGAATATCCATAGAGTATTTGAACACCTTGTTCCTCAAGATTCGCAGGGTTCAATGTAGCCTTAAAAGTCTTAAAAGAGGGGAGGGGCAGGCTGTCTTTCAGTATTCACTACAACTTCTAACTTTACCGAATACCACTTCGTAAACGTCGAACACGCACTATCAAAGGTCGCCACCACTATTTCTCGTCTGCGTGAGAATTATTCAAATATACGTCCGAGATCCAGGACTTGCAGCGCCAACTGAGCACGTAGTGGTAGAGATATGCCCAGGTAGTAGCAGGAGTCACGTGACCTTTTGATTGATCTTACAGTGGGCGGAGCTTAGGAATTTTTTGTGTACACACACACACACACACACACACACACACACAAAGAAAATGAAACCCTAATTGAAACATGATTTATTTACATATTCGAATATACGTAATGAATAAAATAAACATATCGTTAACAATAGACATACATATGTACAACATTCAAGTACTATGGTACCAAAGGGTACGGTATCATAGGTGCCATGCACCTGGTAACGTTTCCTACAGGTGTTAAGGCACACCTTTGTGCCCCTAAGTTCCTTCACGCCTCTCAGCTTCTGTGCCCGAAAATTGTGGGTTCCTTCTGTCAGTTGGGGTGGTTGGTCACCCTCATCTTCTAAGCACACTAGCTCCTTCAACGAGTCAAAGTTAACGACCCGTCAGTTCACCAGGTTAAGCGTGATGCCCTTCGCCTTTACAATATAATTCAGCTATTCCCCTACCCTCACCCGTACCCGATAGGTTTTGGCCCTGTTGATACAAAAAGAAGTCAGTGTATGCACCGAGGAATTCCCCAACAGGCGGCATATATTCACCCTCCCTCTCTGTGAATATTACGGTATCTGTGTCAGCGTAGAGCACCCTCCGCCCAATAGAGTGCAGTAGTCCCCAAAGCTTGGTGCGTGTGTATGCCGTTGTGAAGCTGGCTACAGTTATGTTTGAAACACGTGAAATATCCGTGGCCAATTCGGTGATATTGTACTTTATTATGTACGTGTTACTTTATCGGGGGCATTGGCATAATCCCACACCTCGTTATAACTTCGGGCCAAGTGAACGTCCTCTTACCTGTATTCTGTGCAAACTTGCCCCAAAGACTATTTAGGTACAACTTTGCAGTAAAGCGCTTGCCAGCGTTCTTAACAATTTGGGCTCGGTCAAATTGTACCCCTTCACGGTCACGGTAGCGCTGAATATAAGCCGATTTTTCACCGTCGCTCTCAATCCCTCGCGGGTATCCTGATACTTCCACCTGATCCTTCCAAAAGTATTTATATACGGAGTGAAAAGGTTGGGTAGCTTCTGAAACATCCACACCTCATATACCTTCAATATTTTGTAACTATGGCGGACGGCTAGGGACAGCTCAGGAGTTGTACATACACCTCTGATCTTCCGTTGGTTGATGCGTGATTACAGGATCCACTATTTTCCTCTGCGCACTTCACGCACAGGGGAAACATGAGTTTGTGATCTATAACGACGGGTAAGATCGGCATCCATAAATCGCGAGGGGGGAGCACGCCTACGAAAGAAAGACAGAAATAGTACTTGTTCAAATTTGTTGAGAACACCTCGATGGTGGGCAGGTCAGGTCCCACCACTTTTTCAGATGCACCTACGGGGTACGGATTGTTCTTCCTCACGTAGGGATATAAAGAACAGAGGTCGTAGTAATGGAGTTTCACGCCCTTCGTAGGCGGAAAGTATAGCATGAATGGGTTTGTATGCCCTCCGAACAAGCTATCACCACATTTGAGAGGATCCAACATCATTGAACGCTTGATCGTGTTTATTTCTTTATGGTACTGCCATCTGTTTCCATCCGTGCATCATACTCATGCTCCCAGAAGACCTTGTGAGTGAACTGGGAGCCTGTAAGCTGATCGCGGGTGCGGGTTCATACAAGACTATCAGCAGGAGATCTACCGTGGATATCTCCTAGGATTCCACACTCAGGACATGAGCATCCTTATCACCAGCAACCGTTAAAGGAGTACACAGTCTTCTCAATGGAATGGTCTTCGCTTAGACCATCAACCCAAAAAACACGACCATTGACCTTAATGGGTACTTCTCCCGTGTTGCGGTCATGTTTTATGTATACTCCGGTCTGCTGCTGTATGTGTATGAGCCAGTAAATAGCTTTGTGTCAATAACTGCGAGGGTTGTTTCTGTGAATAACGGCTAAGGCGTCTTTAGGCATGAAATTATTCTTGAACACAGTAAAGCACAATGAGGCAATTGTGGTTGCGACTTGCAGTGGATCACAGTTGAAACAGTCTATGTACATCCTTCTAAAGACCTGAAAACATACTCTAAGCACGCGCTTATCATTCTCGCAATAACGTTCACAGTCATCAGCTATATTGTAAGGAATAGCTTCATTAAAACTGCTGTAGTAGCGGGCAAAATCTTCACGCTCATTATCACTCATATTGGTGTAGTTAAAGTAATGTTTTGGGGGAGGTAGTCTAGGTAATTTAAATTGTCGCTAGTGAGGAAAGTGTAAGGGAAATACACTTTTGAAGTTTCGGTGGATTCACCCATTACCTTCAGTAGCTTGGCTAGTTTACAAGGTGTAAATAATAAAGAATCTTTAAACTGAACATTACCTCTTATTTGCACTTGTATAAGTTTGTTTCCCCTTTTCAAGGGGTTGCCTGTAAATATCTCCGATGACTCGTGTTCAAGCAGTTCCCTATAAAGGAACAGTGTGTCAAATTTTGCTCCGTTATGGGCAAGAATATACACAGTCATTTTCTTGAACTTGTCCGCTAACTTGACAATATAGGACACAAAGCGTTTCACAGGGCTGTCGTGTGCATTCATCTTAAAAACGTTTGTCCGTTTACCGCATTTGTGACACTAATCACACTCAACGAACCTGCACTCATCGCAGATAGTCTGGCTTAGGAGCAGATGTGGGATAACCTCTTTGGTTTCAAGGTTTGTGTAAGTGTCTATATCGTAGTACACAGTTATACAAGGTTTATTTTTAGGCTTAGCATCTTTCATATAACATACATGTTTTACTCCATCCGCCCTATATTTTTCATGGCACGTATTACAGTGAATTTCATTACATTTATGCATGAATTTCCACCACTTATCCATCATATGAAACATACCACATTCAGAGATTCTCATTTTCCTGCACGTGCCAATTAACTTATGTAGCTCAAAGCATTTATTATTGAAAAATATACGTCTACACACACTACATTCCCTCTTCTCAGCTTCAACTACACGAATTTCACATTTGGAGCTTTTACACTGCTCGCATACCATGTGACATTCTTTACAATGCTTCACTATATCATCCGCAAACTCAAGACATCCCTTTCACAAATCATGATGCCGTCCATATTTTTTACTTTTATCATAACTCGCGTAAAGGTCCCTTATATTGCAAATGGGGAGATACGTTGACCCTGACAGTCCTAAAATAAGTAGAAGTCTTGCGCGATTCTCACACAGCTTTTAAAAATATACACAGTCCTACGACGATCATCCATTCCAAATACAACTATATAAATATTCATTTCCTGCTCTTCAGGAACCATATTATAATCAAACTCAAGCTTGCAATCTAAAGCCAGTTTACGAGCATGCTGCACAACCGTAGGCAACCAAATTTTTTGGGCCCGTGTATTTAGCACAGTAAACATACAGGCCAAGACTATTGCTATAAAGCCGCAACCACGAACGACGTTTATATGCCGTCTATAAATAGGATAAGAATTGAAGTTAAGGGTATAAGGTGTGGCCGTATGTCCCGCAACACGGAATACACGGTCAATATCTGTCGTGAATTGGCCATGTTGAAAGCGATACTACTTTGAGAGGCCTGCATTATACGGCCCAAAATGTAATCTATAGCCACAGCTGCCAAGCGTCTGAATGGTATTACCACCCAAAAATCATCTACATCTCCGTCATCTGACGCGAACCTGTAGGACAGCCTCGCCTTGACTTAACGTTCGTCGCGGTTCTGAAGGGCAAACTCCACAATACGTTCAACTACGCGCCGCACTCCGTGTTCAACACCATTGCTATACAGGGTTCCAGGGTCAACCGTAACTACGTACCGATTTCTAGTCAGGGGAGGGGTGGGGTTAGCAGTGCGCACCAATTTGAATGTTATACCTTCCTCTACAGCACAAGAAGCTGCTGTTGTGGATGATGTACCCGGAATTGAACAGGAATAAGAGAATACAACTTTAGTTGAGAAGGGAGCTAGTGTGGGGGCTGTGAGGGTTGGCAGGCTATTACTGGGATCTAATAACCGGTGCACTCCTGGCACGTTTTGTACCTGACGTGGAATGTCTCGGGTTTGAGACTGATTGAGTTCATAGAATATAATTTTTTACGACAGATGGTTACCGAACCAACGCGCGGTGACAATATTTTAGACGTGGTGATGACGAACGACGATAATATAGTCGAAGGTTTACAAGTAGGTGAGAGTTTGGGATGTAGTGATCACCAAATTATTAGGTTTAAGCTATTGATAGAAAACAGTAAGGAGAGTAACGTAAAAGAAGTCCCTGATTTTCGTAGGGCTAATTTTGATAGTTTTGCGGACAGGATGAGAGTAGTGGAATGGTATAATTTATTTATGGGAAATGACGCAAATTTTCATTGGGAGGCGTTTAAAGAAAGTTTTATGAATATCGAAAGGAGTTTATTCCTCGTGGGCCCAAGCGCGCTAGAAATCATGGTAGGCCCAAGGGAAATAGGCCCTAGGGAAATAGGCGAGTTCATAAACGAGCGTAACAGAGCGTATAGGCTTAATAAGCGTAATGGCACAGTAGCTAACTTTAATAGATATATCGAGCTTAGACGTCAGGTTAAAACACCTGTTAGGAATGCGAAGCGTAATTTATAGATACTTATAGCTGCGGATAGTAAACATAATCCGAAAAAGTTTTTTGACTACGTCAATAATCGTAAGCCGATAAAAGATAACATAGGCTCTCTAATGGACGCTAACGGTGCTTTGGCTTCCGACGCTAAGGCGATGGAGGGTATTTTTAACAACTTTTTTGCGACAGTTTTTATCATAGAAGACGGAAATAATGTCCCCGACGTTGACGATATCGTTCCATTTTGTAGCGAGACTATTTTGAATGATATAACTGTTTACGAGGGTGAGATTGCGCATTATATCGATAAGCTAAAAGTTAGCAAGGCTCCAGGCCCTGACGCGCTTTATCCCACACATTTGAAAGATTTGAAAGACGTTATCGTAGGCCCATTAACGAAGATTTTTAATCACTCACTGGAAGCGGGGATTATTCCTGAAGACTTTAAATTACCTAACGTTAAGCTCATTTTTAAAAAAGGCGACCGCACAGTAGCTAGCAATTTTGGCCTATTAGCTTAACGTCAGTTGTCGGTAAACTTTTGGAATCCGTTGTTAGGGATTGTATCATCGATCACTTAGAAAGTCGCGATTTGATTAATAGTAGTCAGCATGGGTTTCGACGCCATAGATCTTGTTTAACTAATTTGTTAGAATTTTATAACGAAATAGTGCGCGAATACGATAGGCATAGAGCGGCTGACGTTATTTATTTAGACTTTAAAGAAGCGTTCGATATAGTTCCGCATAGAAGATTAATTGCGAAGGTTAAAGCGCACGGTATACGCGGTCAGGTAGCTAACTGGTTAGAGGAATGGCTTCCTGCCAGGGAACAGAGGGTCGATGTTAATGTTAGTGAATCGGGGTGGTTGGATGTAGGTAGCGGTGTCCCACAGGGTTCAGTGTTAAGCCCATTGCTATTCGTAATCTAGATTAACGACATAGATATAGGCTTGACCAGTAACGTTCAAAATCCGCGGACGATACTAAAATAGACGTTAACGTAGACGATAGAAATAGGCTCCAAGACGATTTAAATAGGATTATGGAGTGGACAGATAAGTGGCAGATGCAATTTAACGTAGACAAATGTAAAGTTTTGCATATAGGTTCTCGTAACAATAATTACACGTACACGATGGACGATAGACAGTTAGCGAGCGTTGACGAGGAAGCAGATTTAGGCGTACGCGTATCTAAAGATTTAAAAGTTAGGAACCAGTGCCTGGAGTCTTGTGCAAAAGCTGATAGGATGTTAGGCTTCATAGCGCGTAATTTCGAATTTAAATCGAAGAATATTATATTGCCCCTTTACAAATCCTTAGTCAGGCCTCATTTAGGATATGCCGTTCAGGTTTGGTGCCCGTATTTGCGTGAGGATATTGATAGGTTGGAAAGGGTTCAGCTTCGAGCCCCGAAACTAATTCCGTCATTACGCAACAAGTCTTACGAAGATAGGATTAAAGAGTTAGATTTTCATTCACTCGAAACTAAGAGATTAAGGGGGGAGCTTATTGAAGTTTTCAAAATCGTCAATAAAGTCAATAACGTAAATTTTGAGAAACTGTTCACTTTCGATAATAGCAATACTCGTAATAATGGATTTAAGTTGCGTGGCAGACGTTTCATTACCAACATCGATAAAACGTTTTTACATTTAAAGTAATTGATAAATGGAATAATCTTCCGTCTGTCGTGAACTCTACTAGCATTAATATGTTTAAAAACCGTTTAGATAGGCATTTTGAAAATATTAACGTTGTTTAAAATAATAAAACAATTAGCAACAGAGCTCTGGGGGTAATGGTCGAGGATGAGTCTGTTGACGATTAATGCCAACTTTTGACATCCCAGCTAGGGCGGAGCGTTTTTACACGTTTTTCGATTTTCGTTTTGTAATAGCGCGGAAAAGTGGCTCTTCCACGTCAAAAGTGAGTGTGTAAAATCTCAGAGATCTGCAATAATATCTTCTGCCTCCGCACGCGCGTTGAAAATCCAAAATATGCGCCAAAATACGCATTTTTTCAATATTTTCTTATAGTTTTAATTTTCATCCTACCTTCTTGTAATAGCGAAGAAAAGCATCCTCAAGGTTTATTTTAGACTAGTTTTAAATATTTTTGTCCTACGATAATTTCTTCTGCCTCTGCAAACGTTCCAAAATACGATAAAATTTACATAAATAGCGTATTTTATAATGACGCTATTATAGTCAACTTTGGCCCTACACCACAGTTTATTCGTTAATTATGTATTAAGTAATGCAATTAATAATTCATTATATCATATTTTAGTAATTTAAGAAGTTTATATATTTGAGCAATTAAATAATTTAGGTCCCCCAATGCAGTTTACTTTGCATATGCTTGGTTTACTTTTACAGATCTACAGAAGCTAAGGCTAACAAAGACCTAAGATCCACTCTAAGGTTAGCCCGAGAACAGATCTACAGAAGCTAAGGCTAACAAAGACCCTAAGATCCACTCTAAGATTTTGCCTAGTTTTGATGACTTATTATGTAATATGCATGCAGCTCCTCGATTATTTCGTCAATATTGAATGTACTATATTGACAAAATAACCCAGAACTCACCACGTGGAGGTGGCTGCATTTCGAGTTCCTCCCTGCCCGACCCAACCACCCTACCATTATCGGACTTAGGCTAGTTACACACTGTACTCACTTTTTGTTTCCATTCTTGGCATTTTCTTTCTGGATTCTAATCTTGCTCTGATAAATCCATCCCTTGCCTCTGAACCGCATACTGGAGCTGAAGCCTCTGTTACCAGCTTTATATGCCGTTCAACCTCTTGGGTGTGGCAAGGAAAGAGTGGGATGAAATTAGGTACATCTCCTGATGAGATATAGTTCAGGATGTCGGAGCGTGATAGAACTTTGTCAAAGGAGGCTCTGACAGCTCACAAGTTTGCCAGTTAATCATGTTGTAGTACTCACTGCACTGAACATTCAACGTGGGCAATTTAAACACTCTCACTGCGGCTGACTCAGAATCTCTTGCTTTAAGGGTTCTCCTCCATTCTAATTCTCTATGTTTTGCTTCATCGTGAATCATACGTAGAAGAACATTCTCAGGATGAGAAAAATAGGAATTTCTCTGAATAACACAATCAACTATTTCTATACAACGGGCACTCAACGACCTCGAGTGTTGTATCATTTGATAAAGATGTTTGGCTCCCTGTGTTGCTGAAGAATTTCTCTTGATTTGAAACCACATTGGAATATAAACTTTCATTATATAATCCACCATACACTTAAGGTTGTCTGAAGGTTCTTCAGTTGAAACGTAGAGACGAAGTATGCGGTTAGCAGTAGTCACCCATCTGGAGTGTGCCATTTTGCCTGGTTTCCTTTGAGCTAGAGAGGGAGTGCATTCACCTTTTGACACAGCATCATAGATTTCTGCCAAATATTTTTGATCTGTGCTCAGATCATCTCTGTCAACTACAATTTCTTCCGCTTCAACTGCTTCAAACTCAACAACAGGTCTCTTTTCACGATCAATTAACTCTTTTCCTATAGGCTCCGTAAAACTATGAGGACCTGTTGTTTTACCATCAATGTCAGTCACTATGTGCCGCAAGGGAAGTTCATTAGTGTGAAGCAAGCAAATCAGCCACTGGAGTGCTCTCTGAAAGTGCTCTTCAATACTTCTTATCACTCCTCCTTTTGGTCCTGTATTAACTGCTGTCCCGTCACATCCAATGGCTTTAACTTCTGAAGTATCAATCTCATTTGAGCGAAAATAATCAAAAATTGCAGAAGATATATTCTGTGCTGAGCCAGAAGCGGGAGTTACATGCCCAATATAATGCGAGTTTGGTTCTTGAAGCAAAGTGACATGTTCTTCTGTTATATTTTTTTGATAACCTTTACTGCCAACTTTTTCTTGCACTGCAGTTCTGTCCTTTCTTCCATCGAAATAGATACTCTCCATAGTTTTCTTCGTAATCTCTCTTTTGAATGATAGATCTCACTCCTTTTCTAGCTCTCCTTACTTTGCATCTGTCTATTACTGAACTTAAATCTTTTTCGTTTATAATTCCCACGTTTTCAAGAACAGCCGAAGCAATTATAGCAGCAGACCTGTCTGACACACCAGTTCTGTCACAAGCTATAGCCAATGATGAGATTGTTCCATGATGAGATTGTTCCATCGATTTGATTCTCTGTGTCGGTTCATAATCAGAATCCGCTCCTTCTGTTTCACTTGATGTTGATGACAGTGTTTCAGTTGCTTGTCCTTTACTGGTAGATGGTTTTGGTTCATACTGTTTCATTCTCTGTTGTCTTCTAGCAATAGTTGCTAGATCTTTACGAGTTTGTGAAACATCAAGAGAGCCTATTGCCAATTTTCTTGTTGTTCTCTGATCTTTAAGGAAGTCTTGTTCAATTACTGGAACCTTGAGATGGTTCTCACATGAACACTTATCAAAATTTTCACATTTGCAAGCACTGCTGTCAAATAATTTGTTTTCTGCCTCATTTTGAAATGTTTGTAATTTAATTTTGAATGAGTCACTATCTTGTTTCCTTTTTATTGACTTTAGAAGGTTTTGACATTTTCATGGTAATTTTTAATCATTTGAACGACACGGTTATGAGAAACAGTAGGAATAGAGGCTGTTTTCCACAAATCTTCGAGAGTTTTTGAGAGAACGCCCGAAATTTCTGCAACTGTAGGCTCTTTCTTCGATGTCTTCAGATTCAACCTTATTTGATGAAAATATTTCATGACGTCCTTATAGGTTGGAAGGCACCTCTTGTCTAGATCAGCTGAAGACCCAAATATAGGGCAACTTGAAGAAGTTCTTGTTGCTTGAGCTGGTACTGACATTGTGAAAAACAGTAATTAATATAAAAATTAAGAAATTACTCCTAAAACGTAAAATATTCTTGCATTCTGCAGAAGTTTTGTATATTACACCAACGTTTTATTATGCACTGAAATATGCAGTATATGTCCACATATGCGTGTTGTCGTGTTCCAAAGATGTTTTAACAGCAAGAGCAACACAATCCACATCTTACCCGAAACGTAGCTAGCACAACACTGCGGGAAGTGAGAGCAAGAAGGCCTGGTAGAGTGTTGTGAGTCACGACTCATCAGTCATCACTTACTGACTTATTGCCGTATATGGCAATGACGAGCAACACGCCATACCAGGCTGTGGGGAAGCTTCTAGAACGATGTGGGAGTACTACATGATGTACAAAGTGAATTTATTAGCGTATAGGCTGAATATGCAAAATACGTGATTTATGCGGATTTTTACATATTTTGGAACGTTTGCGGTGGTAGAAGATATTATCGCAGAAAAAAATATTTAAAACTAGTCTAAAATAAACCTTTAGGATGCTTTTCCTCGCTATTACAAGAAGGTAGGATGAAAATTAAAACTATAAGAAAATATTGAAAAAATGCGTATTTTGGAGCATTTTGGGGATATTCAACGCGCGTGCGGAGGCAGAAGATATTATTGCAGATATCCGAGATTTTACACACTCACTTTTGACGTGGAAGAGCCACTTTTCCGCGCTATTACAAAACAAAAATCGAAAAACGTGTAAAAACGCTCCGCCCTAATGTTCAATCGATCCAGTTGTTGACAGTAGACTTGAGCGGTGATTGTTTGGTTGTGTGGTAATGTTTCAAAGTGTATTACACCACCTTTATCCCACTAAACACTAAGCAACACCTTCCGAAGGTGAAGATTTGGTTTTGGCTGTGGTGCCGCTGGTTCTCCGGCACAAACCCACTGTCGACGGCGCTTAACATTCTGGTACAGTATCTACTTTTCATCACCAGTCACTAAACGGTGCAAAACGGATCTTGGAGTTCACGGAAATGAAGATCTGTGCTAATGTTTACCGCACCCTCAGATTGTCGACCGACAATTCATGTGGCACCCATTTTCCTAACTTAAGCACTTTCCCGAGTTGTTGTAAATGTCGATGGATGGTGGACGGGGATGAATTGAGTTTCTGCTGGGCCAATTCTTCGACAGTTGTTGAACAGTCTTCTTCAAGTGCGGCTAACAGCAGCGTGCTGCATCTGTCAAACAGCAGTCACCATTTCTAAACTTTTGAAACCATCTTTGATATTTCCTCACATGCAGAATATCGTTCCCATAAACGTCCTGAATGTTTCGCGTTGCTTTAGTAGCACTATTCCCTTTTTTTAACTCGTAAAGTATTATATGCCTGATATGCTCTTCTGATACCGCCATGTTTATGAGGGGTTCACATAAAGCAAAACACAAGTCTTCACTGGTCAAGGTCTGTAAAGTATGTAGCGAAACACGATAGATCTCCTCTTAGATATAACCTTCGGAAAATTTATGCTTAAACCGAGTAGGACTAGTTTAAACTTAATCTATCGTAAAAAACGACATTACTTATGGGATGACCTGATAATTTAAGCTGAATTGTACTAATTTATAAAACATGATTTCTATCATTTGTGATTAATTCTTTTTACTTCTTATTTGCCTTTTTAACTATTTGCTCTTTCTTTGTTCAATTTCTTTTTATCTTTGCTATTTCTCTTTTCAATCGATTTCACTATACTTTATAACCAACGGATAGCGTGAGCCGGTGAGGAATTTGAACAATGCGCAGGAACGGGCTAAAATTATACACTTCTTAACTCTTTAACTGACTTTTATTTATACCGAAACACTTTAAACAAACGGGCTAATGCGAGGGGGGGAATTAACATTTAGCCAGAGAGAGAGAGAGAGACCCCCGTCCGATAACTGAAGCACATTTCTGCCCAGCCTCCGCTTGGCAAATTCTTAGTGTTGCCAATTAGCATTTTCTATTTTTAATTTCACAAACCATTATTAATTTCTTATTTAACAAAACTTAATTGAACATTACTAAATTCTTATAAACAAACATTTAATTCTTAATTAGACATTACTACACTCGCATCACCCCCTTGAAAATAAGTTTTCACTAGGAAAACTTATTTATTTAATTTAATTTCTTTTAAGAAATTTATTTATTTATTCAACAAATTTTTTTATTTTGCAGTTTTTTTCTTTAACAATTTCAAAAGTAGAATAGAGAAGAAATCATTAGATTAAAAAATTCCACACATCAGGTATTTTGTATCATTTTATAAAAATCGAAAGAAAAATTGATAATTGTCACAATATTTGCATAAAATAACATTTCACACTAATAATCAAATTTACAACCTGTAACAATCTATTCCAGCGATTATTCATCAAAGATCGCTTTACATTCGAAACAAATATTCCTATAGTTATACAGTTACTATCAGGGCAACATAGAAAGAACAAGATGTTTATATAAAATACTGAGCAGAGCGCACATACTATTTCTCAAAACACAAAACAAACATGGGCAATAATCGCACCCTTTCATTTATAATTTCATTACATAATAATCAGTGTACCTTAATTTCTGGACGCTGCTTAGAAAACAATCCGCAAGCTGACAACGGACATCTTCAATTTTCAATCGCAGCTCTTCTGCTCACTTCGTTAGAATGTAAGGGGTTGCATCACCATGCAACAGGTCAGCACGCTTGAGGTTCCGCTTTCTCTACAAAAATGGAGAAAAAAGAGAAACGTCCAATTCTAAGAGGATCAGGGGATGAAGATATACTGAAAGTGGAACCACACACCGGAATTGGACGGAATTTGCAATTCTAGAAGTCAACGAAGAAACTCGCCTCTCTCATCTCAACTTTTGTCGGTGAACGCTGCTCTTCCTACGTCCAGCTGAAAGACTCTCTACGTGGGAATAATCAATCGATCACTTCGCCGCCGTAGGCGGTTTTACAACGAACCTACTCTATGTCTGTATGGACAGTAAAGCCTTAGACACTCGTTCAAACTCTCGTGGTTTGCCTAACGGGTGCTAAAACACATATTGAGCGAAGCATCTAGCAGCGGGACCAGGACTGCCCGCAGATATCACCCCGGAAAATTCCACCCCGAAAATTTCACCCCGAAAATTCCACCCCACGAAAATTCCACCCCACGAAAATTCCACCCTCGAAAATTCCACCCCACGAAAAAAGAATGCAGGTTAAGAAAAATTTAAAAATGTAATTAAAACAAATATTTAATTAAAAATCACGGATAAAAGTAAAAATTTACTCAATATTTATCAACTAAAAAGAATGCAGGTTATGGGCAACACCTGTCAAAAAAAATAAACAGTTTTCAGTTTGTAATTAAGAACCAACTTCTTCAGTCTTTCGTCGATAACGTCGTATTTTTTTCTTTTCTTTACTGGATCACCGCGTCTCAAATGGGCAATTTTTGTTTGCAGTAAAGCTTCCTCTTTTGCCAAAGCGCCACATAACTTCCATAAATTTGGGTGCATAGCAGTTATAGATGATTGAATGGCATTGTGGTACCCCTCGGCTGCATTATTCGATCTTAGAAGGTTATTTAAAATTCTTCCTCTTACACTCCACATTTCCATGGGAAAAAGAGACTCACTTCTCCTGCGGCGAGAACCCCTTCCACGGCATATACCAATGTAAGCGGTTTCAAAATATGATATAAACTCGTCCGGAATATCGTCGTCATCAGATAGGTTTTCAAAAGCCTCGATAACGTCATCGATAGGCAAAAAAGCTAAGGCTGTAAAACGTTTAATTTTAAGGGCAAAGTTACTATCAGTGTTGTACCTAACGCGTTGACCAATGTCACATATTTTGCGCCAGCACGATTTTGCGAAATGAAAAAGACACCCATAAATTTGAGAATTCGGGAACACTGACATAAAGGCGATGTGAATGGCTTTTTCATAATCCCTGATGCAGCAGTTGAGTTCACAATTTGGGCGTAATTCTTTAACAATTGAAAAGTCTTCTGTAGGTAATTTCCTGTTTATCTGGTAACATTGCAAATAATCGTGGGAAAGAAGTATCTCCCATCACAGCATGTATAGTGAAGAGCTGAGTCCAATGCTTTGGCGAAACTTTAAAAGTTCCGTCACACATCCATGACCTACTATTCGCAATGTCATCTAAACCATTTTCTGTTGAAAATATTAATATCCGGGAAGAGTCATTAATGCCACTGTCAAATGCCAAAAACGACGAACCATCGGGAAGAATTTTAAAAGATTCAGGGATCTCATAACCTGTGCGACCGTTGGAAGAGCGGGGATTCCAGATGCTTTTTTCTCCAGTTTTGAATATTGCGGGAAATCGAATTAACGGGCTGTAACATAGACTTTGCTTCTTCATCCAGCGACTGTAAAGATGCAGCAATCACTTCACGCGTGGTTGTTGATGATCCACATTTTTCCACTTTATCTCTCATAACATTCATAGCTCTTCGAGCTTCATTTTCCGCACTAGAAGACGGATGCGAATGACTACCAGAACGAAAAAGCAATGTTGGCTCACTAGAATCATAAGGTGTATGAATACGAGCAGTACAACCACTATAGAACTTTTCACATCGCCAATAAGTTTTTGTCTTTTTCACATTGTCCTTATGTTTTTCGTAAGTGTAATTTTCTTCATCACATAACTTTCGCTTTCCTTTTTCTGTGGATATGAATGAGAGTGACATGGGTATGAACAAAACACTTATTTTAAGCTTGAATTGACTGCAAACTTTAAACTATAGTGACCTCGCCTCGGACAAACAGTTGTGATGCGTTGATGCCAGTTTCTTAGTTGGTTTGAAGAAGTTGGTTCTTAATTACAAAACTGAAAACTGTTTAATTTTTTTTTTTAGATTCTTACATTTTTTGGGGTGGAATTTTCGTGGGGTGGAATTTTCATGGGGTGGAATTTTCGAGGGTGGAATTTTCGGGGTGGAATTTTCGGGGGTGGAATTTTCGGGGGTGGAATTTACATGGAACCGAAAACTTCCAGTAGACCATCTGGGACCGAAACTGTCCTGCACCAAGTCGCTGCGCATTCGATTTCGTTTCTCTTACTCTACTCTCTTCTCTTCTCTCTCTCTCTTCATCTCTTCTCTCTCATCGGTGATCGATTACCTAAATCGGGTCAACTAAACTCAATGGATGGAATTCGGATTCAACTTAGTTGCTTCCAAATCGATCTTCTCGAAATTTTGAAAAAAAAATTATTCGAAACGTTGGTACTGCTACTGATTATCACTTTTCATACTTAATTTACCAAATTTTCTCGACACTTCACTTCGAAACTTCACTTTGCTGTGGCCAAATTTACGGAAAAATATTACAACCTTTCACAGAATTATACAAAAATTTAATCACGCCTATCTACCAATAAGGACACTTATGGCAGTTACATCAGAGAAGATAAAATAAAATAAAAAACGCAACGAAACAAAATTGCATAGTAGAAATATAAAAGCGCCCATACATAGTAACCGTTATTACAGTTTTAAAAATATTATTATTCAAATTACCTTCAGAAATCACATCGATACATTTAAATACAAAAGACAAAAATGAAACCCAGAAACTTCATGTCATCAATTCTCGATAATCAATGAACCCTCTTACACTTTGTGGGGAGCACACATAGATTACCACAAAAGCGTTACTGGTAATCTAAAAGGCCCCATTTCCGGTCATCACTCAAGCTAAAGTTTCAATTGCACGAGTAAACCCAAATGAAGTTTAAAAACTAACACAATTTTCCAAAACAGAATCATTAAATATAAAAAATTTGGATATTAATACCGAAAATTAACTTAATACATTAATTCCAACCTGCTACGCTAAATTTCACAGGAAGAAAACTCGTAATTCACAAATTACATCTGAGACACAACTCTCTCCTTCAACACAAAACCCAGTATGGTTTGTAAATCACAAGAATCCAGTAATTTATCGTTTCCAAGTGAAACTAAATACAATTTCACATCGTCATTCTACATAAGAACAGATATTATAAACCCAAAAATTCAGCGCAAACCACTACGTAGACAAAAATTAAAATAAGTCATTGCATAATGAAGATATTGTTCACTTTTTGTTGTAGGCGAACCTCTATAAAGTATACCTAACCGAATTAAACTGCATTACATCCATCGTGAAACAATTTTGTAACATCTTCTATTCAAAGTGGCGAACGAGAAAAAATTTTCTTTATTTTTATCCAAATTAAAACGTTAACCCAAAACACTCCTTATCACAATAAAATCTAATTTCAGAATAAAAAAAATTTTAACAGCCAATATCAGTCGGGATAGTCATGAAAATGAAAGAAAAATAGACAATAATCAGCCCACCGACAAAAATATAAAAATGAATGAATATATAAAAAAAAATTTAAAAAATTTATTTATCAAAAGAATTTACTAAAATAATTCCTCTATGTCAAACAAATTTTATCTTTTAATAACAAATTTTGCTTTCTTTGAGGTGTCACACAATATATATACGGCAAGCATATAATCTTAAACAGTCCGAACTTGACCCAATATAAATTAATGTCTTTAACGATTATTTTTCGACTTTAAACCTTAAAATTACACTTATAAAGGAAAATCCTTAAAATAATGCATATATGGTGGTCATGTGTCCGCTTGAGTCCTTAAATTATATATATCGAAGAATAACGTTAAAAACTGTCTACTCGATACTGGGAAATTTTGTTACTCACTTATTTAATCTCTTACAATGCTCTACTCTCTCTCTCTCTCTCTCTCCTCTCTCTCTCTCTCTCTCTCTATATATATATATATATATATATATATATATATATATACCTAGAAATGCGTTACAATATACGTATCATCCTTTGAAATCGACCTTATTAAATTGCATGCAACACTTTTATGACAACTAAAATAATTTACTGTCATATAAGTGTGAATTTTATTTAATTATTTTTGTATTATTATTACTAACAAAATTATTTCTGATGCCGAAAATATAAACACGAAATAATTTTTTAAGCACGAAATAGGCAGGCTGTTTAAAGAGTAATAAGAGTTGAAGAGGGAAGAAAAAAGAAGAGTAATCGGACGGCAATTCCAAATTTTAAATAAGTCTCTCTCCAACTGAATGAAACGCAATCTAAAGCCGTGAGTAAGGTGGGTTTGGTTAGGTGATGGTAAACTATATTTAGACGATTGGTGGTTATGGTGCTGGTTGTAGTGCTGTGGCGGTGTATTCTTTTTGTGTGGTGGTCATGCTCATATATATTTTAATATTGGTGTTTTACGTGCATCTGTTTATATTGTGTGTGTGTGTGTGTGTGTAATAAGAGGGGATCTATGGGCGTATGTATAGTCGGGGAGTGTATGTGCGTTTGTGTGCGCCAACTGCTGGCGGATTAAGCCAACTGGCTGAAAGAAACTTCTAAGCTCGGTGATGCTGGGATGAAATCTTATTTTGCGTCTGGCTGCGCTAGACGATGGAGGGTCTCCTCTCTCTCCTCTTCGCTTTCTTTCTCTCTCTCTCTCTCTCTCTTATGTTAGGTGGAATCCCCCCAGCTTTCTGGATGGATTCCCCTTTATTTACCCACCCTGGAGGGGGTTCGCACTGGGGGAGGGTTGGCACTGGCACTCATATGATCAATATTGCAACTGATTTGCACTCTACCATTTTGCGGTCATACTACTGAGCTGCTGTGATGGCTGGTGAATTAAACGGAGTGCAAGAGAAGCTAAGACAGTGCGGTTACAAATATGCTCATTTCATTCACTGTTATGCGCACACACTGAATTTAGTTATTATTAAAGTAGCGAATCATTTATCAGGTGTTAAACTTTTTTCTCTCACTTGAAGGCATTTAATAAATTTACTTCCTCCAGCACAAAGAGAAAGAATGTATTCAATAATTTTAAAGTTACCACTCCAAGTTTAAGTGAAATACGCTGGTGCTATCGTTCAAGAACAGTATCAGTTATATTACGTCAGTGTTGAGTATTGAAAGAGGCTTTAGAATGCATTTTGAATGATGAAATCTCGTGGGATGAAGATAGTTCAAATCTGGCTGAAAACCTTTACGCAAAACTAGATGACTTTTTATTTATGTTTTATATTTGCTGCTTTGAAGAATTACTTAGCAATGCTGAAAAACTATTTGATGTTTTACAGTGCAGGATAGTGGACATGAAACACCCTGTATATATCGCTAAAAATTACGTTCGCTCTTATTCGGTGCTATCTTTTATATCACTTTCCTCTTACACGAAAAATAGCTACCATTATGAGGATGTTTTTTGGGGTTCAATTTAACCTAACCTAAAATAAAATAAGACAAAAACTAGATGTGTAAAATCCTGAGATAGCATAAAGTAGTAGTAATTTGAGTTTTTTAATTAAAATCTTAATGCGAGTGAAATTCTAAAAACTAAATGCTATATACAGTAAAAAAGGGCATTCTCTAAACTCTTTAATGGAACCCCTCCCTACCTTAACGCAAGCGTAACTGAATAAAAATTTGAAAAAATAAGACATCACATGCAACCAACGTGGTTATCCGTTATTGTATATAAACTTGTATTAGTATCCTTTTGTAATGAATTATTTCATTTCTGATGCAGTTACTGCTTACTCTACCAGTCTCACCTTCAACAGTGGAAAGATTCAGAACTGTGGTAAAACAGCGATTGGATGGTTTGGCCCTTATGCGTATCCATCAAAATCTTAGTATTAACCTCGACAATATTATTGATCGGTTTTCACGACAAAAACGTCGACTTCAAATGTAATAATTTGCTATTTTGTGTTTATTATTCCTCTTTCTATTATAAATGTTTTAACTTCTAATTAATATATTGATAATAAATTTAATGCTCTGTGATTCTATGATTTCAGTGAGTAAAATGTTGGATTACTGCACAGACTAACAAAATAAATGCGTCTTCCGAATACAATAAACCTGCATTAAATAAGGAAATACTGTATATATTAGGGTGGAGTGAAAATGGCCAAAAAATATTTTTTTGTGAATTTTAACTTACTTGAGGTTTTAAAAGTTGCCAATGGACTAATAGAACAATATGTAAAAAGTTTATTAAAATCAGACAATCTTTTGATCGACCACCAGACGTTATAAGTTTACAATAATATACGATTTTACACAAAATACCTAAAATACGAGTAAACATCAGACTATATATTTTTAGTTATTTTGGCACACTATTATGCTAACGATAGAGTCTGAGTTATGCATGCATGGTTAATTCAGAATTGATAGTCACGTTTAGACTCAAGTTTCGGCATAAGCTGCCGAGAAGCGACGCGAGCCCGAATAAATCCATGGCGGGACGTCTCGCCACACACAGCGGCTGAAGCTTCGGTAACTAGGTTCACGCATCTTTCCACCGCCTGTGTGTGACAAGGGAAGCGAGGGAAGAGGACACTTGGTGAAATTTGAGCAGAGATCATGTCGTTCAATTCGTTGTCCGTCATATCCATCGTAACAGGAGGCTCCGTCACGGTCAAAGTCTGCCAATCGACCATGTCCTGGTATTCGGTCGCGTCGAGGTTGAGCGGTGGCACTCGAAACCTGCGGATTTTGTTTGCAGACACATGTGATCTTGCCTTCATGATTCTTCTGAGTCCGAGTTCCCTTATATGTGGTCGCTCATCTGTGATCATGGCTAATAGCACGTTCTCGGGTGTCCGCAGAAGCCGTTTAGCCGAATCACCGGGTCGACGACTTTCTTTAGAGAGGAGCTGAGGTACCGTGTTCTCACCATCATCCCGTGCAGATGTTTGGCTCCATCTTTGCATGATGGCTGCGTCTTGATGGCGAACCATGTTGGGGCGTAGACCCGGATGATGAATGTGACAAGAGTTTGATGTTGTTGGATGGTGCATCGAGGCCAACATAGAGGCGGAGGATTCTGTTGGCAGTTGTCAACCATCGCGAGTGGTTCAATGGTCCCGGTTTTCGCAATGCTAGATCACAGGGACAGTGTCCTTCACTGACAGCTTGACACATCTGCCACAGGTACTGCTGGTCAGTGCTCAGGTCCTTCACGTCAACATGCGGCAGTGGCTGTAATGGAGATATAGGTTCATACGATGTTATATGGAGTTCCGTGCATGCTGTGAGAGATTTCCCTATCGGTCCTGAGAAGCACTTAGGTCCTGTGGTTGCTCCATCTAAATGCTGAAACAGGTGTCGCAGGGGGAGCTCGTTAGCATGTAATAAGCACATGAGCCATTGCAGCGGTTTTTGTAGTAATTCCTCAAGCTGCCGAATAACTCCGCCATTATGTCCAGTGTTGACAGCGGTTCCGTCGCATCCGACGACTTTCACACTGTCGAGATCCACACTTCGCGCAGCCATGCATTCAAAGATTACTTTGGAAATCGCCTTGCTTGATCCACTTGACGGCGTCACGTGGCCAAAGTACGATGAACCTGGTTCACAAATAATGCTGACGTGCTCTTCTGTATCTCTGTCCCGGTAGCCATGTCCTGCGGCGTCTCGTACATTTTTCATCGTTCTATCCTTTCGACCGTCGAAGTACAATCCAGGCAAGTCTGTCATACTGCTGTCTAGTTTTGTCAGTTCTTGACGAGTTCTACTTCTTTCTCGGCGAATTTTACTACGATCAATGACTTTGGAGGTGTCATTTGTAGACACAATTCCAATGTCTTGTAGCACGGATGAGGCAATAACGGCTGCTGCTCGATCTGAGACGCCCGTTCTATCGCACGCTTTAGCCAAACATGGTAATCGTACAGTCATCGTCATTCTTTGACGTTTACTCTCCAGTGTCGATAGATCAGGTTTCAGTGTGACTTAGATAGGGTGTATTCTTCGTCGCTGTTGTCGGTGTCGTCGTCTTTGTCTTCCTCGTTGTAGCTTCCAGAATTGCATTGCTGCTTCGATTGTTTCTTGGTGAATGCTGTGTCTTCTCGATTCACAGACTTTCCTGGATATTTTCTTCTGTAGCTTTGTTGTTTCCACCAAATCGATGCTCCTAAATCATCTTTCTGGCTCCTCTCTGGTCTCTAGAAACTTTCTTTCTTTGAGTGGTACTTTGTCCGCTCTTTCGCACTTACAGCTCATGACGAAATCTACACATTTGCATTTGCTAATGTCGAAGAGTTTATCTGCGTCTTCTCTGAACTGTTCAAGTTGTTGCTTGTAGTTGTCGTTGTCCTTCCGAGCCTTGTATGGTTTCAAGATTTTCTTGTATTTCTCGTTGTACGGTCTGAGCGTTTCAATCACTCGTCCGTGCGTCACGGTCGGAAGAGACGCTTTCTCCCAAACAAGTTCAACATCAACGCAAACTTTTTTGATACTTCGGCGAACGGTGGATATTTGTTATTCTTCGTTGTCAGCTGTTGTCTTGTATGGATGTAAGCCTTCATAACATCAGCGTAGGTGGGAAGAACATTTGTGGTATCTCGCGTGGCGCGCCAAAAATCACACATGCCGCCTTCTCCCTCGTAATAATTTCCATTCTGAAAAAAAAAACAATTATTATAAATTGTAAGCAATGTAAGACTATTAAAGAATTTCTGCAAGAAAAAGAAATATCAAATTAATACTGTCACACTCACTTGTCAAACACCTATAAACAGATATCAATATGTAATTAACTTACTTTTAATATCAAGTTTCACGAAAAAATGATGATAACAGCACAAATAACCTTCAATTCTCACTGCCACATGTGCACTGAGCTTGGCGGAGCAGCCGCGCTTTGCATATTACTCACTCTCCCCCCACTCCCAATCTCCCATCCCCTCTGACTCACGGACTGCATATGTTATCGCACCAAATCACTACCATCACTGAAACTAGCATTAAATCAATGTATGGTTAACTAAACTCTTTCTTATCTCACTTACTCACATCAGCTCTAATAATTTGGCCACCCTCTGTAATTGCCATTAATTTACATTCCACACATGTTGTAATCTTAAATGTCAACCTCAAGTATGCAATAACACAGTCTACAGCAAACTAAGCTGTTAATTATTTGCATAAACATGGATGAAAGACCAGCATCTTGGATGACTCCTGATGGGCAAAGCGATCGTTAAAACATGAAATATGCCATATATTAAAATCGCTGGTGGTCAATCAAGCAATGCTTCAATTGTATTATAATTTCACATGCTTGTTTCTAAAGCCCATTGGCAACTTTTCCACACTCAAGTAAATTAAAAATCCAAAAATGATATTTTCACTCCACCTTAGTATATATGCTTGGATGCGTTCAAATAAATTTCTACAAAATATTTTTATAATTATTAATTAAAATTATATAAATAGCAAGGGAAAGTTTCAGTAACAGAATTTTAATTTTAATTTTATTATAATTTGCTAAAGAACATAATTAAAATTTTCGTTTTAATAAAATTTGAGAAAAAATTTTAGTCTTCGATATTATTAAAGTTTGTTGAAATTTTTATGAATATCAATCAAGCTCCGATTTTATCTTATTTTTTCGCTCCTTCCTTATATACGTTTTTATTTTGCTACAACTGCTCTTTATTTTATTTTTATCTGCATATACTCTTGTATATGTGTAGGTGTGTATATGTATACATATATACAACATATATATATATATATATATATATATATATATATATATATATATATATATTAAGTGTGTGTGTGTGTGTGTGTGTTGTTATATATTTTTTCTTACCTGTTATTATTTCTACCGTATTACCCTAAACTTCTCATCATGATCAACACTTTAAATACTCTCAATACTGTAACAGAAATTACTGACTCTGAAAGCGTAGTCAACTCCGACTACATCTCGTTAAACAACATTTTAAACATGAAATACAACAATGGCAACCTGTCTTCAATAAAGTTAAACACTCGCAGTCTCCCAAACCACTTTGATGAATTCATAACTAACCTGAAATTATTACAACATAAATTCACGTGCATTATATTAACTGAAACGTGGTTAAATGAAAATAATATCTTTTTTTAACATTCCAGGGTACATACGCTACCATGTATGTAGAGCTAATAATAGGGGAAGAGGTAAGTGTAAGTATATTTGTAGACCCAAACTACAAGAGTAAAAGTATCGAAGAACTGACAGGCTTAAACGATACCTCAGAAACACTTGCAATTGAAAAGTTTATTCATAACACCCAGTATTCAATTTTAGGCATGTACCGACCACCAACTGGTAACGTACCAACTTTTATTACAGATATCGATACAATTCTAACCTCCAATTATATTGGTAACAATTGTGTTATTGCAGGAGATTTAACTATTGATCTCACAACAGAACATTCAAATAATAACGCAAGCTTCCTTCTCAACATCACGACTGCAAGTGGTTTTAAATTAGCTATTACAAAACCAACTAGACTTCACAATCATTAGAAATTCGACTCTGCTAGATCAGATCTAGGTGTCTCCGCTTGACTGCATCTCGGGTATAATTATATTAACTATCACAGATCACTTGCATACGTTCACCATGATAATCACCCATTTCTCAGCAAAGGAAACTATAAAAGTTGACTATAGATCTTACAGCTATAATAACATATTGAAGTTTCTTAGAGAAATAACAGCTTTTGATTAGACAAGAATAACCGAAAGTAACCATGACATTGGAACAAAATTTCAAGCATTCTCAAGCACACTAATGGATATATTCAACATAAGCTTTCATCTTAAATCAAAACGCAAGCATATTCTCTTTAAATTATGGAAAACTGATATTATTACCGAACGCGCATACAAAAATTACTGTAACAGAATTAACGCAGTCATTAAAAAATCAGATCATATCGTTCAAAAATTGATGAACAAAGGTTCACTCCAAAAAGGCTGTGGAACACTGAAAGTATTAATTAACAAAAAAAGTTAAAATAAATCACTTGTCCTTCCTCACGCAAGGCGGACATTCTTACAGTGACCCCAAAGACAGCCAATTTATTAAACAACTTCTTTGCAAATATCAGCTCCACTGCTGCAGCCTCGATCCCAGTTACAGACATTCACTACCGACAATGCACGCCACAACCAAATCCAAACTTATTTTTTCTCAGCCAATCCTACCATGCGATATCTCTCTAGCAAAAAAATTTAAAAATAAAGATCCTGACATCAATACGATCCCGGTAAAAATATATAAATTAGTATCCGATGAAACTGCAATACCACTCAGTAAGCGATTGAATGAATCAGTAACACTAGGTATATTCCCTGACAGTTTAAAGGAAGCCCGAGTATGCCCTGTATTTAAGTCGGGAAACCCAAACAGTCCATTTAATTATCTGATTATCGCCTCATTTCCGTATTGCCAACTTTAAGTAAAGTATTTGAAAAAATCGCGTACAATAAACTTACTAAATTCTTAATCAATGCGATACTTTAACTAAAGCACAATTTGGATTTAGGGGTGGACATAGAACGGAAGATACCATAAACATGCTACAGTATTAGAAAATGTGTATTTGAACTTAAACAGTAAAAAACACACACTTCTTTGCTTTTCCTCGACTTGTCAAAAGCATTTAATACACTTTCACATGATCTCCTACTGAATAAACTTCACATAAGGAATAAGAGGAAACATCCTCGATTAGTTTAAATCATGACTGTCAAATTGTCATCAGTAGACCAGACTAAAAGATAATTTATCCGGCAAGGCGATGCGAATTAGTGAAGTCCCACAAGCATCTATTCTTGGGCCATTACTATTTCTAATTCACGTCAAAGATTTTCATCTCTCTACTACATTAAACTGCGTACAATATGCAGATGATACCACGCTTATTTCTTCCATTATAACTCAGACGTTCTGATTAATGAAACGAACAGGCAATTAGAAATGTGTATAAATGGATATGATGTGTATAAATGGATTTGTGCTAATAAACTTTTATTGAAGCTGGCAAAGTTATCTTATATGACTATTACCACAAAACATATTAATACAAACTGTCGAACAAAAATTGGGAACTCCTCTTGCAAGAATGAATGAGGTTACTTACAATTAATTTACATGAAAAACTAAATTTCAAAAGTCATGTACAACATATCAAATCCAAAATATCAAGATTTCTCTTAATATTATTTAAGCTAAAAAAGATCCTTTCTCAAAACGCACTCCATACCCTATATTATTCCTTCATCCATCCACAGTTATTATATTGCATTACAACGTCAGGTAGATCAAAGAAATATATAAAACATCCTTTGGAAGTCATTCATAAAAAATGTCTGCGAACTCTCACGAATAATGACAACAGACGAAGTCACACTTCCCCAATGTTTAAAGATAAATATTTTAAAACTAAATGACTTATACAAATTCAATGTTGCTGTCAATATGTTCAAAGCTATCAACAAAAATCGACAACCATCACCCATTCAAAGAGCAATGACCCCCCCCCCCATCAAATTCACCATCGTTATAATACCAGACTGCCCAGTGATTTTATATACAAACCTAACTATACAATAGAAACTGCAGGAAATGCACTCTCTTTCAAAGGAGCAGATGTATGACATGCAATTCCCATGCATATCAGTTTGGCTTCATCACTAAATGTATTTCTCATCACTCAAAAAGCACTCCGTTAACTCCTCCTGATGTATAAATTCACTAATGCCATTTTTACCAGTAATTAAGTTCCCAATTTATAACCAACTATTTAAAATATGCTAATTTCATTAAACACTCTTAATTTCGTAATTTATTCTTTTTATCTTTTTATTTTTATTCCACATCATTTATGTTTTACTAAATATACAATAAATAATTTAATTTAAAATTATGTAACATTTTGTTAACTTTATATTACGGAGGCTCAGCTACGCGCAAGTCTTTTGTTTTATACTGTTTTTAGATTGAGTTGCCTATTTGGGAATTTTCGCTTCCCCAAAAGGTAACCGAATATTCTGGAAGGAGCACGTGCCGACGATTGCACCATGTCTTTTGTTTCCTTAGATTCTTGCCACTTAATTGCCTATTTTAATTAAATACTATTTCTAATAACTGTTATAATTTTTTGTGTATATGTTAATTGTCTAATTTCCTTTATATAGTTTTTATGTATTCAATAATTTAGTAGCCTTTAGATTAAGTTATCTATTGGGGAAGTTTTAGATTGTTTTATTGTTTTTAAATTGAGTTGCCTATTGGGGAATTTTTTCGCTCGTGTATTTAACTCATTTACTTTGTAAATTCTGTCTATTTCTTTCTTGTCCCTGAAGATGTGAATATATCACGAAAGCGCTCAGACTTCGTGTTTCCTTTTCCTTTTCCCGGCACTGTAAACAGAAGTTAGATATTTCATTGTCCCAGTTTTGTAGATTTTGAAATGCCTTAGCGTAAGGCATTTCACATCAATTAAACATTTCGTTAAATATTTCAATTAACCAATTGGAATGTCTAAATCAGGGCTTCCCAACCTTTATCATGTGCGACCCCGAAAATCATGTTCATCCAATTCATGACCCAAACAATGGTCGAAGTTCGACAAACTCCTCAAAAGTTATTACATATATAGACTTATTATATATATATATATATATATATATATATATATATATATATATATATATATATATACAGTATATATATATATATATATATATATATATATATAGGGCAGAGTGAAACCAGACATAAGTTTTCGTTCCCTTTAGGCACACTGAAATTATATTGTGGTTTTAACTAAGAAACGCAAAGAAAACTGAAATAATATTCTACAGCAGTGGTTTTCAACCTTTTTTGTATGGTTACCCAAACCCAATTCTAATGCAGCTCCATCACTCCAATCATTAGGTATTATTTTTTTATAAATTTTGATTATCACAATATTATTTTTTATAATTTGTCGATCGCATGTCATTACCCCACAAAATAGTTGTCATAACTCCAGTTAGGTAATTTACCCCTAAGTTGAGAACCACTGTTCTACAGCAGTGTTTTCAAACTGTGTTCCGCGGAACCCTAGGGTTCCGCGAGAACTTGATCGGGTTCCGTGGGGCATGTCATGAGGGACTGAGAAGAAGAGAGAGGTAAGGTAAAATAATATCAACTGGCATGGATGAATTTACGATATATATTCTGCGAATTCAGTGATTGTGTTTCGAAAGGCGTAGGCAAAGAGAGAGTGGGCGAGAGAGAGAATTTTAATTCAAATGATGAGATATCCAGAATAATTTTACCCTCTTGCAACCACAGTAAGAAACAGGAGCCCATTTTGTAAAACAAAACACAGCTGATAACCACAAGCACTGGTCTAACTGATTTAGTGAGTTTTTCTATGTTTTTAGGTTTAGTTTTCTCACTTCAAGGGAGTTATGATCACAGTAATGTTATTAAATGCAATGTAAATGTGTGCTAGCTTTCACAGTGCATATATACAAATATATGATGATGTTTATAAAAATCTTTGCTAACGAAAATATAAGTTCGTCAGTAGTAGGCTACAATTAATGATCCCATTTTTTTTGTTATCCGTGCTAAATTATGATTATATTATCAATATATAACAAAATATATTGGTACTTGAAGACATCTTTATAAAAAATATTTGTGGTAAAATTTTCTTCGTTAATGGGTGAATGAATCATATTTTTAACTCACTCTGTTTTTTTCCGTGTGGCGCTAGATTATGATAATGATTGTAATTCACTGACTCAGTATCATTATGATATGCAGCGCACATGATTATTATCTTTCACACAACATAATGTAATGAAATATATAAAAATATATTTGATAACGTTTCGTAAAATAATTTTTTTAAGAGGCTATGAGGGTGTCAGTATTAGACTATAAGTGAAGTATCGGTTTTCTTAATATTTTCTGTGCCAAATTATGATCATTCACTTGACTTAATATTTAGTAACAAATGGTTTGCCATGTTTTACTGAAATATTATTGCTCTCAGATGATGACATTATTATTATTATTATTATTATTATTATTATTATTACTGTTGTCTTTACTTCAGACAGTACGGTAGCCTTGTCTAACTCATTCTTCTGGTGCTGGTGAGCACAAACTACAGGGTGTTTATAAAGTCCCTATCTATTTCAGTGAAAACGTAGCAAAAAGGGTAAAATTCAATAACAATATAATAGAAGGCATACATTTAATGAATACTTAAGCATATGATTCTACATGAGCACCATCAGTATCTCTACAGAGTTCGAATCTGTCAGCAGTATTGCGGAACACATTTTGGAGCATGACAGGGGTTATTTTTGTAACTGCTGTTACGTTACGAGCACGTAAATCTTGCAGATCTGTAACCCTCGTTTGATAGACGTTTGATTTGATAAAGCCCCATGCAAAGAAATTCAAGGTCGTTAGGTCAGGAGATCGAGCCGCCCAGGGCCCGTTGCCTCCACGTCCGATCCACCGATTTGGAAATCGTTCATTTAGGTACCTCCCGAACAATGTTTGCGTAATTACAAGGTGCCCCATCTTGTTGAAAGATGACGGTGTTTAAAATGTCATTTGAATGAAGCTGGAACATTTACGTGCTCGTATCGTAACAGCAGTTACGAAAATATCCCATGTCATGCTCCAAAATGTGTTCCGCAATGCTGCTGACAGATTCGAACTCTATAGAAATACTGATGGTGCTCATGTAAAATCATATGCTTAGGTATTCATTAAATATATGCCTTCTATTATATTGTTATTGAATTTTACCCTTTTTGCTACGTTTTCACTGAAATAGGGACTTTATAAACGCCCTGTATATAATAAGTAATTGCCACGCCCTTAACATGAATCGTTGGCTACAAACTGATAAAATCACAGTGCGGACTGAAAAAGGTGAAAACAATAAAAGCGAAACAAATTCTAGTGCTGCTGCTGTTGTATCTACCTCTACTTCGTCGTGTGTAAAGACACATGTTCTAAGAATTTAAGGTCATGCACAAGTAAGAAGCGGAAGTATAATGAAAGCTTCATCAGCTTCGGTTTTACATGGACTGGTAATAAAGACGAACCAAATGGACTGTGTGTTGAATGTGAGAAAGTGTTGAGTAACAGTAGTCTGAATCCTGCAAAATTACGAAGACATCTTGAAACCAAACATCCTTACCTAAAAGATAAAAGTAATGAATATTTCAAAAGAAAATGTGCGAAACTCCATGAGAGGAAAAGTGCATTTCGTACATTTTTGTGTAACGACAACAAAAATGCTCTTGTAGCTTCATACCGCGTTAGTTATCGCATAACAAAAGGTGAAGCACATATTATTGCAGAAAGTGTGATAAAACCGTGTGCCATAGATCTGGTGGAATGTATGATAGATGAAAAATTTTGCAGAAAAACTGATTGTGTACCCTTCTCTGATAATACAGTTTCTTGACGCATCAAGGATATATCGGCTTTTTGTGAAGCAGAACTAATAGGACGAGTAAAACAGTACAGAGGCTTCTCTCCGCAAATGGATGAATCCACCGACTTTGCAGGTTTAGCAATGTTACTTGTTTTGCGCGCTATATACACGAATCTTCTATTGAAGAAGATATGCTTATTTGCAAGCCTCTTCCTACCAAAACCATGGGTGAAGAAATATTCAGTTTGATTAATTTATTCATGAAGAAACATGAAATATCCTGGCATTTATGTTTCAGTATATGTACTGATGGAGCCGCAGCTATGGTAAGAAATATGTCAGGTGCTGTGGCACGCATAAAAAATATAGCTCCACAAATTGAGCATAACCATTGTTGTCTTCATCGTCATGCACTTGCAATTAAACGAATGCCACAAGAACTAAAAGATGTACTCAATGAGGTAGTCAAAATTATGAATTTTATCAAAGCAAGACCATTCAATTCCAAGATATTTAGTGCACTGTGTGAAGAAATGGGAAGTTTGCATAAAACACTACTGCTTCATACCGAAGGGCGGTGGCTATCTCGCGGAAAAGTGTTGGCTCGGTTTTATGAGTTGCGAGAAGAGATAAGTCTTTTTTTATCGGAACATATTTTTGAACTGGCACACAAATTAAGTAAAAAATGTCGGATACAGAAGATGGCATACTTGGCTGATATATTTACACAGCTCAATGAACTTAATGTTTCAATGCAAGGTATTCATGTAACTAGTTTCAAAGTTCAGAGTAAAATGGATGCAATTCAACTGAAACTAAAATTTTGGGGCGAGTGTGTTTCTATGAAAAATCTTGAGTGCTTTCCAAATCGCAGTGATTTTTTTATTAACAGATAAAGTTTCCCTCAGTGAAAATGGCAAAATTTTGGTGATACACCATCTGTCTAGTTTGCGTACCACAATTAGGGAGTACTTTCCTCCTTCAATAGAAACATTAGACTGGGTTCAAAATCATTTCGTTGTATCTGGAACTGCATCTGAATTGCCATTAAAAGAGAAGGAACAACTTATAGATATTTCGACTGATTTCACATTAAAAAGAAAATTTAATCATGTAGAACTTATGAGTTTCTGGATTCAGATTTTAAAAGAATATACTGAAGTTGTCACACGAGCCTTGAAATGTCTTACTCCTTTTGCAACAACATATCTCTGCGAGAGAACCTTCTCTCTATATACGGCAACAAAAAACAAATATAGAAGTAGGCTAAATATAGAAGATGATATCCGCTTGCAGGTAACATCAATTGCTCCAAATATTGAACTTTTATCCAAAGAAAAGCAATCACATCCAAGTCATTGAACATTTATTTGTTTGATTAACTATTAAAATTACTCCTCAATAACTAAAATTCCTCACTTTTAATTATTTTGCATTGAAAACTTTAATTTACCATACACATGATATTTTTTACATTTATAATTTCTTTTATGCTGACAGTAATGTGGGGAGTAGAATTTAAAATAAATAGGTCAATACAAGTAAATTGTCTTTTTTTTCCTTGTAAATTTCTAAAGTTATATATTTTTTTGGTGAAATTCATATAACTATATATGTAAATTTTATAAATTACATAAATAAACTGCAGTGAGCATAAATTGTGTTTTATTACCATTTGCCTTATATCATTAAAATTTTACCTGTTGGTCAAGATTCCGTGAATTTTTGTTTTAAATAAAGGTTCCGTGGCTTCAAAAAGTTTGAAAAACTCTGTTCTAGAGTATCTTGAACTGCTCCATTTTTGCCAAAATATGAAATGGGTGTCGTAACTGGGTTTACGATGGTTTATAACTGATTCTTGGCTATGTTGTGAGGGAAGCAAATAGATATAACTCACATAAAACTTAAAAATATATCTTCTGCAAATAATTTTCAGGTTATTTATGAATTTCTATTTACTTTTTCTTTTCTGGATTTATGATATTCTCGAATTTAGTGTTGTTGCAAGGAATATAAAGAAACAAGGAAAGAAAAATAATAATTTTTTAATTTGTTCTATTAAATACATACGGTATTGAGTATAGAAACACAGAGCAAATGAGTACACAAATTGTAACTGCAAAAAAACAACCTTAACTATTCGAATAAAGAAGGCAAACGTTTAGCAAAATTCTTTTTGGTTTCTACGTCTGGCATCAGACTTCGTGAAATCATTCTAGCTCTGATAAAACCATCTCGTGCTTCAGACCCAAATACCATCCTTGAAGAATCCGTCATTAATTTAATACAACGCTCTACATTCTGGGTATGATTTGGATAATTTGAAATGTTTAATGCGTTTTCTTTGATAGCTAAAATTTATGCTTTTGTTAGCTTCATTGTAAGAGGTGGCTCACTTAGTTTAGTATCATTCTAATTAATTATTTCATCCCAGTCCTTTGTCTCAAAATTAAGATTAGGAACCTTGAAATCTCTCAATTCCAAATTTTGACCAGTCTCATTTCACATGTCCATGATTTTGCTAATAGCTTTTTCACGTTTTTCCCGAGCTGATTCACACAACATTGCCGGAAGAATATTTTCCTGGTGAGCACAGTATGCATTTCGGGATATATATACTTCTTAGCAATTTATACTGATTCTCTAGGCAAATGCTTAACCCTATTAATAGTAGAAAACACATGCCTTGTGCCATCTATGCAATTAGGTCTACACTTGATGTCAAACGAATTAGGACCATAATTTGTCACAGTGAAGTGTGTTATTGTGTAAAGTTTCTTTGTTGGTTTCACTGTTGAAACATAAAGCCTACAAACCCTATTAGCAAGAGTTAACCATCTAACCTGGCTTTACATGAGCAAGGTGTTCATCAACTGTACCATTTCTGATTGCTGAAATAATGCGGTATAAGTACTGCTGATCTTCACTAAGATCATCAACAATGCGTTGTGGCAGATATAATAGTTATTTACCACTAGTTATACGTTTGAATTGTACTACTGGATTGTTTTCACAAAACTGAATGCTTTCCCAATAGGACCAACAAAGGTACTTATCCAAATGTTGTACCATCCACTGTTTCAAAAATATGTCTTAGGGGTAATTCATTTATATGAAGCATACAAATGAACCACTGAAGTGGCCTACCAAGTGCTTTCTCCATAACATGAATCACACCTCCTTTATAACTAGTGTTGGTATTTGTGCTATTACAGCCTATTACAGCTATATCATTTTGTAGATGGCTCTCTTTAATAACTGACAGTACTGAATTCGCTATGTCTGCAGCCTTACTCGATGTTGGTATCTGATGGGTAATATATGTTTCACCTGGTTCAACAATCATTACATAGTGTTCTTAACTCTTCTTTTCACTGTACCACCTATCATTGACTTTCACTTTACTTAAAGTCTGATCCTTTCGACCATCGAAGTATATGGAGGTAATATGGAAGTAATATGGAAGTATATGGACGTATATGGCAGTCTTTCTCTTTCTCTCCACACTTTACTGCTGTCTATTACGAGATGATCATCTTCTTTGGTGATCATACCAACGTCTAAAAAAGTTCCAGTTGCAATAACAGCAATAGCACGATCTGATACAACAAATCTATTTGCCTGCATTACAACATGCCGCAAAGACATTCTTATTTGGCTTCCAGTATTTTCAAAACCTCAATCTTCAGTTACCATTATCCAATTGTCACTGGCTTCATCTGAAGAATTTTCTACTAAGCTCAAAGGTTGAACTTCAGGGGAACGATTGATGGTTTTCTTTTCTTTACTTACTTATTCTGAGAGCTTCCTCTTGTATCTCTTTTGTAAAATCTGTGCGACATGCATGCATATCTACATAGGAGGAGAGTGTAGACACCAATAAACCAGGAAAGTGCTCCGGGAGGGGGGGCGTTAGACAAAAGATAGGGAGTGCTGGAACTCCCGTTTCTCCTGTCACTGTCCTCTGTAGCTGATCCATTTCCGTGTCTCTTCTACTCTGTGAGCAGTCCAGCATGCTCTCAAACACACACTTCTCTCCCTATTCCTCACTCCATACACATGCATCTTACACACTACATAATAGTTTCAAAATTTAAAAAAAAAAAATGGCATCAACTTCAAGAGCCTCGGAGTCCCCTGGGGAGGAGACCATAAATGTCCCCACTTCTGGCTTCCCCCACCTGCCGAAACCTGGAACGCAGACCCGGGCAGCGGGGCTGGATCTGCTACTGCCCATTCGAGATGTTCTGAACCTCTGCCTGATTCACTTTTCTTAAACTTCTGCAACATTCGTGGCCTTTTCTCAAATTTTCAGTCTGTTGAACACCACCTCTCCTCCTCTAAACCTCACCTTCTTTTCCTCATTGAAAGTCAGGTGTGTGGGACGACTAACAGCAACCCTTTTTCTGTACCCTCTTACTTTCTCTTTACTCAATTTCACTCCAAAGGCGGATGTTGTGTATATGTACGCAATGACCTAACTTGTTCTCGTATTCCCGAACTCGAATCTTCCGAATTCGATACTCTCTGTCTACGGCTTACTTGCCATTCTCAAACTAAATACATCTGTGCTGTTTACCTTTCTCCTAATTCTACTGATTATCTAAATTTCTTTGACTATCTCACTTCCAAAATGGAATACATTCTTTCACGCTCTCCCTTTGCTGAAATCTCCATTTTAGGAGATTTCAATGTTCACCACCACCTTTGGCTTTCCTCCCATTCCACTAACATCCCTGGTGAACCAGCTTACAACTTTCCTATCGTAAATGACCTGGAGCAGATTGTACAGCACCCTACTCGTATTCCCAATCGCCTTGCAGATAGACCCAACATTCTGGATGTATTTTTTACCTCTCATCCTTCTTCTTACTCTGTGAAACTTTTTTCTCCGTTGGGCTCTTCCAATCACAATCTTATATCTGTTTCCAGTCCTATCGCTCCAATTTGGCTTTTGAATCCTCCCAAGAGGAGGCGCCTTTGGCACTTTGGCGCCGCTGACTGGGAGGCCCTTAGGCAGTACTTCTATGATTTGCCATGGAGTGATTACAGCTTCCGTGGCCGGGGCAGTTCTGGGTGTGCTGAATGCATCACAGAAGTGATTCTCTCGGGCATGGAGGCGTACATTCCATATTCTATTCCTACTACTAATGCAAAAAAACCTTGGTTCAACTTTATGTGTTCTAATGCTATCCGCAACAGAGAGGAGGCTTTCAGAAGGTACCATCGCCATCCAACTCCTGACTCTCACTCAGCTTATATTTCTGTTCGGAATTGTGCAAAATCTATTCTTCGACTCGCCAAAAATTCCTTCATCCGACAAAAATGTAAAAATCTATCCAATTCTAATTCTTCTTGCTCTTTCTGACATCTACCTAAGAACCTCTTCAACAACTTTACTTCCTCTTATTTCCCTCCTCTTTTCCATTCCGACGGCACAGTTGCCGTCTCTTCTCCTGACAAAGCTGAACTCTTCGCTCAAACTTTCGCTTATAATTCAACCCTGGACGATTCCGGTGCTGTTCCTCCATCTACTCCTTCCTCTGACTTTATTAAGACTGAAATTAAAATCTCTTCTAGAGATGTTTTTTATGCCCTATCTGGGATCAACTCTAAGAAGGCATATGGTACTGATGGTATTCCTCCTGTTGTTCTTAAGGACTGTGCTTCTGTGCCGACACCCTGCCGAGGCAAACTCTTTCATCTTTGTCTCTTATCTGGTACTTTTCCTTCCGGATGGAAGTTCTTTTCATTCAGCCTGTCCCAAAGAAGTGGTGACCACTCTCAACCCTCCAACTATTGTCCAATTGCTTTGATTTCTTGCCTTTCCAAAGTTTTTTAATCTATCCTTAATAGGAAGATTCTTAAACACCTTTCTTCTTACAATCTTCTTTCAGATCGTCACTATGGATTCCGCAAGGGATTCTCTACTGGCGATCTTCTTGGAAATCTCTCTGACTCTTGGTCATCCTCCTTTCGGGATGTCGGGGAAACTTTTGCTATTGCGCTCAGACATATCAAAAGCTTTTGATAGAGTCTGGCACAAATCTTTAATTTCGAAACTGTCCTCCTTCGGTTTCTATCCTTCTATCTGTGCCTTCATCTCTAATTTCCTTTCTGGACGATCTATGCTGCAGTTGTAGATGGCCACTGTTTTTCTCCTATAGCTATTAACAGTGGTGTTCCTCAGGGTTCTGTCCTGTCACCCATTCTTTTCCTTTTATTTATTAATGATCTTTTTAATTCGCACTTCCTGTCCTATTCACTCCTATGCCGATGATTCTACTCCTCACTTCTCCACCCACTTCCCAAAGCGTCCCTCTCAACAGTCACTCCATGATTCGCGTAGTATGGTTATGGAGCACCTGACCTCTGATCTTTCTGCTATCTCTGATTGGGGCAGAGAAATCCTTGTGGTTTTCAATGCCTCAAAAACTCAGTTCCCCCATCTGTCTACTCGTCACAATCTTCCACTCGACTATCCCCTTACCTTCAACAACACACAACTCAATCCTTCCTCTTCCCTTAAATTCTTGGTATTTCCTTTTCTCTTGATCTTTCATGGAAAGATCATATATACTCTCTTTCTAAAACAGCTTCCAAGAGGTTAGGTGTGCTGTACCACCTCCGCGGTTTCTTCACCCCAACTCAGTTGCTGTCTCTATACAGGGATCTTGTTCCCCCCCCGTATGGAGTATGCTTCTCATGTGTCGGGTGTCTGAACCCACACAGTTCTACTTGACCGGGTGGAATCAAAGGCTTTTCGTCTCATCAATTCCCCGCCTCTTACTGATTGTCTTCAATCTCTCTCTCTCTCTTCGCCGCAATATTGCCTCACTTTCTCTTTACTATCGCTATCATAACGGACATTGCTCTTCTGAACTCTCTAACTGTATGCCTCTTCCTTTAAGGAGAGCACACAGTACCAGATGGATAAAATGGGTACTCTGGGTGGCCTAGTGGTTAAGATGCTGGGGTGCTGGATTCCCCGTTAAACCCTCAGGTGTAGGGTGGGGTGAAAAGTTTGACCATCGTCAGAATGAACAATTCGGGTAGGTCCAGATTTCCTGTTAAACTGTAGGTCTAGGGTGGGGTGTAAAGTTTGACCTTCGTCAGAATGAACAATTCGGGTAGGTTCGGATTCCGCGTTAAACTGTAGGTCTAGGTGGGGTGAAACGCTTGACCTTCGTCATAATGAATAATTCGGGTAGGTTCGGATTCCGCGTTAAACTGTAGGTTTAGGGTGGGGTGAAAAGTTTGACCTTCGTCAGAATGAACAATTCGGGTATTTTTTGTCTTTCTTGGAATAAAAAGAAATGCTGTTTTTGAGGACATTTTGTATGAGATGAGCGACAAAAGTAAATAGACGTCTCTCTCTCTCTGGAAAATCATCTATAAATAAATAATTAGTATATATAGCTGTGTGTGTGTGTAATAATAGGGGATCTATATGCGTTTGTGTGCGCTTCTTGAATGTTCAGGCGATGTATACACTGTGCTAACATGCTGATAATACCTGAAGGAACTTGCTTCTACGCCAACTGGCGGATTTTAAGTTCTAAGTCAAGTGTTGCTACCAAGACCACTCATTGAGCTTCCGTCTCTCGTGGAAGCTGGATGGTCTCTTCCTCTCTCTCCTCCTCTCTCTCTTAGGTTAGGTATACCCCTTTGGGGGAGAGAGGCCGTCCCAGCTTCTCCCCCAAAGAGGTCAGGTGGACTCCACCCGGCTTGCTGGGGGAGTTCCCCTTCATTGCAGTTTGGGGGATAACCCCCCTTGTTGCATAACCCCTTCCCCCTTTGTTGCATGACCTCTTGCAACATTCCCCCCTTTGCAACATTGATCAACATTTGCATTGCACTCTAACTTTTTGAGCCCATACTACTCGGGTTCTCTGCTCGTACTAATAAATGCTACCTACATCTCTCTCATCTTTATCGGCAGTGTATCTATTAATAGGGTCCCTTTATACTCTTTACATACTATATATACATAATGTAAAAAACATTATAACTGTGCAAATGCAATAAAACAGTAACATCCAAAAAGAAAATTTGAAAGAATTAAAATTAAATTAAAAGGTAACTGCAAAGCTTTTCGAAGGCACTTCCGTCTTCTTTCGAACAGAAATAAAAACTGAAGTGAGAGAAAGGGCTCATAGAAGAAAGTTCAAGAAACGTTATGATAGCTGAAAACGTCTAGATACAGACCGTATAGAAGAATTTTTGAATTAATTAATAAAAGTTGGTTAAAAGATCTAAGGCAAATAGACAGAGGGAGGCATGTCAATTATTTCACGAACATGCCTCCCACTGGCTTTTTCCGGAAACATGTAGCAATACCAGTTCTACCTTCTCTTGATTGGTATACTGAGCCATCAGAGTATTTTCTTTCCTGAAATATGTAAAACTGACATTAGGAATGTGTTTGTTTCACTTTAAAAATATAATGTTTATTTTCCCTATGAGTCAGACTTCTGGGACACCCTGTATATTTGTGCTAGCAAAGACGACGTTTGAAGTCAATGATATCACCAGTGAAACATTTAGAGCAATTCCAACATGAGATTTTGGTTGGTCCCTTGGTCGGTGGTTGGTCCCTTCGTAAAAAAGTACGAGTAGTGCAAGGTACTTTAGAAACTGTATGAAGACCGGATGGCAAATTATTACGAAATGATTCAGAAATGAAATGAACAACTAAAACATCTTTAAAATCCTTAGTAAAGGCGTTATAGTCATAAACTGTTTTTTTATAGCAGCACCAAGAGTTTTTTCAATAAAACTACTGTATTAGGGTAACCTAATTTTATAAAAGATTCTTTGATATAAGTGAACTCAGCATCTACGAGTAAATACGAGGGGCTGCAAATCCTAAAAGCTCTCAAAAACATACCAATAGGGCTGCCTCTCTTTGTAGAGGAAGTATGAGACGAAAGCCAGTGAACCTAAGAGTTAGAATGAGTGGCTTTTTGAAAACAGCAAACTCAGGTTGTTTATTAGATCTTATAACTTGAATATCCAAAAAGGGAATTTTTTTAATTTTGTTCTACCTCTACAGTAAACTTTATAAAGGGTAACATATTTAATGGGTCGAGAATAACATCAGGATTGGATTCTCCAGGAAGAAAAACGAACACATCATCAACGTAACGATACCAATAAACAGATGAATCAATAATATCAGGAAGAAACTTCCTTTCAAATAACTCCATAAATATATTACTAAGGCCATAAGGGTAGCGGAAAGGGGGGATAGTTTGGGTGCAAAAACGACGAGGGGTGCGGGGTGGGGATGGTGTGGGAGGGGGTAGTGCCAATGGGAAGTGCCAGTGCCAAGGGGATGCCACCCACTCCCTCCCAAAAGTAGAAAGTTGAATATAGAATAACCTAACCTACGCTAACTTAAACTTGAAAACAAAAAACTTGTCTTAGAGTGACCATTCTTTGTGATTTGATGCCAATTTCAAACGTTTGGCCCTATTTCTTCGTCGCAAAAGAGGTTTTATGGTAGCAACCCGACCCATTAAACTAACCTCTCTCAAACGTCTCTTCGATGTTAAAGTAGAAGTGTTGCTACTGCGTGATGCATTGACTTCAGCAGCTATTCGAAATGCTGTATTCTTTCTGTTGCATTTGCTTAATAAAATCATGTATTTGTCTTCTTTTTCCGAGGTCTTTCTTTTTCGCCGTCTGCCTACTTTGTTCATTACACTTCAATTTTGAGAATGATGAGAGAAGGTTTTGTTCACCGTGGACAATGAAACGTCCACTTTATTGGCTATTTATCTCCGTAGTTCTTCATCAAGAATGTATTAATCAATATTGAGTCTATTTTCGTATGATATTTCCTTTGTGGGAGCCATTATACAGAGATACCTGTAAGAGAAGGGCACAGTGTTACCAAACAATGTTCAGGTGCAGGTTAAATTACATTTTTGAAAGAAAATAGGATAAAATGTATGAATCCAAATAACAGAAAAAAACATTATAACCAGTAATATCAATATTTCTGTGAACATAGACAATTATTTTAATCAAAACGTAATATTACCATTAAATACCATTTCTTTCAATGTTGATTAATTGTTTGAAAGTCTTTATGAAACAAAACACCACATTAGAAAGCTCCTTAATTAGACAGACATATCATTTTACTTCCTGTAACTTATAAAAAGAATTTAAAAAATTCTATTATTATTATTATATAAACAGTATTTTAAACATGTTTCCATAATTTTGACCGCCAGTGTAATATGAGTAATGGATGGACAGAATGAAAGCCGGACTATTTATGCATGTGTATATATATACATAGCAGGGGCGGATCCACAAATTTTTCAGGGGGGGATTCACTGCTACTGGTGATCATAGATCGGAAATATAATACACCAACAAGATTTACTCCCATCTATATAGTTCAACGTTCAAGCTTTGTTTTTCTTTTCACAAATACATAATTTGTCTATTGTTGTATCTAAAGCAAGTGAGTTACAGAAATTAAAAGAAAAAGGGTTACGCTATTGCTCGATCTAAATTGTGCTATGTAAGGTTCTTAAAAAGTTGTTATAATCATCAGGCATTTAATGCACTGTGTGAGATAGGCAAGCTTAGTTTCTAACGATTATATAAATCATTAATTATTCTTAAAATCAATTGCCTCCACACCCAGCATCTAAAGTGAGGTCATTTGTTACCTATTCTAAAAAAAAAGTAGTGGTGGTGGGGGGTTCACGGGCATCCGATGAACCCCCCCTGGCTCCGCCACTGCATAGGGAGTAAAAAATGACAAGAGAATACCTAGAAATATTAAATTTAACAGATAGCGCATTCTGCACGGATCAACTAGAATATATATATTTACAGTGTGTGTGTATATATATATATATATATATATATATGTGTGTGTGTGTGTGCGTGTGTGTGTGTGTGTGCGCAAAATTCATACAAAGTACACCATAGGCTCAAAACTCCGAGCTTAAATACACTTCGTTATGATAATTTGTTCCATCTCTACAAAATATTAAATTTTATTTCTGATAAAAGCGTTTCTTAATGGTTACATAATTTAAAATTCAAATCTTTCAGCTTCCCAATAAGAAATAAATCCCCGACGGCTATTAACTTAAACCTAAGAGAACAAAAATTCAACCACGAAGTTCTTAAGTTTCTTTTGTCAGTTTCTCCTCTTTTCCGTTTTCTCTCTTTTAAAATAAAAAGTTTTCCTCAAGTTTTTTTTGCATTTAAGAGAAATGATAAGGTAAAATATATGATGGAGTACTACTCCAAATTCGTGCACTCGCTGCAAGATCCGAACCTGATTCCGACTGAAGAGGAGTTGATCCGAACATGGACGATGAACTTAGAAGAAGGCAGAATACAGACCAACAAAAACTCTAAGATCCACTCCGGGTTCGCCCGAGGAAACGGAAATGTGGTAAGGGAAAATGATGGGATAAAAAAAAAAGAGAAATAGCAGCGGTGAAATATCTATATGAAAACTTTACTCGCTCTTCATTTATTTTTTAGTAATTTATACTAAGAGAAAATGCGAATGTGATAATTATTATTATTACACTTGGCAGTTAGACAATGCCCAGATTTTCACTTTTTGTCAAAATAACTTGGCAGTACTAGGAGCCACTAGGGAGCAACTTATAACCTTTGCATGCGTGCAGACAGGGACGTTTCTAGCATTTTTGGGGCCTTAGGCAAGATTTTTTTGGGGGGCTTCAACCCCAGTAGTTGATCATTTGCCAGATATGCATCAAGACATCTGCCTTATATACGAATAATGTGATATATATATATATATATATATATACAGGGTGTTTGAAAACTTTCTGTACAAATTGTAATGGGGGATAGGCAACACCAAGACAAACCCTTTTCGTCTATAAGTATATGTACGCTGACGTCACCATTCGGCGCGAGAGGGCGCCGCTGCAATTGGCTAAAAGGTGAAGTGGGCTAGACTCGCGCTTGCCGCGGGCATTCTTAAATCGGACGTAGTACGCGTAACATGGAGCGCTTCACGACTGCTGAGATGGCTGACATGCATATGGAGTATGAGGCTGCCAATGGAAACGGAAGAGCTGCTGTGAGGTTGTACCGACAGCGCTTCCCAAACAGACGTGTGCCAAACCACCAAACGTTTGCGCATTTGCATCGGCGACTGCGAGAAACTGGAACATTCCATGCAAACATGCATGACACTGGTCGGGAGAGAAACGTGCGCACTCCTGACATGGAAGAAGAAATCCTACGGCGATTTGAGGACAATCCAAGCGCAAGCACGCGAGGTGTTGCACGTATCCTCGGTGTGAACCACGACCTGGTCTGGAGAGTGTTGCACGAGCAGCAGTTACATCCGTTTCATCGTCAGAGAGTCCAGGCATTACAACCTCGGGATTACCCTCTTCGTGTGGAATTCGCACGCTGGTTTCTGCAGCAGACAGCTGTGCAGCCTAATTTTTCGGCTTATGTGCTGTTCTCAGATGAGGCCTGTTTCACACGTGAGGGTGTGTTTAACATGCACAATTCTCACGTGTGGCCGCACGCAAATCCACATGCTACACGGGTGCATGCTCATCAAGAACGGTTCACCGTCAATGTTTGGGCGGGTATCGTCCATGGCAAGTTGATTGGGCCGTACCTGCTGCCTGCCCGACTCGACGGGCGGGTTTATCGGATATTTCTTGAAGAAACGTTGCCGGAACTGCTGGAAGATGTTCCCGTGGCTATTCGTAGACGAATGTGGTTTCAACACGACGGGGCCCCAGGACACTCCAGCAACGATGTGCGGGATTATCTGAACGCCACTTTTGGGGACCGATGGATAGGCCGGGGTGGGCCCGTAGCCTGACCACCGAGATCGCCCAGTTTAACATGCCTCGATTTCTTCCTGTGGGAACACATGAAGAACCTCGTGTATGAGACTCCCATTTACTCAGAAGACCTCGTAGCAAGAATCGCTGTCGCCGCTGGAACTGTTCCCGAAATGCCGGGAATCTTTCGACGTGTACGTCGGTCAATGCTTCGACGCTGTCGGGCATGCATTGATGCTACCGGTCGCAACTTTCAGCACCTTCTTTAAATAAACATGCCTTCTTTAATTAAACATGTTACGCGTACTACGTCCGATTTAAGAATGCCCGCGGCAAGCGCGAGTCTCGCCCACTTCACCTTTTAGCCAATTGCAGCGGCGCCCTCTCGCGCCGAATGGTGACGTCAGCGGACATACACTTATAGACGAAAAGGGTTTGTCTTGGTGTTGCCTATCCCTCATTACAATTTGTACAGAAAGTTTTCAAACACCCTGTGTATATATATATATATATATATATATATATATATATATAATATATATATATATATATAATATGTGAAAAATGCTCTGTATGAATTGGTCCACAATTAACCCACCCCTTATATCTCCAGTCTAACTATAGAGTAGATTAAGTCCAGCCCTGTAGGGGTCAGCCTAGAGATTCGGAAATGGTCCAGAGCGGGCAGATAAATTGAGGTCCACAGTAGGATTCCTCACCAAACTAGGTTAGGGCAATCTACTTCACCTTTGTTAAGCTATGAGTTGATGCTGGGTCTTAGGCCACAATGTAGGCCTAAGTTGTCTGACCAGCTTATTTAATGAGTCTTCTAAGTTAGAAGTTAGAAGATCCAACTGGGCTAAAAACACAATTAGTCACTTACTGCTAGTTATTAGAGAGTCTCTTTTCTCCTTCCTGTATAATTGTCGAGAGCGTACTTGCTGGTGGGGATCTTTCTTCGGTGTCTGTTTTGTCCCTTCTCCAGTTTGCGTCCTCTCGCCCCGTTCCTCGTTTTCGTTCTCCTTTGTTCTCCTTTTAGCGGGGCTTTTTCCACCAGCGTCGTCTTGGTTTTTCCTCGGTTGGTTGATCGGTAATGTATATCTATTACGAGCACGCTCTTGTCACACAGTATATAAATACTAGTGTGGAGAATAACTCTGTGGGGCAACAATTGGTTTCATCCACCCAGTTATTGACATAAAAGGAATTTAATAATTGTTAGATTAACTACCTACCTACTCAGTGAACCATTTTCGTTACCTCCCAACTACCCACTCATCAGTTTTCCGTATACTGGGGGCCCCGGGAGTTAAAAATTTTGGTGTCATTGTCACCAATTTTTATGTCTGAGTGTAGACTAGCTAACTATTGACTGTAAATGCCTGTTAATCTGATTAACAGTGCCTATCCTCACTTTCTCATGGAGAAGGTGTAGCATTTAATTAGAAGAGAAAATATACATCCATAGGATGAAACTGTCTATGGTCTTTACCATAAGAAAAGAAAAAGTGAAAGTTAGAAGATAAAATTACAATTCCCAGCATCATTTTTTGTTGTAAAAATATTCGCGCCTTTAATGCTGTTTGTCGCTGAGGTCTTGTGTCTGTCATGTTGTAATAGGATGCGTTACCACTCCTACTGTCAAAGGAATAGTTACTGGAAGTTCAGTGTCTCCAGTTGTTACTGTCAGTGGAGAAGGTTCTCCAAAGTCCATTGTTTTGGGTCCAGACTCTAAAGGGTATAAAAGAGAAATGTCTCTTGTTGTGTCACCCGTTGAAGTCCTTAATTTGACCACTCTTGTTACCCCGTCTGCCCTGGTCTGAGTTCTGAAACTCTAGCCAGAGGCCAGTATTGTCTTGGAGTACTGTCATGTATGAGAACAAGGTCCCTACCTTAATTGTGTCAGACCAATCCTTCTTAGTCATTTGTTTATGTCTCTCCCTTAGACCCATCAAGTACTCAGTTTTCCACGTTTAATGAAATGAGCTTTAACTCTAGTTAAATGTTGTAACTTAGTCTGGAGCTCATCATGTGGTTGAGTCCAGTTTGGGTCTTCTGAAGAGTCTATATTGTAGTCCGGCAGGAGACTAACTTGTTCTCCCCGAATCAATGATTTGGAGTTAATGGTTCCGGGTCATTAATGTTGTCACTCACATAAGTGAGTGGTCTATTGTTAATGATGTCTCAATCTCAGCCAGGAGAGTGAGCAACTCAAATAAGTGTATCTGTTTTGGCCAATTGCTTTCTTCAAGCAATTTTACTGTTTGTATATTCCTCTCCCAGATAGAACCATACCAAGGAGAGGCAACCGGAATATACTTCCACTTTATGTTTGAATTTTGTATATATAATTGTGTGAGTTCATCGCTTAACAAGTCGTGGATGACTTGTTCACCAGCTTTGAAATATGTAGCATTGTCAGTCCAAACTGTCTTTGGTACTGAATGTGCACAGAATCTCTTAAAGACAGCAACAAAAGATTCTGCTGTAAGGTCCTCCACAACATCCAGATAAACAGCTCGTGAGGCAGCACATGTAAACAGTACAATGTACATTTTTTGTTCAGTGTCAACCACCCTACAGTCAATGCTCCTGTATAGTCAACGCCTACAGTCTCAAAGGGTCTGTTGAGAGTAACTCTCTCCTCTGGCAAAGCAGGAGGATTTGGTTTCCTATAGGCCTAGCATGAATAGCCTACATGTGACACACTCACTCAGGACTGTTTTAACGTGATCCTTCCCTTGGGTATCCAATAAGTTTTTCTTAATGTAGTTAGTGTCTGTGGTACCCCATATGATATACATCATTGTGTGTTTTTTTTCTGATGATAATGTTGTCAAATAGCTAAATCAGGTAAAAGGATTGGATGTTTGCTTTTGTATGACAGTTTTGATTTGTCTAATCTCCCTTACACCTTAGAAGGCCTTCCTCATCTGAAACAAGTTTAGATCCACAACTACTGATGGTACAGGTTCTTTCTTTGTTTCCCATTAGTCAAGAATTCTAACTCTTTATTGTACTCTTTTTGTTGTGCATGGCCTATCCAGTATTTGGTTGCAACTTCTGTATAATTATGATTTTTTTATTTAGCTGTTTGTTAATTGTAGTTAAAACAGTTGTGAGCAAACCTCAAACAGTAGGCTGTAACCTGACAAGTTTGTTGAAAATCAGAATAAATTTCATAATTAGTGATTGGTTCAACCTTTTCATTTGAAAAGATTATATTTAATGTCAAGTTAACTTGTTCCACAGGCCATTGGTCTGTATTACAGAGCCACTTAGGTCCATAAACCAAGTTTTGTTTGACTTCAACAACTTGTAGGATAAACCTCTGGTCAGAAAGTCTGCTGGATTTTGTTAGTTGGAACATAGTGAAAATTTACTTGTAGGCTTCATTAGCTTCAGCTATTTCTTTTAGCTATTTCTTACAAAGATATTCTTACTATTAATGCTATCATTCCGTATCCAGGCAAGACAAATCTGACTGTCAAGCCAGATGTGGATAGTTATTGTTCACATCATGGTAAGCATCCTTAAGCAATGAAATGGTTTTAATGGCTAATGCAGCAGCAATAGTTCCAATTGAGGTATGGTTCGGGTAGGTTTGAGAGGTGCAACTTTCCCTTTTGCATAAATTAGATGACTTTCTGTAGGACTTACAAGATACGCACAGCACCATAAGCTTGTGTGCTTGCATCAGCAAACACATGAAGTCTCGGGCTTATCCCTAAACCCACAGCACCTTTGAATTTAATGTTCTGCACTTTTGTTAAATCAGCAGCTAACTTCTTCCAAGATTTTTGATTTTCATTTGTTATTGGATCATCCCACCCAACATTTGTCCTCCAAATTTCTTGGAGGAGAATCTTTGATTTTATTGTTGAAGGCAGGAATAGACCCATAGGATCAAAAATTTTGGAAGCCTCTGATAATATTTGTCTTTTAGTATTGCTTCCTCATCAAGTTTAAAACCTTTAGTACAGATTGAATCATGATTGTTAGAAGTTGCATCCAAATACCAGTTCATACCTAAAGTTTTAACTCTGTCTGATGGCTCAGTAAGACCATTATTATCCTTTAAAATCTTTTGTTTAAATCCTCATCATTTGAAATCCACTCTCTAAGTTCAAAGTTACCTTGTTGCATAATGTTTTGAGAGTGTTCATAGACTTCAGATAATTCAGATTTTGTTGTTGTTGAGCCTATTAGATTGTCTACGTAAAAATGTTCCTTAAGGAAGTTCAATGTAAAGAGATTAAACTGGTTCAAATGATGTCCAATTGTCAATGCTAATAGGCTAGGTGAGCAATTGGGTCCAAACAACACAACATTAAATCTATAGGTTATGAACCCTTTATTCAAATCAAATGGATCCTTGAACCATAAGAACCTAAGTTGGTTCTTATCATATTCATTTTAAGATTTATTCTCAAAAATGCCTTTGAAATGTCACTTTGTACGACATATTTATCTAACCTGAACCTCAGTAAGATCTTCACAAGGTCAGAAATGAGATTAGGACCCTCAATCAGGCAATCATTCAAACTGTGTTTATCACTGTCTTTGAGGCTACAGTTATATAGTACTCTGAGTTTTGTTGTTGGGGCATCTTGTCGATAAACCCCCCTGTGGGTTAAATAATGACAACCGTCTTTTTTAAAAGGGTTATTTGTTACTTCTTCAGTGAAGCCTTTCTGTAGCTGTTCTTTGAAGACATCACTGTACTTTTTATATTATTATCTTGTTTGAGTTTTTTCATTACTTTATATAAATGTCCTTTAGCTACTTTGAGATTATCTCTTAAAGTTGGACAATTTATTTTCCAAGGTAACTCAATAAAATAACTATTGTCTTTGCACTGAATGGTGTCTTCAAATCTTTCTACCATTAATGATCTTCTGAAGTTTGATTTGTGTCATGTATACCCACAGATTCTAGCAACCTTAAAGTTTGAATTGCCTCATCCAAAGTTTCATTTGATAATGATGAATTAATGTTCTCAGTTGAGATAATATTATTCAAAGTGTTGCTATTCTTACAGGTGTTATGTAGGACTGAGTTGAGGCACATAGTATTTGTTGGTCATGAACTATTTGGTTTAGGTCTAGGTTGTATTTGGATAGGTCACCCAAAGGGCTATCCCTGATGGAGTCTGAATAGCTATACCATTACCTATCTCTACTATGCCCTTATGAATAAGATTAATATAATCTGCCCCTATTAACATTCAATGTTAGCTACTGTGTTGTTAGTGATATGTCTATCAGCTATTTGTAGTGTTTTCCCAAATGATTTATGGTTTGTTCTAGTTTGGGTATAACCAGTTTGTTTTGTCCTACTTTAGAAATAATAACTGCTTCAATTTTCTCTAATTTATTTTCTAAATGTAGTTCCAGGTCAATTGTCTTATAGCTATTTTTGTCCGAGTTATCCTTAACAAAGGATGCAATATTGAGGTTTTGTTCATTCGGGTTGGTGTCAAACCCAATTTATTAACTACATTTTGCGAACCAAATGTTTGTTGAGAACAACAGTCTATAAGACATCTCACTGGAGTGGTGCTACCCTCACTATTCACTAAGTCCAAAGTAATAGTTGGTAAAAGAATCTCAGTGTTTTTTGTTACGTTGTTTGAACAAACAGAATGTCCCATGAAAGTGGCATTTTCTTGATTACCTTTGTTTGGTGGAGGTATCTTTTGAGTTTGAGTACTATTGTTTGGACACTTTGGTGAATCACACATTGATGAGACATGTCGTAAACTTTTACAAAACTTACACTTGAATCTTAACCTAGATTTACAGTCTTTCTTATAATGTCCCTGGCCAGTACACTTTTACATAGGTTCAACTGTTCACATCTTTTAGCTCTTTGGTTAAAGTCTGAATATTTGTCACACCCAGTACTACTGTGTTCATTACTTGACAAAATTTGCAATGTAGTGTGTAAGTTGAGGCAGCAGTTACATTAAAGTTCTGTAATGTAGGTGTTCGTGTATTACAGTTGGTCACATTTATTCTACAGTATCAAGTTTGTCTGTTTGGCTGTAGCTAGTTGGTCTCTGGGAACAGTGTTTGGTTTATCCATAGTCTGGGTCTTATTTTGTGTTGGAATATTTCTCAATTTGTAATTAGTTAGGATATTGGGAAAGTGTTTTCTGATATCTTCAAGATTAGGATAATTTTCTCCCGTCTTTAGAACTAAAATATCTTTAACCCTCAAAGGAAGGCACCTAAGAACTATGCCTTGTATAATCCAGATGAAGCTTTAATATCTATCTCATGCTAACCAGTTGTCCTATAATAGCTTCTAATTTTGTATAAAAAATTTCCATATCACTATGGTTATCTTTTATGGGTGCAAAATCAAAAATTTGTTGAGATAATTCATATACAATCTCATCTTTATTAATGTAATTACGTTTTAAGAGATCAATAGCTACTTATATGAATTCCCTACGGCTGGTAAATAGGCTATCAGGTTATAGGCTGGGCCTTTAAGGAAACTAGTTAAGTAGCTAAACTTATCAACAGTTGAAATATAAGGTTTATTACCTATTAAACTCTCAAATTTGTCAATGAAGATGGGAATTGTACCGAGTCCCCTTCAAATGTTGGTACTAACAAAATGGGTAACTGAGCCCTCAATTCTTGTGACTCAGGATTTAGCATGCCACTTAAATTTGTTGAAGGTTAGCTCTACTTTGATTAAAATCAGAATTAGGTTTATTTGTGTGTTAAGTCAGTCAAACGAGACCGTTGTCTCCTTATTTGCTGTTCAATTGAGATTACCTGATCATCATTATCAGCGTAAAGGTCTATCAATTGTTCTTCAGCCATTTCGGATTCAACTAACTCTGAAATACTCTCATCAATGGATATTTCCTTCTTTTTAGTTTCCAATTAGAATTACACACTCTAAATCTTCCTTACCTGGTTGTGTAATATTGTTAAAAGTGTTCACGGCCTTTGTAACAGCTCCCAACTTTGCCCCCCTTTTCTTTTTAACTTTTTCAATTCCGCACTGTCCATGTTTAAGTCAAAATTGTTTAACTGGGGATCGTAATGAAATAGATGACAAGAAGAAATTACCAGAGAAGAGAGAGCACAGACAAAACAGTCAAGTTTTAAATTTGGTTAATCCCCCCCAAGTACTTATGTGTCACTCAGGTCTAAGCTTATAAGAGAATGAGACTCCTTAAATGTAACAGTTTCCTAGTTAGGCCCTAGGTTGTAGACCTAATTAGGCTTGATTAGGTTAGGCTTAGGCTAGACCATTTAGCCTAATTCTGCAATTTTTTTTTTTTTGTTAAGTAAGGTTAAGGTTTGTAAATTCCCAACACACGGACCACCAATGTGAAAAATGCTCTGTATGAATTGGTCCACAATTAACCCACCCCTTATATCTCCAGTCTAACTATAGAGTAGATTAAGTCCAGCCCTGTAGGGGTCAGCCTAGAGATTCCGGAAATGGTCCAGAGCGGGCAGATAAATTGAGGTCCACAGTAGGATTCCTCACCAAACTAGGTTAGGGCAATCTACCTTCACCTTTGTTAAGCTATGAGTTGATGCTGGGTCTTAGGCCACAATGTAGGCCTAAGTTGTCTGACCCAGCTTAATTTAATGAGTCTTCTAAGTTAGAAGTTAGAAGATCCAACTGGGCTAAAAACACAATTAGTCACTTACTGCTAGTTATTAGAGAGTCTCTTTTCTCCTTCCTGTATAATTGTCGAGAGCGTACTTGCTGGTGGGGATCTTTCTTCGGTGTCTGTTCTTGTCCCTTCTCCAGTTGCGTCCTCTCGCCCCGTTCCTCGTTTTCGTTCTCCTTTGTTCTCCTTTTAGCGGGGCTTTTTCCACCAGCGTCGTCTTGGTTTTTTCCTCGGTTGGTTGATCGGTAATGTATATCTATTACCGAGCACGCTCTTGTCACACAGTATATAAATACTAGTGTGGAGAATAACTCTGGTGAGCAACCAATTGGTTTCATCCACCCAGTTATTGACATAAAAGGAATTTAATAATTGTTAGATTAACTACCTACTACTCAGTGAACCATTTTCGTTACCTCCCAACTACCCACTCATCAGTTTTCCATATATATATATAATAATATATATATATAATATATATATATACATACACACATTTCAACTGCAAACAACACACAGTATAGAAGAACGTTCTTGTGCGGAACGTTCTACTATACAAGCGTCGTTCTTTACATATATATATATATATGCACTAAAATCACAAAATAACACGTGATCTTATTAATAAGCAAACAACCACAGGGAAAAGGAAAAGGAAACACGAAGTCCGAGCGCTTTCGTGATATATTCACATCTTCAGGGAGAAACAAAAAATATAGGTAGAGTTTACAAAGTAAATGAGTTAAATACACAAGCAAAAAAATTCCCAATCGGCAACTCAAATTAAAGACCATAAAACCCTCTAAAGATTTTTTCAATAGATAACATAATCTGTAGGCTGCTAAATTACTGAATATAACGGTTATTAGAACTAGTATTTAATTAAAGCAGGCAATTAAGTGGCAAGAATTTAATGAAAACAAAGGGAATGGTGCCATCGTCTTACAGAATATTCCAAAATTTCTACAAACAGTCTGAAAAAAATTGTTTTCCCAATAGCCAACCAGTTCAAAAGTCCAATAAGCCACCAAGCACCCAAAGATTATATACGAAAGAAATATTACAATTAAAATGGACACATAAGAATGTTAACAGTTCTTAAAATAATATTTATTTAATCATGGCAAAACGTTAAGGGGCAAGAATACGGTCAAGAAAACAATAGGCCCTTCGCCAACTTTCTAACAATGCACGAGTCTAATTTATACAGCCCAGTCTAATATTAAGAACCAAGTCCGCATTATTCTTGATCACACTTGATTCAAGTATATTTCTGCTAACAATAGATTTACTAAACCTTAATTTGGAAGCATTTTTCCAGTCAATGGGATGATTAGTATCTCTTACGTGAATATAGGGTAATGACGGTGAAGTACTCAAAAACTGTTTAAGTAATATTTCATTACCCCTTGAAACTGTGAACAGTGCATTTAACAAGAAAATTAAACAACTTTTGAAGGGTAATGAAATATTACTTAAACAGTTTTTGAGTACTTCACCGTCATTAACCTATATGTATGGCCTGATTAAAACTCATAAGCCAAATAATCCTGCGAGGCCTATTGTTAGTTCTATAGGATCTATCTCATATAAGCTATCCAAATGGCTTGTCTCCATTCTTAATCCTCTCCTCGGCACAATTTCACAATCACACATAAATAATAATGTAGATCTTGTGGAAAAATTAAATAGTATCAGTGTCAATTACAATTTTAGATTGGTAAGCTTGATGTTACCGCTTTATTTACAAGAGTCCGGTGGAGGATCTATTAGTGTTTCTTTCGGAAGAATTGGTTAAGCATAATTTGCCATTACCTGTGGCTACAATTATAGAATTAATTAAGTTGTGCATAGTAGACTCAAAATTTGTGTTCAATAATGAATATTTAAGGCAGAAATTTGGTATGGCGATGGGAAACCCTCTCTCCCCCATTTTAAGTAACTTATATATGGAGTTTTTTGAAAGTAAGTTATTAAGGAAGATTCTGCCAAATTATGTTCTATGGTTTAGATATGTAGATGGTGTTCTTTGTCTTTGGCCATTGATTTTAAATCTCAATGTATTCTTACCCAAACTTAATAATTTAACTCCCTCTATCAATTTTACAGTTGAAATAGAAAAAGATTCTTCGATCCCTTTTTTAGATGTTTTAATATATAGGTCTGGAAAAAAGTTTAAGTACAATATTTACAGAAAACCCACTAATAATTGTTCCTACATATATACATTATTATTCTGATCACCACATTAACTAAAACGATCCGTTTTTTTCTACTTGTTCCTAAGAGGCCTACACGAATTTGTAGCCAGAGTTCATTGACGACGAAATTAGTAAAATATACAAAATTGCGTTTGATTTAAAATATCCAAAGAACTGCATAGATAAGTCCTTAAAAATGGCAAAGCAACCTTCTACGAAGTAAAGGACAAGATTCTTATAACACGAAAAATGTTTTAGTGTTACCATTCAGAGAAAATTTCCTTGATCTCCGATCTGCTGAGGACTTTTAACGTAAATATTGCGTTCAAAAATTTAGATGTAATTAAGAATTCATTGATTAAGAACTCCCCTTTAAGTGAACATGGTTGTGTATATAAAATCCCATGCACAATATGTAATAAATTTTACATTGGCCAAACTGGTAAGACCCTTGAGTTACGTATTAAGCAGCATCAATACAGTGTAAGAGCTGGCCAGGAATCGAACGCCATTTTCATTCACGTAAGAGATACTAATCATCCCATTGACTGGAAAAATGCTTACAAATTAAGGTTTAGTAAATCTATTGTTAGGAGAAATATACATGAATCAAGTGTGATCAAGAATAATGTGGACTTGGTCCTTAATATTAGCCTTGGGCTGCATAAATTAGACTCGTGCATTGTTAGAAAGTTGGCGAAGGGCCTATTGTTTTCTTGACCGCATTCTTGCCCCTTAACGTTTTGCCTTGGTTAAATAAATATTATTTTAAGAACTGTTAACATTCTTATGTGTCCATTTTAATTGTAATATTTCTTTCGTATATAATCTTTGGGTGCTTGGTGGCTTATTGGACTTTTCAACTGGTTGGCTATTGGGAAAACAATTTTTTTCAGACTGTTTGTAGAAATTTTGGAATATTCTGTAAGACGATGGCACCATTCCCTTTGTTTTCATTAAATTCTTGCCACTTAATTGCCTGCTTTAATTAAATACTAGTTCTAATAACCGTTATAATAATTTTTGTTCTCTGTACTGGGGTTTTTTTTTTTGTCTAATTGCATCTATATAGTTCTTTTATATTCAGTAATTTAGCAGCCTACAGATTATGTTATCTATTGAAAAAATCTTTAGAGGGTTTTATGGTCTTTAATTTGACTTGCCGATGGGAATTTTTTTGCTTATGTATTTAACTCATTTACTTTGTAAACTCTGCCTATATTTTTTGTTTCTCCCTGAAGATGTGAATATATCACGAAAGCGCTCGGACTTCGTGTTTCCTTTTCCTTTTCCCTGTGGTTGTTTGCTTATATATATATATATATAATATATATATATTATATATATATATATATATATATATATAGCGGAACAGACAACTACAGACAGAAAACAGACAAAGAAAAGCCATAGGAATTCTTTTCCGTGTTATCTCCAAAACATCCTTAGAAGACACACGTGGTGTCAAAGAAAAAACTCAGAAGACACGCGGTTTCAAGCAATAAAAGAAAAATAATGACGCTAGCCTCGAACCGCGGAATTCGAATGTTCCTAAGGTTATATAACGCGCAGTTTACTGACATTCATTCTCACTTCTTTCGTGCGTCCACTCGTAAGTCAACTCTACACGCAGTCTCCCTGCATCAGCTTTAGCCGGCACTAGACCAAGCCTCACTTCAACATATTCCATTCAAGAAACGAAGCATCACTTGAAGTAAACTACCAATCCTTCCCGCAACAAACCACACAACCGCAATAGGCGTTTCCCTTGGTCTCTTCATAACCTCTCAACCGGTTACCAATCATCCTCGAGAGCACCGGCAAAGTTCAACGCTACGAGAAGACATCCTCAAGGAGGATACAGGACGTGAACTCCTACGAAGCTACAAGCCCAAATCACTTCACCTTGGCTCAGCGTCGCCACTTCACGGAAAGCGGCCGTCAACGAGGATGCAATAGGCCCGTGAACACTTCACCGGGAAGACCTCGACTTGCAGAACAACGCACGTCAACTTCACCTCGGGCCTACTGTCTACAAGGTCGACCTTCAAGCATACCCTTCATCTCGAGAGGTATTTTCAACACAGTCGGTAAGCTCTCTGTGCCTCGTTCTTAAACAATAACGCAAAGCCTACATCAGTGTACCGCAAGAGCGTAGGCTATAAAGCAAAGTGTTTTACAAGTCGTTCAAACTAACTCTCGTTGAAACGCAGTAGGCCTATTTCACAATCCAAGTGTCATTACAATATTTGATTGTGCATCAAACTAATTCTCTAATACCAACCCGCACTAGGTTTATTTTCTATGCCCAGTTCATGTGTCATTTCCAGTATCGTAATTCCATGTAGCATCCTGCTATTGTGTTCATTCATATCATCCAAAAATACTTTACATCCGTTTATTTATGTGATAGATTTAAGTATTCTCTTACTGAAGGCCTAATTCATTTACGGTGTACCAACTTAGTACATCCCTTCCAATTATCATTAGGCCACAGCATCTTGTTTCTATGTTCCATTTATGCGTAATCACTTAGCATCATATAATTGCTTTACATAAATGATATTCGTATAATCATTGTCATAGCATTTCTCACAATTGTCATTAGGCTACAGCATCTTGTTTAGTATTCCATTACTGCGTAACTCTGGCCTACATAAGCAGTGTAATACGTGACCTAAAGAGCACCATAAACGCACGTCACTAATTTCCATAATTCTTAGGCTGCATCATTTATTCTGTGTTTATTCATAGTCAGCATGTTACATAATCTATTTGTTGTATCATAACGAACATGCATAATTTCTGTAATCACTAGTTTTCATACCACATGCTCTGTCCCATTTTAGCACACCATTAGCCTCTCATAAACGAGCGTATTTCTTAACAATTGATCTGTATAATTCTTTTTCCCATTTACTAATCCTCAGTCAGACTTTTTCATAATATAAATGCCGTTATATATGATAGTTGTTAAGCACTATAATTATTGTTGTCATTGTTATTCACTGTGAACAAATAACTGGTTTATTTTCTTAATTAAATAAAAAACAATAAGATTTTTTTGTATCTTTAACAATATTTGCTTGGGTGTAATCCAAGCTAGTGACCTGAAGTAATTCATATCACTCAGAAATATTATAGTAGGCTTACTCCATTAGCCACTTTCAACCAGTGATACTGTATGAACCCAGCCTGTCATTAAAAATTTGCATCAATTAATCACTAGCATTAACTTAATCATTATCACCTTAAACCGGCTAAAACTGGGTCCACTATATATATATATATATATATATTATAGTGATGTAGCGGTTGTCCGCAACCGCACATATTCTCAGCTCCGCAACCGCAACCGTATTTATCAGTGCGGTTATTGTGGTTGTTTGAGGATATCTTCTTACTAGGGCAACCAAATGCTATAAATGCTAGTGTAATGGCTATAAATGCTATAAACTTCGCCAAATGCTGTTCCTGTCATGCCTAATGCCTTCACTCAAGGGTGCAAAAAAGTCCTTGGATGTCCTCCCTCAAGTGTTCCTAGTGAACAGTTATCATATTTAGTGGAGCAGGGATCATGTACGATGAAAAAAGGGATATGCTGAAAGGGATATGCTGAAGGGGTACAAAGCTAAAAAACTTTTATTTTTGAAATGCAGTCTCCCACCAATTCAATTTAAATATGAGGATTAAATAGTGTGTATATATATATATATATATATATATATTATATATATATATATATATATATATATGTATATTATAATTATATACACCACTTTCGAATGGCCGGTGGTTGGGGAAAGTGGTTGGTGGGATGCAAAACGCGTTGGGTCCTCGTCCCGCCTCCTGGAAACACTTTTTACAGTATAGATTATGGTCATTATATTGTAGACTGTGAAAAGTGTGGCTAAAACGCGATATTTTATTGTGTTGTTTATTCTTAGATAATATTATGATGTTATAGGGTACATAACCCCAACCGCAACCGCAATCGCGCGTAGTTCTATTTGTAAGCTCCACAACCGCAGAGCTATGAAAAATGCCAACCGCTACATCACTAATATATATATATATATATATATATATATATTATATATATATACAGGGTGTCCCATAAGTCCGGCATCATAGGATAAATTCATATTTTTCTATTTCTACAAACCATAATTCATATTTTTCTCTTTCTACAGGCCATAATGTCTATGTTCGGGATGCCAATTTCCCGTCCACCATTCTGTTCAGTGACGAGGCTGTTTGTTATGGAAATGGTGTGGTAAATCGACAGAACACCCGCTACTGGTCTCAAAACAACCCTCACTGGTATACCTCTTCAAAGGAACAAGGTGCATCTCGGGTGATGGTATGGTGTGGCATTTGGAAGGATCGCCCCCTCTTTTTCGATGAACATGTCACTGGAGGCACCTACCTACGTATGCTCAAGGAAGAAGCATTTCCCAGTGTCTTGAACGAAGAAGGAAATTTCCCAACATGGTTCCAGCAAGACGGCGCTCCTGCACATTACAGCACCCAAGTAAGGGAATACCTGTACCAACAATTCCCTGGTCATTGGATAAGACGTCGAGGGCCTGTGGAATGGCCAGCTAGAAGCCTGGATCTCACGCCACTAGATTTTTATCTCTGGGAGCAGTTGAAAGCGCTGGTATACGCAGAGAAAATTAGGAGTGTTGAACATTTGCGGCAGCGCATTATTGGGGCATGTAACACCATTACTCCTGACATCATTCACAGTGTGCTTGCTGACTGGGTATCACGTCTGAATTTGTGTATTGAAAACAATGGTGGACATATTGAGCACGTTCTATAAATAAAAGCTTTTGCTTTGCCTTTTTTTATTATTTTTCCTATGATGCCGGACTTATGGGACACCTCTCTCTCTCTCTCTCTCTCTCTCTCTCTCTCTCTCTCTCTCTCTCTCTCTCTCTCTCTCTCTATATATATATATATATATATATATATATATATATAATAATATATATATATATATATATATATAAATATATATATATATATATATATATATATAATATATATATATATATATATATATATATAATATATATATATATAATATATATATATATATAATATATATATATATATATATAATATATATATATATATATATATATATATATATACTGTATATATATATATATATTACGGTTCTTATTTTGGCTTAAATTTAAAATTTTACAATTTTTATGAATGCACCCTCGGTTATGTGCGAATAGCTATAAAAACTAATCCTTTAAAGTTTGAGAGCGATCGCATAATTTTTACTACTTTCCCCGGGTACTTTTTTATTCTACCCCGGGTGAATCATAGGATAGTGTTGTACGTTTCTTGAAAATTGTCGTTGCGGAATGCCGTTGGATGGAACTGATATCTTCGGCATATTCGTACTTTGTAGTTGAATTGTATACTAGGTCCCCCTCTACTCGAGTATTAGCCCCTCAATGGGAGGGGTCTCATGGGCGCCCATCTCCCACTCATTGTTGCCTAGTTCGCAGAAGTCACGGTGGACTTGCGGGCGTCAGGGTAGCGCTGGCGGTGGGCCTCTACGACCTGGAGGAGGAACTGACACTGGTTCTCGTCCTTTGTCAGTACCAGGTTGTAGTCCTGCATCATAGCGACGCGCCGCACTCGGCGAAGTCTTTAGTGACGTGGAGACTCGCCATCCTCCGCGCGGCGGCGGCATACCTTGGGTCACTGGCCTACTCCGCTGGGTCGGAGGACAGGAAGGCGCCGTCGATGCCTAGCACGTGGAACAAGAGCCTCGATGACTGGGTGACGAAATGAAATCCGCGAGGGTCTTGCTGTTCACCACAGCCGGCTTCAGTTCGACAACGACGCCCTTCGGGGGGGCTGTCCGAGCCCTCCTGCTCCTCGAGCGCCTTCACCATCATCCTCTTTGTCTCCGCAGATGTGTTGTCGTCGAAGAAGGCGAGTGACACTAGTGGCTCGTTCAGATACCACAGGTGCCGGCGCGCCGAGCCGCCGGCCTGAACCTTGGCTAGCGCCTTGTCCTCGTAGCCGACGAGGTCCTGGAGGAGGGCAAGGTCGTTCGCCGGGGCAGCGGCGGGGTTCGGTGAAGCGAACCAGGCCGGGACGTAGAGGGCAAGGGCAAAGTTGATGAATCGCCTGAGACCGGTAGGCTCCAGCGCGGTAAGGACCAACTGTTCGCGGAACAGGAACATCTTGAGGCAATAAATGGCCCTCGCCATCCAACGCGCGCGGTGGAAGGCGCCTGGGCGCATGAACCGGATGCCGCGTGTGGGCACGCCGCCGAGGACGATAATGGACAGCTCCAAGAGCTCGCGGTAGTCATCGCGCGGCTGCTGTTGGGAGAGGTGGAAATGGTAGCGGGCGATGAGGTCGTTGCGCGCGTCCATGAGGGCCGCCGTGACCTCCTCGTCGTCGATGGCCAGGTGGCACTCGGTGTTGATAGAATCCCACTGTTCCTTGAATAGCTTGAAGAGCTGGACGTTGGGAACGGAGGAGGCGCGGAAACACTCCCCGAACGCCTTGGCGGCGACGAGTTCGAGCATGTGGTGGCGGCAGGCAAGGTTGAACAGATCCTTGCCCAGCTTCTGTTCGATGAGCACGCAGGCGCCCGCGCGCGCTCCGGTGTTGGACGCCTTCGTATCGAAGCTCAGGCCGGCGACGCGGTTTGCGATGCCCCAGTCCTCCAGCGCCTCGACGACAGCTTCCGCCATTGCTTGACCAGTGCCGTTGGCGAGCTTTGGGACAGCGAGGAGCTTGGCGACTCTTTCACCGGAGACAAGGACGGGCAGCCGTTCGACGTTGTCCGCGCCTCCCGTCACGTCGGCCACCATCTTTCAGTCCCAGTGTACGATGAGCGGGGTGTCGGACGCAAGTGCCCGCTTGATGACTGCGGCGGTTTCCTTGCGGTGCTTGATGCGCGAGTCGCAGAACGACGACCGGATGACGGTGAGTTCCACAAAATTGTGCCCAAGACTCTCGGCAATCGCCGCCACGACGTGGACAGCCTTGTTGTCTGTGATGTGCGCGTGGTCTAACGCGGCGGCCACCTTCGGTGTGATAACTTGCTGTCGCCCGCGGCGTTTCGGCGGCGGCGGGCTGGCGGCGCTGGATGTCGACGGTAGGGCGTGGGCGTCGTTGCTTTGTCGAGGGCGGCGTGGGCTGCCCTCGCTGGAGCTGGAGTCCAGTTTGAGTTTGGTCACTTCCAACTCAGCTCGCTTCCGTTCTGCCTCCTTCTCCTGGCGCGCGCGATCCTCTGCGATGCGATGCGCCTGTCGCGCCTCACGCTCGGCGAGGAGGCGGTCGACGCCGAGCATCGCCCCGTCGACCGTACTCGCGCTAGGCCAGGAGAAACGCCTTGACCTCCTGAGTGACGAGCATCTTCAGCGCGTTCCCGTGGGCGATGTCGAATAGATTGTGGAGACCGCGCGTCCAGGCGTTCCGCTTGTTCACGAGGAACGGCGTGGTCGCCTGCGTTTTCTTGCGCATCAGGTTCTTCCACTCCTCATGCAACTTGATGAGCTTCTGGGCGCAACGATGATAAACGGAGGTGAATCCCGCGTCCTACGCTTAACAGTTGCAGTCGACGACATGATTTCAAGTTTGTGAAGAGAAAAATGTTAAAACTTATTAGAAAAATAGACACCTTATAACATGAAATATAACGATTAATATAAATTAATGATATAGATTTAAATAATGAATTAAAATGAAATGATATAAAATTCCCTCGCTAGCAAGGTAACATTGTCATCTACGAGTTTACTTTTCCACAATTTATTTGAGAAATCAATACCGTGGAGACTTGGCTTGTAGGCCTATAAGGCAAGACGAAACAAAAAATCTGCACAACCGACTCCGACGCTGGAATGGCAATAACTGAGTTACTGCGTAATATTATTTACTAAAACCGAACGCATTAGGAGGCGGAGCAATCGAAGAAGCAACCCAAAAGTTCATTGAGTCCACAGGGGGGAGAATACAAAAATGCCCGGGAGAGGTTTTAAAAATTATCCGATTGCTCTCAAACTTCACATGATTTGTTTATAAAGGGTGATCCAGAGAAATGGGACCCAAAAGAAACCCCTGTAACTCTTAAAGTATAAGTCCTTTTATAAAATCATACGCATCATTCGAAAGAGGATAGTTACAAGTTTGTACAGGATTGTATAGGTTTTGACAATACAAGACAAGATAAGATACAAAACAAAATAAATGTGTTAGTTAAAACTAACCCTTCAAGATGACTGCATGGACTGTGGAACAGCTGCGTTTCATAACTGAGCAATATTATGAGCATGGAAGAAGTGTAGTTTCAGCTCAAAGATCTTTCAAGACAAATTTTCAGATGTCAAAATCACCTTCTAAGAAAGTAATCCGTCGGTGTATCAGAAATTTTTCCCTAACTGGCAGCATTGGAAAAAGAAAACCAACTGGAAGAGTGCGCACAGCAAGGATAGACGAGATCATTAACAGAACTCATGAAATTGTACAGGATAATCCTAACATAAGCATCAGACGTGCTTCTCAGCTGTTAGGAGTTGGATATGGAACAACACACCGTATATTCAAGCAAAATTTAATGCTCTTTCCATATAAAATTCAAACAGTGCAACGACTAAACGATGGAGATTTCGCACGAAGACGACAATTCTGTCAATGGATCCAACAGACGGTAAATGACACCACCAATTTTCTAGCAACTTTGATTATGTCAGACGAAGCCCATTTTCACTTGAATGGAACTGTAAACAAACAAAATTGTCGTTTCTGGGCAACAGAAAATCCATTGAATATTACCGAAGTCCCGTTGCATAGTCAGCGTGTAACTGTTTGGTGTGGTCTTACTGCATCTCAGATCATAGGGCCGTACTTTTTCGAGGATTCCACCGGAAAAACGGTCACTGTAAATGGTGATCGCTACGAAAAAATGTTGACCGATTTCCTTATTCCTAAATTAAGAGATCTTTGTCTAGAAAACCACTGGTTCCAACAAGACAGAGCTACCTGCCATACCACGAGGAACTGCATGGCAGTTTTGCGTCAAACGTTTCCAGGCGAGTTAATCTCAAGATTTGGAGACGTTGAATGGCCCGCAAGGTCTCCGGATTTTTCTCCCTTAGATTATTATCTCTGGGGATATTTAAAGAGTAGGGTCTACAGAAATAACCCAACGACCTTGCAAGAATTGAAGGCCGCCATCACAGATGAGATACAGGCCATACCACCGCACACTCTTGCAAAAGTGATGCAGAACTTACAAGCGAGAACACTGGAATGCTTGGCAACTAATGGAGCACATTTGAAAGGAGTCATTTTAAAAAAATAAATATTTCATAATAAACTTGTAACTCTACTCTTTCGAATGATATATAGTTTTTATGAAAGGAATTAAATATTAAGAATATTTGGCTTTTTTTTATGGGTCCCATTTATCTGGATCACCCAGTATATACTGTGTGTGTGTGTGTATATCAGTGCCGACTCCTGCACTCGGGCTTCTCGGGCTGAGCCCGAGAGGCAAGGGGCAAGGAGAAGCATGAGAGATAAAATTGTGTATTTATAGATTTAAGTTTTAAAAAAAAAGTTTTAAATACAAATTTATGGTTTCTTTTATAATATTTTATATTTTAATTGTATTAACTTTATAATTTCATGTGTCTTAATTTTTAATTTTCGTTGTGGTATTTGTAAATATTTAAATTTTGTTTTAAATTCGTAGTCGGCTTTAATTGTAAATATACAGTATATATATATATATAGTATATACCCTCTCTCTCTCTCTCTCTCTCTCTCTCTCTCTCTCTCTCTCTCTATATATATATATATATATATATATATATATATATATATATATAAATGGAGAGTGCTTATTTATTTTCTCTTTGTATCGCATGTTGACGTAGGGAAAGAAGGATAAAATTTTAAGCAGGCAAAAAAGAAAAAAAAGACGGAGAAACATTCATTTTTTAAGATGTGAATATTTCTCGTTTTGATGAAGTTGGAAAAACAGTTGTTAATAAATCGCTTCAAAACGAGAAAGCTTTTCTGATGCGGGGTTTATAATATAAATTCTTTATTTGCATTTAAGCTTTTTTTCTATACGTTTTCATTTGTATCATACTTTTTACAACTTCATTCAATTTCTATACGCCGTTTGAGGATACCACAGTGAGAACTCGCCGGACTGACGTGTTTGGAAAGTCATCCATCCATCAGCATTCGTCTCTTTTCTTACTCGCACGCCAGTTTTGATACGTTTTTAAAACAGAATTTGCCTCCCCAGCTAATGGATGAGTTCGAACAGGAAAAGTCACTTTTCTCCAACAACAGCTGACAATAACTGGACAGTAAAGAATGTGTATTTTGCCTTGCCTTGCCCTCCAAGGCGAAGTTACCGCTATTTTATTATTGTTTTTTTTATTACTGTTTTGTTACTGCTTTAAAACTTAAATTTGTGGTTGTCCCTTGAGGTTTTTTCATGATACACACAGACCGTGTATGGAACAAGGAACTCTTCTGGGAAAATTAAATACACTATAGTGCGAATAAGTAATGGTGAATGACAAACACTATAGGTTTTTCTTTTTTATGATATTAGTCCGACGTGGGCAACAAGTGTATCATGAAAAAACCTCAGGGAACCATTCTGGGTTCAATCCCATCATGAAACGGACATGTTATGTGCCTTGAAAATGGACGCTCAATTTTGCCAGTTGAGGTTTAAGTTTTGGTTTTTGGCTAAAAATACAATAGTTACCCCTTTTTCTTGGATGTATTGAATCCGACGTGAATGCAACGAGTCTTTTGCTTATATTGAGGTTCTGTATATAGTAGGCTAGGTGTAGCTGTAAACCGTAGATCCTGTCCCAAAGCTGGATCTTATCTGTTTTGCAGATAGCTAGTGAGAGAAACTATATTTTTGGAGCCTCTTTGCGAGTGACCTGTTGCCCACTTCGGGCTAACATCATGAAAAAAAAACTATGGTGTTTGTCATTTACCATTACTTATTTGGACTAGAGTGGATTCAATTTTCCCAGAAGAGTTCCTTGTTCCATGCACGGTCTGTGTGTTATGAAAAAATCTCAGGGGACCATTCTGAGTTCAATTCCATATAAATATATATAATTTATATATATATATATATGTGTACAGTTTGACCAGGTTATAATTGATTGTTACCATTTATTTTCTTTGATTATTGCGAGTTATAATTAAGGAGCTGCAGAGATAATTATTATTAATTAATTTGTTATTAATTGATTTCTTCTGTACAAGTGAAGCTAAATACACTCTCTTTCGTACTTTCTGATGTAATATATACGGATAGTAACTCTGTGTGAATAATAAAAAAGGTTCTGCAAGTAGTATGCCTGCAAAATGGTAAAGTGCATATGAGGTGCTCCGCGCCAGATGTTCGTAAGCACCAAACATAAAAAACGCCAAAAAACGCAGTTAAAGTTCATGCCACGCTATTACGGTCAGCTTGTAAACACGGTTAAATAGGGATTTCGACCTTATGGTTTCAGAGCCAGATGTTCGTATATCTCAACACTGGATAATATGGGAACTGAGCTTCACGCTAGTACAAAAAACGAATTTTAGCCCGGGGTGGCGCTTACGAACATCTGGTGCGGAGCGCCTCATATGCATTTGCAATGTTGATCAAATGAGTGCCAGTGCCAACACCTTCCCCCTTGTTGCAAGGTGCCAACTCCCACTCCAGTGCGCCAAAAAGGAGGGAATTCCCCATCAAGCTGGGGGTGTCCACCTAACCTCTTTGGGGGAGGTGGGACGGCCTCAACCCCCAAAGGGGTATACCTAACCTAAGAGAGAGAGAGAGAGAGAGAGCGGAAGACAGAGCATCATACACCTGAAAGATCCGGATGCATAATGAGAGCTCAGGGTAGCATCACTTGGCTTAGAACTCGAAATCCGCCAGTTGGCCCACACAAACGCACATACACTCCCTGACTATATATACGCCCATAGAGCCCCTATTATTACACACACACACACACACACACACACACACACACACACACATATATATATATATATATATATATATATATATATAATATATATATATAAACAATAGCAAAATATACACGAGCATAACACCACACAAAAAACCACAGCACCACAACCACCAATCGTCTAAGTACAGCTTACCATCACCTAACCAAACCCACCTTATTTACGGCTTTTACTTACCAACTCCTGATAGACCGACAAGGTCTCTAAATACGACCCAATTAATGGACAAAGCTATTAAGCACAAACGTTTATGGGGCTAGAGGGTAGACCGACAACGTCTCTAAATACGACCCAATAGAAAGAGCTATTAAGCATAAACAAATACTTTTATGGGGCCAGGGGGTAGACCGATAAGTTCTGAAAAAAAGGCAATACTAATAGTTTTTCTATTAAGCTTCTCATGGTGGAACACTACGAGGCCAATTTGACGTTTGGTAGCGATCTTTTAAAAAGAAAATCGTATAAGATAAACTAAGTTTAATGCAAAAAAAAAATTTCGCCATAATATACAATTTTATCCCTAAATTATAACACAAAAAGCATTAATAAGTTTTTAAAACAAATTAGAAATTAAATTAGGGCAACTATTTCATTTTTCCTCTTTTGGCCAATTATTTTGTTAAAATACAAATTTATCTTTAATATACAACTTTATCCTTAAACTATAACATAAAAAGCATTAATATGATTTATAAACAGAATAGTTTCTATATCGGGATAACTATTTCATTTCTCGTCTTTCGCCCAATTATTTTGTTTCAATACAAATTTATCTTTAAGACAATTATATCCTTGAACTATAACAAAAAAGTGTAATTAGTGTATAATTAATCCCCCGGTCTCCTTTGCATTGTTCAAATTATAATGGCGCCTCAAACTCGGTCACGTGCTACCCGTATTTATAAAGTGCAGCGAAACGAGTGTAAAGAGAACGATGAAGTATAAAGAGAAACTGAATATACGGGGTTTTCCCACGTGCCTTATATTTCGGTCAAAATTGTTGCTACCCGTATTATAGCATTAATAAATATTCTGTTTCGATTATTTAAATAGTAAGATGCAGTGTGTTAAACCATTTGCAAGCAAATTTCGATTCCCATTCCTTAACAAATCATTGTAACTGTTTTTCAAGATGGTGCCCATCATTTTCAAAATTTCTTCTCATAGCGAGCATTTTCGTAATTTTCGCGGTCAAAATTTTGTTTTTTTTCTTTTCTCGTTGGAGTCTAGATTTCCAACCCTTTCCAACTCAAATTTTTATTTTCACTGTCCCGACTCAGTTTGAGTCTGAAATTTAATTCGAGAGTCGTTTGTTTCTTTTTTCTTTGCGTTGATTCCTTCCTCAGTCCGTTTTCTTTAAATTTCTTTTCATTCAGTCGGAGAGAGGGAGACAAAAAAAAAAAAAATTGGAGTGGGTCGTCCCATGTCTCGTTTCTTTTTTCTTTCCTTCCACTATTATTACTCCTGTCAAAAGCCTACCTATTTTGTGCTTAAAGTTTTTTGTGTTTACAATTTCGAACTAGTAATAATTGTGATGATAATAATAATAATGATTAGTAAATAAAGTTTACACTTACCTATATGAATTAAATTATTTTAGTTGTTTAAATAGATTGTAACATGCATTTTTATACGATAAGGTTTAAAATGTTTGAGCGTATTGTGACGCATTTTTAGGTAATATATATATATATTATATATATATATATATATAGTAGAGCATTCTAAACGATTCAGTAAGTGAATAAAATTTCCAGAATTTAATAGAAGTTTTTATGAGTATTCTTTGACTGGATGTGTCGCCTGAAAATCCTTTAGGCACATCAACATCATATGTGTTTACTTTTAAGGATCGCTTTGTAGTTTTTTAGTTCGCTTTATAATTTTAAGTTAATTTCAAGGTTTAAATTCGAAAAATAATCGTTAAAGACACTAATTTATACTGGGTCAAATTCGGACTGTTTAAGTTTATTATGCTTGCCGTATATAAATTGTGAGACTTCAAAATAAGCAAAAATTTTTATAAAAATATAAAAATTTGTTTAATTGAAATACAGGAATTGTTTTCGTAAATTCTTTTGATAAATTAATGTGTTTTTTTTCTATATATTCATTAATTTTTATATTTTTGTAGGTAAGCTGATTGTTGTCTATTTTTTTCTTTCTTTCATTTTCAAAACAATTCCGAATGATGTTTTGTATACTTAGGCTGTTTAATTTTTTTTTATTTTGAAATTAGATTTTATTGTGTTAGGGAGTGTTTTTTTTTGTTTAACGTTTTATTTTCGGATTGAAAATGAAAGTTTTTTACGTTCGCGCATTTGCATAGAGAATATTACAAAATTATGTCAGGATGTAATGCAGTTTCATTTGGTTAGGAATATTTTTATAGAAGCTCGCTTACAAACAAAGCGATCACTCTTCATTATGCAATGATTTGTTTTAATTTTTGTTTACATAGTAGGTTGCGTTGTACTTTTGGGTTCATAATATCTGTTCTTATTTAGAATAACGATGTAAATTTGTAGTTTCACTTGGAAACGATAAATTACTGGAAATTTTGTAATTTACAAACCATACTGGGTTTTGTGTTGAAGGAGAGACAAATTTAGTGTTTCAGGTTGGAATTAATGTATTAAATTAATTTTCGTTGAGAGTATTTAAATTTTTTTTATTTTTAATGACTCTTTTGGAAAAGTGTTATTTTTTAAACTTCATTTGGGTTTACTCATGCAATTCAAACTTTAGCTGGAGTGTTAACCGGAGATGGAGCCTTTTAGATTGCCAATAGCGCTGTGGTAATCTCTGTGTGCTTCCCCCAAAGTGTAAGAGGGTTCGTGATTTTCGAGGATTGATGACATGAAGTTTCTGGGTTTCATTTTTGTCTTTTGTATTTAAATGTATTGATGTAATTTCTGAAGGTAGTTTGAATAATAATATTGGTTAAATTATAATAACGTTTACTATGTATGGGCTCTTTTATATTTATACTATGCAGTATTGTTTCGTTGCGTTTGATGATTTTTTTTATTATCTTCTCCGATGTAACTGCCATAAGTGACATTATTGGTAGCTCGGGCGTGAGTACATTTTTGTGAATTCTGTAAAATTTGTAATAGTTTTCCGTAAATTTGGCCAGAGCAAATTATAATTATTGTTTGGAAGTGAAGTGTCAAGAAAATTCGGTATATTAAATATGACGTGATAATCAGTAGTAGTACAAACGTTTCGAATAAATATTTTTTTGTCAAAATTTCGAGACGCTCGATTTGGAAGCAACTAAGTTGGATCCGAGTTCCATCCATTGAGTTTAGTTGACCCGATAGGTGATCGATCACCGATGAGATAGAGAGACAAGAGAGAAGAGAAGAGAAACCGAATGCGCAGTGACTTGGCACAGGACAGTTTCGGAAGAGAAGAGAAGTGAGAAGAGTGAGAGAAGAGAAACTGAATGCGCAGGGACTAGGCGCAGGACAGTTTCGGAAGAGAAGAGAAGTGAGAAGAGTGAGAGAAGAGAAACCGAGTGTGCAAGGACATGTCACAGGACAGTTTCGGTCCCAGATGGTCTACTGTTATTTTTCGCTAAATATGTGTTTTAGCACTCGGTAGGCAAACCACGAGAGTTTGAATGAGTGTCGAAGGCTTTACTGTCCATACAGACATACAGTAAGTTCGTTCTGAAATCGCCTACGGCGAAGTGATCGTTGGATTATTGCCAGCAAGAGAGTCTTTCAGCTGGACGTCGGAAAAGCAGCGTTCACCGACAAAAGTCGAGATGAGAGAGGCGAGTTTCTTCGTCGACTTATAGAATTGCAAATTCCGTCCAATTCCGGTGCGTCGTTCCACTTTCAGTATATCTCCCCCCCCCTACTCCTCTTAGAATTGGACGTCTCTCGTTTTTTTTATCGCTATTTGGAGAGAGAGCGGAACCAACCTCAAGCGGGCTGACCTGTTGCATGGTAATGCAACCCCTTGCATTCTAGCGAAGTGAGCAGGAGAGCTGCGATTGAAAATTGAAGAAGTCTGTTGTCAACTGTGCGGATTGTGATCTAAACAACGTCCAGCAATTAATGTACTGATTATTATGTAATGAAATTATAAGTGAAAGGGTGCGAATATTGCCAATAATTGTTTTGTAATTGTTTTGTATTTCGTCAAATAGTATGTGCGCTCTGATCAGTATTTTATATAAACGTTTTCTGGTTTCTATGTTGCCCTGATAGTAACTTAATTATAGGAATATTTGTTTCGAATGTAAAGCGATCTTTGATGAGCAAATCGCTGGAATAGATTGTGAACTTGAAATTTGTTGTAACCTGTTAAGAAAATTATCCTTTATTTTTCACGTAACAGCTTTATTACAGGTTGTAAATTTGATTATTAGTGTGAAATGTTATTTTATGCAAATGTTGTTAATATTAGTTTTTTCGATTTTTTTAAATGATACAAAATGTCTAATGTGTGGAATTTGTCATTGAAATTATTTCTTGTCTATCCTAACTGTGAACTTGTTAACGAAAAAACAAACCAACTGCAAAATAAATAACTTCGTTGAATAAATAAATTTGTTAAACGATATTAATAAGTTTTCCTAGTGTAAAACTTATTTTCAAGGGGGTGATGCGAGTGTAGTAATGTTTAATTAAGAATTAAATGTTTGTTTATAAGAATTTAATGTTCAATTAAGGTTTATTAAATAAGAAACAAAAAATGGTTGTAAAAAATATAGAAACACGAGTTGGCAACACTAAGAATCAGCCCAGGCTAGAGGCTGGGTAGAAAATGCCCAAGAGCCAGTCATCGTACGGCCTTGGGCTTAAGAAGGTGTTTTTGTGTGTTACGATGTAGTTGTAAATTTAGAATAGTATTTCGTGTCTTTTTCCGGATTAAAATGTTAACGTTAATTCCCCCCCCCTCGCATTATCCCGTTTATCTAAAAGCGTTTGGCATAAATAAAAGTCAGTAAAGTGTAATTAATGTATAATTAATCCCCCTGTCTCCTTTGCATTGTTCAAATTATAATGGCGCCTCAAACTCGGTCACGTGCTACCTGTATTTATAAAGTACAGCGAAACGAGTGTAAAGAGAACGATGAAGGATAAAGAGAAATTGAATAGAAAGTAAAGTAAATAATGAAATTATAATGAAGGAATGGGCCTTTAAATAAACTAAACACGACAATAGTACACTAATAGGCGCGTCTATCGAGCTGGCGAATTCCAATCTAACTGAGATGTTTCCACTCTGTTGTCGGCTTAAGTGTGTATCTACACTAGTAGATAAGTCGGGTGTGATATCAAACGGCTAAAAGTTGAATTGGTCGATGAATTCTTTCTACGTTACCCCAATCCCGAGCTCATCACAAGCACCTGCAATATGGGCCAGATTACTATAAGCTCTCGCGCAAAGCTGGAACACATCGTCTGATGAGTAGTCCGTATCCATAGTCCCACCCCACGCAACGCCATTGACGTATAGAGTTATATTTTTAAGGCCGAACTTCTCGAATTTAAAGGCGTTCTTTTTATATTTTCCATTCGCCGAAGGGTAATCTTGCATTCCAATTAATAACCTTTTAGATAGAACTCCCAGGGCCACGTTTTCTCTCTGCTTCGAGGCCAACCCTGCGGGCACCGTGTATAGTTTGATCTGTACTCTGTTAATTGGGTATTTTACCGTTGCGTGTATTAATTTTTTTAATTTCTAATTACTTAGCAGAGCTTAATTTCACTCGACGCACGCGGAGATATGGTTCCATAATGTGAATCACCCCGGATTTTGCGCCCTCTTCTTGATCAGGTCCCAGATTTATGCAGATTTCAGGATTCGTGCGGGTGAGCTTTAATTTCATATCCACCCCATTCATAAGCAGATTCTCATGGAATGTGAAGTCTGTATGCAGACGTCCAAAACACTCGTATATCTTCTTTTTAGAATTTTTAAATTTATCCTTTATATTACTTTCGTCTGTAGTCTGATAATACCCCTCGGTAGTTAAAAAGTTATCCTTCGCTTCTTTTGAAAAGTTGAGGATATTTTCCTGATAGGCTCGTAGGTGATAATAACCCGTTCCTGCCGAAATGTTGACCTGTTTTAATTACACCTCACACTGACTGAATATGGAATGCAGAAATTTGGTTTCAGGGTATGCAGAATAATTAATTATCATCGCAGTCCGTTCCATCTGAATGGGGTATACGTAGTTTAGCGTACATGTGCATGCAGCTTGGATCAAAAAAGAAAGGGCCTGAGCTGGATATCACGAATTCTAGGGGGGCACTCGGGGAACTAATTGTGTTTAATGGGTTAATTGTAATAATGTCACTGTGCTCAATAGAAACTTGTGTTGGGGGCATTTCAAAGAGGGACAGTTCCGATTTACAACATTGTGAGCTACACGGTTGGATGAAGCATGCCATGACGAGTCAGAAATAGTGCCACCTCTCTCGACAAGTAGTAATTAGCCTATGATTCTTGAGAGCAATGTCCTCAGCTTATATCAGTTAAAAAAATGATCAACCATAGATTTCATTCGCTTAAAACAGTTCTTTTTTGATGTCCTTTCCTTTTACATTTAACGCTACGTGTTGGTAACCCCTTCTTCCGGACAGCCCCCATCTTCTTCCCACCACGCATTTTTCTCTTTGCATCTTTGATGATTTCGTCCCGTGTACGTTTTAAATGTTTTTTTAGAGCTTCTTTAGGTTTAGCTCCACCCATTATGTCTTCTACCGTGTTAAAACCTGATTGTAACGCTTTCCTCCCGAGGTATCTGGCCCCCTCTTCACAATGGGACAGCCGTGCGTAGTATGGTTGAAAAAATGGATCCAAGCCACTCCCACGCTGATATCTCACCCCTCGATAGACTGTGAAAGGCTTCGGGTCATTATAACTGAATGCGACGAAAGTGCAGCTTCACTGTTAAGCTCCCATCACCGAATGGGAAATTTTTTCCTCAATCGTTCTTATATATATTGAGATATTGGTTAATAGATTAGTCGCAACATTCACATAATGGGCTTGTCATATGTAATGCTCAAGCTCTTCCCTCTATGGTTGGGAATGTGTGCAATGCAGCAGACGCGCCTGGGTATCCCCAACAAATTGATGCTCCACGATATTGCTGTAAATATAGCACATGTCTGGGGATGGATAGCCACATCCAATTTCTCCAATTTCAACTGATACATTAAGCTGGACAAGTCATGTTGTGCCTCGTGAAAGGTATCTCTTTGGAACGCTGCTCCATATCGGCCCTCGGTTATAATTTGAACAATCCTTTGTCTTTATATATCCTGTGATTTTAGGGTCAGAGCATGTGCAGGGGTTTCTTTGTTTACGATTTCGTATACTAAATCAGCCGTAAGATTTGAGCTTTTTAAACTTCCGTTTAAGTCTCTCACAACATCCTCGGCCGCACCATAACGACCGGGCCTAGTGTTACTACTGTAGTGTAATACAGGGCCCCACTCCGGGCGGCACGCATGGTTTCATCCCTAATTACCCCTGCCTTTTCACACTCATCACGATCTCTAAGAACCGTAAAAACGGGTTCTTTATAATCAATACTTAAGAAGCTGGTGGATAGCTGAATTTCGCATAACCCCACCTCATACGAATCACGTTCCAATTCAATGGGCCCATGGAGTTCTGTTACAAAGTTGGCTAGGTGTTGTTAGGATGTACAGACAGAGAGAAGAGGACGGGAGTGTGACATAGAAGTGGTTAGGCGCCATGTTGCATACTATTTAAGCTTCATTATTGCATCAGCTTTTATATAGGTGTTGAAGCTTTCTGGGTACCCTAGCCATTTCACCAGGTACATTTTTCTCTTTCCTGAACCTTTGCTGCCTAAATTTTTCAATTTTAAACATTTTTTCCTAAATTAAATGTCACTTTCTGCAACTCCTCGCGGTAAAAGCCTCCTGCGATTTCTTCCCCATTCAAATCTTCAACGTAATACATCATTATCTCGCCTTTAGGTCTCATAGCCCTAACTTTAAAAATCTCACGTGTCCATCCTTGCTCAAATCCCTTCGCGAATTTATTTCCCGAACGCGATAGCCTTACATAATCATTGATTTTGAAACGTGTAGAGTGTGGCGGTGCTCTACGAATATCTCTTCTCACCTCACATCTGTGTGCGTACCTCTTTCTAAAACCTCGTTAGGTGTTGTCCCAATCGCGCGATGGTGTGAACGGTTGTATGACGAGGCCAATGATTCCAGAATGTTTATATATCTGTATGTTTTTATGTGTAAAATAGCGATGCATGCGTTCCTTTATGGTACGTTGAACTCTTTCAGCTAAAGAGGCCTTATGTATAGAATTGCTAGTGTAGTAACTGATATTAAACTCTGCCAACATGTTCTGAAAAGCTCGGCCTATAAATTCTTTCCCCATATCCGTACAAAAATAGCCTGGAACCCTGTTTTCTTTCAACATCAGCGTTTTGGTAGCTTTAGCAACTGTTTCAGGCGATTTATTTTTCAGAGGAATTAGCCACAGATATCTAGAGAATACATCTATTATGAATAGGATGTAGCGATAGCCATCATTATATACTGAATATCTTTGCATGTCTGTTAAATCCGCTTGCCAAATAGAGTCAATCGAAGCCGCTGTTGTCCTGGCTTTTAAACCTTTTTCTCACCGGCTTATGAAGTGTATAAGCATCCTGCTCCCGCAAAAACCTCTCAACATCTTTTTTCCCTACTCCATCATTGTAAACACCTCTGTACAGTCTATCAACACCGCCATAGGAGGCTGGGTTAGAAATGTCATAATAGCGTTTTCTTAATATGTTAGCCATTTGCGTATTTTAGAGACACGTGGATAGGGTTGGCCGTTGTTGTTTGGTCTCTTCTCCTCTTCAGAGATGCTACCGTTGGGGGTGATGGCGTACTCAGTTGTGGCACATGCGAGACTTGCTCCAAGTCTTTTAACCTATTCAGATTTCCTATCAATGTTTTGGGGACATTTATTTGTTGTAGTCTTGCTTTAATATGCTTCCATCCTGATGGTGAGGGCCTGTCCCACTTTCTCACCAGATCATGGACAATGTCGACGATATTCGATCCCTGTACCCTTGTTCCTTCAACAATGACCTCGCCTGTATCGGTCCACTGTATGATGGGGTCCTCACTCAATAGATTATAAAGACTTAAGCCTTTATTCCTCAATGTATGTGGGAGACTGCTTTTTAATACATGCTCGATGTTGCGTTCCGTTATTCTTTGGTTGGTCATCTCTAACGTCGGCCCAGGTCCTATGTCGCCATGCTCATCGTTGCTCGCGCTGTGCCTAATAACCACGGGGATCTCTGTCGGATTCTTATAATCTTCGTACTCATGAAGAAATTTCTGCAGAGCCTCTTGGTATAAGATCCTTTTCTCATCAGGTGATTTTTCACTGTTTAACAGGTCTATCAATTCGCTTTCCATTCTTTTAAGCCTGCTTTTACGGGGTTCTAGAACTGTGTCTGGACTCTTTGAACTTTGCAGTGAAGCATACACCTCGTGCGGAATCACTACCACTTTCTTCATTATATTAATCTAGTCAGTAAAGGTCCCAAAACTGAAAATAAGAAGGGGAGGAATGATCCCCTCTTTGTACAATAATTCGCTTTTTCTTCCCCACAGTTTGACTTTTACGAGCTAGTGTACGTATTATGTTCTTGTAACAACGTAGGCTAGCCTTCTGTCGGGATTTCATTGGTACATTACATTGTATAACTTTAAGGCAGATTTCACAAATACATTTTAAATAGTCCGAGTCGATATTCTTAACATACATCTACTGTAATGCCCGGGCAATCGATGATAGATTTTTATTAATTCACGATATTTCTTTAGCCTCTTTGTCATTCTGGAATATGCACCGTTTCAGGCTCGTTTGGGAATATTTTCGTTCTCAGAAGCATCCTAAACGTGTTTCACGGGTGAAGGTCACAAAGCAAATATCCGTAACGCTGACTTGTAACTTCTTTATAAATTTCCAAAAATTCGTTACGCTGATTCGGGAACATTTGATTGGCTAATACCCCAATTTGTGACACATCTCTACGTTGAGCGAATAAGAATAGATATTGTGTATTTAACAACACCTCGCGCATGTATCTATTTTTGAAAAATAGATTCTGATTGATGAAGAAAACAATTATGTTAAGATGGTGGGAGAACACTGTAAATGTCTCGGCAAACGTTTTATCCATTTCCAACATGAGATCGTCAATTACAATGACGGCATGCTCATTTCCCTTTAACGAATTAACGACATATTCACCTTTGTGGAACAAAATGTCATCTTGGTACTCGTCGAACACTGACTGGTACGTCGAATAGCACCATATTACTTTATCCACAAATCTTGAGAACATCTCCCCTTTATCTTTAATGATTTTAAGCATAAACACAGTTTTACCACATCCTGTAGGGCCAGATATAATACATATGGATGGGCTTGTGTACTTGAATTTTTCTACAGATTCCATCTCTAACACATCACACCCCTAAGTGGAATATTTACAAAATATAATAAAAATTTAAGTGGTGTTCCTTATATTCTTGTTTTTTTTCTTCTTCCACAGAACCGTGAATGACGATGATGTAAAGCAGCCTATCATCGATATTACAGACGACCCCGATGACAGTGTAGTTATGGTTACAGACTCCAACCCCGGTGACGAACCCTCACCAGCCACACCTCCACCACGTGGGAGTTCAAAGCAGAGGCACGATGATGCAGAACCTTTCACGTCAGGTATAAAACGTGCCAGGAGTGCACTGGCTGCTAGAGCCCCAGTAACAGAGCCCCAGCCTTCTACGTCTTACGACACAACCTCCACGCTAGCTCCCTCCTCAATTAAATTTGTACTCCCTTATTTCTGCTCAATTCCGGGTACATCCTCCACACCAGCAGCTTATCGTGCTGTAGAGGAAGGTATGACATTCGAACTGGTGCGCACCGCTAACTCCACCGCGGCCCTGACTAGAAATAGGTATATAATCAGGGTTGACCCTGGAACCCTGTATAGTAACGGTGTTGAACAGGTCTACGACGCGTAATTGAACGTACTCTGGAGTTTGCCTTTCAAAACAGCTAAGAACGTGAAGTCAGAACGAGGTTACCCTTCGGGTTCGGGTCAGATGACGGGGATGTAGATGATTTTCGGGTAGTAATACCATTCAGATGATTGGCCGATGTAAATGTAGAATATATCTTGGAGCGTATAATGCAGGTCTCTGAAAGTAGTACCGCTTTCAACATGGACAACTTCACGGTAGATATTGACAGAGTATTCCGTGTTGCGGGTCATAGTGCCACACCTTATACTCTTAACTTCAATTCTTAGGCTATTTACAGACGGCATATAAACGCTGATAGTGGTTGCGGCTTTATAGCAACAGCCTTGGACCGTATGTTTGCTGTACTAAATGCATGGGGGTCCAAAAATTTGGTTGCCGTCGGTTCTGCAGCATGCTCGTAAACTGGCTTCAGATTGCAAGCTTGAGTTTGAATGTAATATGGGTCCTGAAGAGCTGAGAAGGATAGAGAGGGAAATGAATGTTCATATAGTTGTATTTGGAATGGATGATCATCGTAGGACTCTGTATGTTTTTGAAAGCTGTGTGAGAGATCGTACAAGACCTCTACTTATTTTAGGATTGTCAGGAACAACGTATCTCCCCATCCGCAATATAAGGGACCTTTACGCGAGTTATGATAAAAGTCGAAAATATGGACGGCATCATGGTCTGTGTAAGGGATGTCTCGAGTTTGCAGATGATATAGTGAAACATTGTAAGGAATGTCACATGGTTTGTGAGCAGTGTAAAAGCTCCAAATGTGAAAGTCGTGTAGTTGAAGCTGAGAAGAGAGAATGTAATGTGTGTATACGTACATTTTTCAATAATAATGCTTTGAACTCTATAAATCAATTGGCAATTGCAGGAAAATGAGAATCTGTGAATGTGGTATGTTTCACATGATGGATAATTGGGGTAAGTTTGAGCATAAATGCAATCAAATTCACTGTTTTACATGTCATGAAAAATATAAGGCAGACGGAGTAAAGAAAGTATGTTATATAAAAGATGCTAAGCCTAAAAATAAACCCCGTACATTATAGGGTGGATCACTTTTCACTTTTTTAAAAAATTATAGCTGGTCAAAGTTTTTCCCATGATTTGGTTCAGTGGAAGTACACTGACACCATTTTTACCAAAATCGATCAATATTTAGGGGTCGTGCATCGACCTTGAAAATTTCAATTTTGGAAATTTGGCCAAATTGACAATTTTTTACTGAATAAAGATAAATCATCAAATGACCATATTTTCTGAATCCTCTCAGTGAAAGAAATCCTCTCAGATACTTACCAAGTTGATAGGACAAGTGGTTTAGAAGTTATACTCACCTTGAGATCGCATTAAAATTTAAAATACCGTATTTGTCCCCGTACCTCCATATGCTGTCTGCCATTGTCTGCTTTTTAGGATAAGATAAAACGAATAAGGAAAGATCAAATGTATTGTATTAAAACGGTTTACCGATATCACTAAAGGCACTTACTCCGGTGCCCCTAACTAGGTTCAAAAACTGTATGAATCGTGGTTAGAACACACGTCATCTTAAGGCGTGCGCCATGTACTCTCTCTGCTAACTCCCTTTCCCTCTGCGCTACATCATCTTGGCAAGTGACGACTTCTTGAAGTCACCGGGTTCTTTCCGGCTCTTTTCACGAGCTGAAGAAGACCCTGCAGCTGTGACTCGTCTTTTGTGACAGTGTTCGGTTCGCGTAATCTTCTATCAGTTTTATCCCTCTCTCTGCCACGTCGTTGGTAACTTTCAGATGCGAGATGACATTCTTCAGATCACAGTAGTTCTTATCTTGATCCCACTTATTCACCGGCAGAGTGAGCCACGTAGACGCGCACACCTGCAGGCCTGTGAACACGAACCACGATGACTCATCGATCAGGTCCGGAAGGCGCGTCGTGTCATCAACCGAGACGTTGTCATACGTGAAGTCCTCGGGCACAGCGAGGCGGCACAGCTTCTTTGCCATCTCGTGCTTCACAGTGTCTTCCACTTTGTCACTGCAGAGGGCGAAAACGACGGTCTGAGGCCTCAGATACCACAAGTGCCGCCTGATCACTGCCAGTGAAGCCTCTGCAATCTCGCGATCCACAGCCCTGTACTGCAGAAGACGCTGGTACAACACGGTCATTCAGCGGGGCATCAGCTGCGACAGGAGCCGCCAGTCAGGCAGGTGCGTAGAGGAGTGCAGTAAATAGTACCACTCTCTGAAGTTTCTGTACCAGCTCGTCGTCGAACTCCAGCTGACCGCTGAACATCAGGAGCTTCGTGTAGTAGATGATCTGAAACGAATACGCACTGTGATGTATAAATACCGATACCACTCCATATAAGTTTCTTTAATGGTAAATTATTTATCTTATTTTTTTCTGGTAGGGACTTCAAATGGCTGTTTGCAGAAGGCAATACAATATTTAACTTCTAATTCAAAATACCAACCTTGGCCATCCACCTCGCATGATGGTAGGCTCTTGGACTCATGAAGTGTGTGCCACGACGTGGCTGGGCCACGAGTACCAGGAGTGTAATCTCCGCCACTTCTCGGTAGTCTTCTCTGACAAGACCAGAAGCGGTGCCGAGGAACTTGACTGCCTCATCTCGGAGCTCCATCAGCCACGTCACCTGCGCCAAATGCTCGATCTCCAGCTCGCGATAAGTCGAGAGGTCGAGCTTGTCCCACCTGAAAGGGGAGTTATGAAAATATTGCATGAAAACGACTGAAGTTTCCCTTTTCGACTGCTATTAACATCATTAGTAGAAGGACGCTGATATCTCAATTGCTCTGAAGGCAAAAAATCATTGGAGAAAACAAATGCGCCTTAGACTTGAAATTCACCTTCTCCTCAGATACTGGAACAAAGGTTCAGTTGGTGCTGTGGTTCTTCCAAACGCGGTGATGACCACTGCCCCCACGATGAGCTCCATAACGTGATGGCGACAGCCCAGCTGGAAGAGCGGTTTACCAAGCATGTTTTCCAGCCGGACCACCGCACCCTGCACCCTCCCCGTATTGGAGGAAGTTGTGTCGAAGCACAGTCCAATCACGTTGTTCTCGCATCCCCAGTCTTTGAGAGCACGAAAGGTCGCCTGGGCCTGGGACAGACCGGTGCCGTCAGCAACAGTCGGAACGGCTAGCAACTTTCCTTCTGTGCATTGGGGAGCTCCGGAGATGAGAATCGCCTGGCGGTGCTCCAATGATCCAAGAGAGTCCTGAAACGTACGTCATACATGCCAATCCATTATCGTCCACTGGAATATGTCAATCCACTGTCGTCACTGGAACATGTTAATTCACTGTCGTCCACGGTGAGGGCAAAACTGACCTTGATTACTTTACCGTCCCAGTGGACGACAGCATGCCTCGGAGATACGAAAGATTTCTGCACAGCTGTCGACACTTCACAACGATGTGCCACTCTTCCACGGCGAGACGTGTCCTTCGAGATACTGAATTTGTCCAGGTCTGCGGCGGATCTGCCGAACGTAGGACTGCCGCCACGACACTTGCCACCTATGTGCGAAATTGAAAGGAAATTGACAAGGATGCGTATGGTTTTTATGTGACAAAATAATCACTAAATTTTCCGTCGTTACGTCTATTATATCTTTGTCAAGGAAAGATCATTACTGATATATACACACCTGATTATTGGACATCCGGAAGCGATCAGCCACTTCAATAACAGCCGGTGCATTGAGGATGCGGTGAGGAAGGCTGATTGATACAGTTGATTCTCTCGGCCGTCGGTATGGTGGTTCTAGCTGTGATTCGGAGTTGCTCGATGATTTGCTTTCTATAGATTCATCGTCGCTCTCAGCTTCGGTTCCTAATTTCGTTTTTGAGGTGCCTGGCTCATCACGAGATTGTTGTCTTGAGAGTTGCCGTTTTCTCTTGACAACGAACACTTTATCATTCCCACTCATTGTTGCCTGGCGCAGGCCCCGTTGATCCTCATAAAATTTAATATCTTCTTGTTTGTTGTTGTCTGAGAGCAGTCGACTTTTCTGTATCTCTTTAATAGCATCGGGAGCTCCGATGTCTCAGAGCTTGTTCAGATTTTATGAAAACTTCTCCCTGCCTTTTCCTGCGTCACTGTCTCTCATCTTGCTCTTCTGCAGCGAGCGCCACTCTTCCCACAGTAACTCCAGTTTTCTTTCGCAGTTACGCCTCGTGATCGTCTTTATACGTGCCATGTTCCAAAATGCCAGAACATTGGCCGTGTCTTTTACGGCGGCCTTCCTGTCAGTAGTTTCCTGCTTGGCATAGAAGAAGTACTGGAGAACTTGATGGGTGGTTGGCAAATTGGCACCACCGATCGAGGAAGATGGCTGACCAATTAAGAAGACGTCCGTGGCTGACCTTAGAGAAGGTGGTGCTGTTGTTGCTGCTTTCTCTTTTCCAGAATAAGTAAATTTCAGAGTCTTCCCACTCCTGGTTGTTAACAGTTTATCCATTGTACTAAAGTCTAGACTTATCAAACAAGAATCAATTGACACAGTTGATCTGTAAAAAGCAAACTGTGATTAGTAAAAATATTGGTCATAGACATAGCGTGTGTGTGTAATTGGGATTTTAGGATGCGCCAGCTACTGATGCTATGATTACGTCCATAACGGGGGACAAATACGGTATTTTAAATTTTAATGTTATTTCTAGGTGAGTGTAACTTCTAAACCACTTGTCCGATCAACTTGGTAAGTATCTGAGAGGATTTCTTTCACTGAGAGGATTCAGAAAATATGGTCATTTGATGATTTATCTTTATTCAGTAAAAAATTGTCAATTTGGCCAAATTTCCAAAATTGAAATTTTCAAGGTCGATGCGCGACCCCTAAATATTGATCGATTTTGGTAAAAATGGTGTCAGTGTACTTCCACTGAACCACATCATGGGAAAAACTTTGACCAGCTATAATTTTTAAAAAAAAGTGAAAAGTGATCCACCCTACTGTACAACCGTGTACTACGATATAGAAATTTACACAAGCCTGAAACAAAAGAGGTTGTCCAACATCTACTCGTAAGCCAGACTATCTGCAATGAGTGCATGGAAGTCGAGTGTGATGAGTGTCACAAATGTGGTAAACGGACAAACGTTTTTAAAACGATCGCACACGACAATCCTGTGAAAGTCTTTGTGTCCTATATTGTCAAGTTAGCGGACAAGTTAAAAAAAGTGACTGTGTATATTCTTTTCCATAACGGGGCAAAATTTGACATGCAGTTCCTTTATAAGAAACTCCTTGAACACGAGTCATCGGAGATATTTACAGGCGATCCCTTGAAAAGGGGAAACAAACTTATACAAAAGCAATTAAGAGGTAATGTTCAGTTTAAAGATACGTTATTATTCACACCTTGTAAACTAGCCAAGCTAACCAAAGTGATGGGTGTAGCCGGCGAAGTTTCAAAAGGATATTTCCCTTAAACTTTCCTCACTAGCGAAACTTTAAATTATGTAGGACTACCTCCCCCAAAACAATACTTTAACTACACCAACATCAGTGACAGTGAGCGTGAAGATTTTGACTGCTACTACAATAGTTTTGATGTAGCTAATCCTTACAGCATAGCTGATAAGTGTGAGGGTTATTGCGTGAATTATGTGCGCGTGCTTAGAGTATGTTTCCAGGCCTTTAGAAGGATGTACATAGACCGTTTCAACTCCGATCCGCTGCAAGTCGCAACCACAATCGCATCATTATGCTTTACGGTGTTCAAGAATAATTTCATGCCTAAAGACACCTTAGCCATCATTAACAGAAACAACCCTCGCAGTTATGGACACTATTTCTGGCTCATACACATACAGCAGCAGACCGGAGTATAAATAAAACACGACCGCAACACGGGAAAAGTACCCATTAGGGTCAAGGGTCGTGTTTTTTGGGTTGATGGTCTAAGCGAAAATCGTGCCACTGGGGAGAAGACTGTGTACTCCTTTAATGGTTGCTGATGGCATGGATGCCCACGTTCTGAGTGTGGAATCGTAGGATATATCCACGGTAGATCTCCTGCCGACAGTCTTGCATGAACCCGCACCAGCGATCACCTTATAGGCACCCAGTTCACTCACAAGATCTTGTGAGAGCATGAGTATGATGCACGGATGGAAACAGATGGACAATACTGTCATGAAATAAACAGGATCAAGCGCTCAATGGTATTGGATCCTCTCAAATGCGGTGATAGCTTGTTCGGAGGGCATACAAACCCATTCAAGCTATGCTTTCCGCCTACGGAGAGCGTGAAACTCCATTACTACGACTTCTGTTCTTTATATCTCTACGTGATGAAGAACAATCCGTACCCCTTAGGTGCACCTGAAAAACTGGTGGAACCTGACCTACCCATCATCGAGGTGTTCTCAACAAATTTGAACGGGTACTATTTCGGCCATTCTTTCGTAGATGTGCTCCCCCCTCGCGATTTATGGATGCCGATCTTACCCGTCGTTATAGATCACAAGCTCATGTTTCCCCTGTGCGTGAAGTGCGCAAAGGAGAACAATGGGGAATGTAATCACACAACGAACCAGCGTAAGATCAGAGGTGTATATACAAGTCCTGAGCTGGACCTAGCCGTCCGCCATGGTTACTAAATATTGAAGATATATGAGGTGTGGGGTTTCAGAAACTCCCCAACCTTTTCACGCCGTATATAAATACTTTTTTGAAGGATCAGGTGGAAGTGTCGGCGTATATTCAGCGCTACCGTGACCGTGAAGGGATACAACTTGACCGGGCACAAATTGTTAAGAATCCTGGCAAGCGCTTTAGTGCAAAGTTGTGCCTAAATAGTCTTTGGGGCAAGTTTGCACAGAATACAGGTAAGGGGAACGTTCATTTGGCCCAAAGTTATAACGAGGTGTGGGATTATGGCAATGCCCCCGATAAAGAGGTCAAGGAGTTCGTGAATGTTGGTAATACGTACATAATAAAGTACAATGTCACCGAATTGGCCACAGATACCTCACGTGTTCCAAACACCTGTAACCTGCTTCACAACGGCTTACGCACGCATCAAGCTTGGGGGACTACCGCACTCTCTTAGGCGGAGGGTGTTGTACGCTGACACAGATACCGTAATATTCACAGAGAGTGAGGGTAAATACATGCCGCCCATTGGGGAATTCCTCGGAGAGTTAACGAACGGGATCAAGGATGAGTATGGTGATGGTGCATACGCTGACTCCTTTGTATCAACAGGGTCGAAAACTTATGGAGCACAGGTGAGGGTGGGGGAAGAGCTGAATATATCGTGACGGCGAAGGGCATCACGCTTAACCTGGCGAACCGACAAGTTGTTAACTTTGAATCGTTGAAGGAGCTAGTATGCTTAGAAGATGAGGGTGAACAAGCACCCCAACTGACTGTAGGAACCCACAATTTTCGGGCACAGAAACTGGGGAGGCATGAAGGAACTTAGGGGCACAAAGGAGTGTCATAACACCTATAGGAAACGTTACCCGGTGCCTGGCACCTATGATACCGTACCCTTTGGATACCATTGTACTTGAATGTTATATTTGTCTATTTGTCTATGTATATTTGAATATGTAAATGTTTCAATTAGGGTTTCCTTTTCTCCTTTGTGTGCATGTGTGTGTGTGCGTATGTACAGGAAAAAGTCCTAAGCTCCACCCACTGTAATATAAATCAAAGGGTCACGTGACTCCTGCTACTTGGGCATATCTCTACCACTGTGTGCTCAGTTGGACGCTGCAAGCCCTGGATCTCAAACGTATATTTGAAGAATTCTCACGTAGACGAAAAATAGTGATGGCGACCTTTGATATTGCGTGTTCGACGTTTATGAAGTGGTATTCGGTAAAGTCGGAAGATGTGATGAATACTGAAAGACGGCCTAGCGCTCCCTCCGTTGAGATTTTTAAGGCTACATTGAACCGTGCGAAGCTTGAGGAACAAGATGTTCAAATACTCTATGGATATTCTGGCGAGAGCATTGCCGGATTTCGCGGCACAAACGATGTAATGGACTACGTTGTAGGGCTAAACTGTATCAAAGCGTACATATACCGTGAAGTGAAAGAAACAACGCGTGCAGAAGAGAAGCCACGGGTATGGTTAGTGAGTCTTCTTGATGAGTGGTGAAATAGGTGGTATTATGTCATGCTGCATCATACCGAGTACGCGTACCCTGCGGGTGAGAATGTAAATCTCGTCATCATGGATAGTCTAAAATACTTTTACCACTACATTCATATATATCATGACGAGGCTCGCAGTGAGGTTGTGGCTAAAGGCCTGTGTGAGTTTTTAATAGAATTTAAAAACGAGTATCGACTGCTAAACAAAAAGGATAAATACGGGCACATGTTTCTCTCAAATAGTGCGCCTGATTGTTAATAAAATGTGTGTAGCTCGTGAAAATTAAAAAAATGTCTAGTGCGCATTCCGATAAAACATTAGAAATGATATTGCCTCATGTATCGGAAAAATTGCCCGGTATAATGGGTACAAGTACTCGCATGATTCTTTCATGCTGGAACAAACCCGTACACGAAACATTGTCGCTTAGTATGGCTCACTCCTCCACACCTGTCTCCGAGCCAAACCGCGCACCGGTTGCTCATAGTCATCTCAGAGCTTCACCCGACTGGTTGTGCACTCTCACAATATAAAAAGATGGAGCTCCCTTTGAGCAGCTTTCTCAATGCCGTATACGACCTGTCCGTGACGAAGTCATTGCGCGTGTTCAGAAGTAAAACCGGTGCCATTAACTATGTACTTGAAACAACTTGTAGACAAGCAAACTCTGGTAAACGTAATGTTGTTTATTTAAGTGTTGAGGAGATAAATAGAGTCTTCGTGATAGTTGAGAAGTGGGGTGTGGATCGTTATAAAATACCTGCAGGTGTAGGTACAAGAAGAGAACATATTAGTGATACCCCCTCATAAGCCATTGTTTGTACGTTGTGTATAAATAACGATCAGCCATGCATTGATATACGACTGATGTGGAAGAATACAACTGATAATAACGTTCTTGTTCCTACGCGAAACCGCTTCATCTTCGACAGAATGTTTGAAATCTTTGGTTTCCACAAACTAAAACAGATATTAGACGTACGTGTTACGGATATGATTTATTTTGATACGATTCTTGAATACGCATACACCGCTCTGCTCGACGGGTTTACCGAATCTAGGAATGAACATGGCGAGAACAGTCTCGAGCTGGATGCTTATTTAAAAGGTTTAGACTCTTCGAAATATTATGAACTTTGGTACAAAGGACTTGAGCGGTACAGGGCTGAGCTCACCTACACTGTTCACCCAGAAGAGTTGTATCTTTATATAATGAGCAGCTGTCGTTACGACTTAGAAGATTATTTCAACTGCCGCTATGCGTTGTGAAGAAGAGTTCACGATTGAAGAGCTCGGATCGGTAAGAAAAACCCTCGATTGGAAAGGAGTGTTTATAAACTTGAATTTAATAATGATGTTGTGGCTAACGACGCCCTCTTTGTGCGTGCTTTTGATTGTATTCTGTCCGTGTTTGAAGATAATTAGCCAACCAATTGTAAGTTGGGCACAAAAATAGTATTGAACGAAATGAAGGCCCTTTACATCGAGTATAGGCACCCGCACACTTTCAGTGGTGAAATAATGCTAAATCGTATTTATTGTATAGTACAAAGCAACAGTGATGTAACTGTAGACTCGATCACGTGCGAGTTTAGTATTTTAGTTAAGCGAGGTAGAGCATAAAGAGTGTGTTTTGATTTTATAAAAGTTTTGCTGTTTATATATATATATATATATATATATATATATATACAGGGTGTCCCATAAGTCCGGCATCATAGGAAAAATAATTAAAAAGGCAAAACAAAAGCTTTTATTTACAGAACGTGCTCAATATATCCACCATTGTTTTCAATACACAAATTCAGACGTGATACCCAGTCAACAAGCACACGGTGAATGATGTCAGGAGTAATGGTGTTACATGCCCCAATAATGCGCTGCCGCAAATGTTCAACACTCCTAATTTTCTCTGCATATACCAGCGCTTTCAAGTGGCCCAGGAGATGAAAATCTAGTGGCGTGAGATCCGGGCTTCTAGCTGGCCATTCCACAGGCCCTCGACGTCCTATCCAATGACCAGGGAATTGTTGGTACCGGTATTCCCTTACTTGATTGCTGTAATGTGCAGGAGCGCCGTCTTGCTGGAACCATGGGAAATTTACTTCTTCGTTCAAGACACTGGGAAATGCTTCTTCCTTGAGCATACGTAGGTAGGTGCCTCCAGTTACATGTTCATCGAAAAAGAGGGGGCCAATGATGTGATCCTTCCAAATGCCACACCATACCATCACCCGAGATGCACCTTGTTCCTTTGAAGAGGTATACCAGTGAGGGTTGTTTTGAGACCAGTAGCGGGTGTTCTGTCGATTTACCTCACCATTTCCATAAAAAACTGCCTCGTCACTGAACAGAATGGTGGACGAGAAATTGGCATCCCGAGCATATTGTTCCGTAGCCCATTAACAAAATTCCATCCGCCGGTCGGGATCATCCTCGCTTAATTTCTGTAGGATCTGAAGTTTATATGGATGCCATTTGTGAGCCTGAAGAATGCGTTGGATGCTACTTTTCGACACTCCTGTCTCGGCGGACAATCGCCGAAGAGACTTAATGGGACTTCTGTTAAAATGAGCCAGGATAGCAGTCGCTGTATCATCGTCAGTGGACCTCCTTGAAGGTCTACTGCATAGTTTATCTTCTATGGATCCTGTTTCCTTAAACTTTGCAACAAATCTGATAACACAACTCTCTGCTATTGGCTCGCGGTCTGGATGCAGTCTGTTAAATTCAGCAGCGGCCTCTCTTTGACTCCGATTTCCTATGAGTAGAATTATCTGGATTCGTTCTTCCTTGCTCACAGACATTATGGCCTGTAGAAAGAGAAAAATATGATTTATGGTTTGTAGAAATAGAAAAATATAAATTTCTCCGATGATGCCGGACTTATGGGACACCCTGTATTATATATATATTAATGGGTATATATTTTTATCCTTTACTGTTATTATTTTTTATATAGGTTTTGGTGTTTATATATATAAGGGCGTATTTGTTCGTACATATATTAAATGGTTATATAGTTTTACCCTCTACCAATATTATTATTTAAGAATGTATATTTTTCCTTCGTTTAATGTTTGTATTTTTGCTGTATTTTATTTTTGAATGTATATGTATTTCCTATATATTTCATGAATTATTTTCCCTTAACTCATCTAAATAAACAAAGTGATGTAATGGTGTTTTATTTATTTCTTTTGGTTGTACATATAAACGATATTAAGGAATAACTGGGGAGATGGAAATATATATATTCTAAGCCGACTGACGGATTTCTAAGCCAACTGTCAAGAATATCTGTATAGCGCAATCTGTCAGCTCAAACGAGGTACAACATTTTTATATATATATATATATATATATATATATATATATATATATATATATATACAGGGTGTTTGAAAACTTTCTGTACAAATTGTAATGGGGGATAGGCAACACCAAGACAAACCCTTTTCTTCTATAAGTGTATGTCCGCTGACGTCACCATTCGGCGCGAGAGGGCGCCGCTGCAATTGGCTAAAAGGTGAAGTGGGCTAGACTCGCGCTTGCCGCGGGCATTCTTAAATCGGACGTAGTACGCGTAACATGTTTATTTAAAGAAGGCATGTTTATTTAAAGAAGGTGCTGAAAGTTGCGACCGGTAGCATCAATGCATGCCCGAGAGCGTCGAAGCATTGACCGACGTACACGTCGAAAGATTCCCGGCATTTCGGGAACAGTTCCAGCGGCGACAGCGATTCTTGCTACGAGGTCTTCTTCTGAGTAAATGGGAGTCTCGTACACGAGGTTCTTCATGTGTCCCCACAGGAAGAAATCGAGGCATGTTAAATCGGGCGATCTCGGTGGCCAGGCTACGGGCCCACCACGGCCTATCCATCGGTCCCCAAAAGTGGCGTTCAGATAATCCCGCACATCGTTGCTGGAGTGTGCTGGGGCCCCGTCGTGTTGAAACCACATTCGTCTACGAATAGCCACGGGACCATCTTTCAGCAGTTCCGGCAACGTTTCTTCAAGAAATATCCGATAAACCCGCCCGTCGAGTCGGGCAGGCAGCAGGTACGGCCCAATCAATTTGCCATGGACGATACCCGCCCAAACATTGACGGCGAACCGTTCTTGATGAGCATGCACCCGTGTTGCATGTGGATTTGCGTGCGCCCACACGTGAGAATTGTGCATGTTAACACACCCTCACGTGTGAAACAGGCCTCATCTGAGAACAGCACATAAGCCGGAAAATTAGGCTGCACCGCTGTCTGCTGCAGAAACCAGCGTGCGAATTCCACACGAAGAGGGTAATCCCGAGGTTGTAATGCCTGGACTCTCTGACGATGAAACGGATGTAACTGCTGCTCGTGCAACACTCTCCAGACCAGGTCGTGGTTCACACCGAGGATACGTGCAACACCTCGCGTGCTTGCGCTTGGATTGTCCTCAAATCGCCGTAGGATTTCTTCTTCTATGTCAGGAGTGCGCACGTTTCTCTCCCGACCAGTGTCATGCATGTTTACATGGAATGTTCCAGTTTCTCGCAGTCGCCGATGCAAATGCGCAAACGTTGGTGGTTTGGCACACGTCTGTTTGGGAAGCGCTGTCGGTACAACCTCACAGCAGCTCTTCCGTTTCCATTGGCAGCCCATACACCATATGCATGTCAGCCATCTCAGCAGTCGTGAAGCGCTCCATGTTACGCGTACTACGTCCGATTTAAGAATGCCCGCGGCAAGCGCGAGTCTAGCCCACTTCACCTTTTAGCCAATTGCAGCGGCGCCCTCTCGCGCCGAATGGTGACATCAGCGGACATACACTTATAGACGAAAAGGGTTTGTCTTGGTGTTGCCTATCCCCCATTACAATTTGTACAGAAAGTTTTCAAACACCCTGTATATATATATATATATATATATATATATATATATATATATATATATATATATGCCATTTACACCTTCTAAGCCGACTGACGGATTTCTAAGCCAACTGTCAAGAATATCTGAATAGCGCAATCTGGCAGCTGAAAAGTTATATATATACAGGGTGTCCGAGAATTATCTGTACAATTTTTGGCTGTTATTAAAAGTCAACCATGAAGTGTAGAAATTCCAGTGTTGTCCCATTTTACAGAGAATCTCATTAAATTTTTTCTGATACTAAGTTTTGACAAGTTTTTTAGAAATGTACGCGGGTGACAGACATTGATGATTTAAAAGCAAGAATCACAGCTGCTATTGAGCGAATTGATGTGGATATGCTGCAGCGTACATGGCAACATTTGGAGTATCGATTGGATGTTTTGCGAATCACTAATGGTGCACATATCGAATGTTTGTAACAACGTTACTTTAATAAAAGAAACTTTTGAAAATACAGATTCTAAATAATCTTGTTTAAGAATTTTACGTGTTATCAAGAATTTTATTAAAAGATGAAATTGTACAGATAATGTTCGGACACACTGGAATTTCTAAAAAACTTGTCAAAACTTGGTATCAGAAAAAACTTAATGAGATTCTCTGTAAAATGGGACAAAACTGGAATTTCTACACTTCATGGTTGACTTTTAATAACAGCCAAAAATTGTACAGATAATTCTCGGACACCCTGTATATTAACACATACATCTGTCTTCTAAGTCTTCTAAGCCAACTTGTGGATTTCGAGTTCTAAGCCAAGTGATGCTACCCTGAGCTCCCATTATGCTTCTGCATCTCGCAGACGATGGATGCTCTCTCTTCCGCTCTCTCTCTCTCTCTCTCTCTCTCTCTCTCTCTCTCTCTCTCTTTTAGGTTAGGTACACCCTTTTGGGGGGATGAGGCCGTCCCATTTTCTCCCCCAAAGAGGGCAGGTGGACAGCCCCCAGCTTGCTGGGGGGATTCTCCATTTTTTGGTACGCTGGGGGTTGGCACTGTGGGAAGGGGGTTGGCGCCTTGCAACAAGGAGGTGGGGATGGCACTGGCACTCATTTGATCAACATTGCATTTGCATATGCACTCTACCATTTTGCAGGCATACTACTCTAGCAGAATTGTAAATTTGCTATACAAAAGATCTTTTAGACTCCTACATAATTACCCCACCGAGATGCTGAGCTTCGCAAATGTTTGCTACACGCAATGTCCCGAGTTTCCTGGAGGTAACAAGACGTGCTCAAAACAGTCTAATGCAAAGAATTAAAAAATCAACCAACCCGATTATCCAAGCTATTCTTCAGTCTTGCCGTATTCTTCTAAGCTATGGAATTCACGGTATGAAAACGTCTGTCTGTAGCTGTACTTAACTACGACACTACTGTATTATTTCTCATTAATTGTATTTCTATCCTTTGCATTTGAATTGTCATTGTATTCTGTTGTCAGGTAGTATTATTAATATTTGTCATATGGACTATGGCCTGCCAATAAACTTTTTCATTTTCATTTTTATGTAAAGTTAATCAAATTTTGTACCAGTAACCAAAGTAAAGGATACGTTACATGGCTTTTTATGTTATTTGCAATAACAAATTGTTACATTGGTTAAAAAAAATACGATACATTTGGTACAGAAAATACAGTTGCAACGTTCAAGTTACAATTGAATGCCAATATCACAATGACAAGCTTTGATTAACAATAAAAGACAGGATTAAGTACGCAAGAAAACGTTTGGAAAACACGCAGACGAAGTGTATGGATCTACAATTCTGGGAATGTCGTATTCAGAAAATGCGTGTCAAAATGGCCGACAGGATGAATTCTCTTTGTGTGAAGGTTCTCTCTTCTGCTTTCTTAGTTCCGGCGTAAAAGTCTCTACTCATTATCCGAATTCAGGAATTGTAAGTCTTTATGCCAAGTACTCTAATTGTTGTTTTGAAATTGAAATTGAAAATTTATTGACAAAAGAAAACAAATTAGCTTCCATAATATGACTAGTAATAATAAAAAATAAAAACAAAAATAAGACTAAAATGAAATACAAATAAAATATAAAGAAATACAGGGCGATTCAAAATAATGTAGATACACTTTGAAATTATTTGTTTTAAATACTAATTGCACCTAATAAACAAAAACTTTACTATGTACATAAGTAAGCATCTAAAAACAACATTTAATACTTTTTTTGATGTTAAATGTTCAAAATGGGCACCATTTACACGCAAACATGCAGTGCAACGTCCCAAAACAGATCTGTACACAGTAATGTTCATATAAGTTGAGATTTTGCGTGCTTCCCGAACAATCGCTTTTTGTAATTGTTTCACATTTTGAGGGTTTGTACCATACACTTTTTCCTTCAGGTACCCCCACAGATAGAAGTCCAGAGGTTTAACATTAGGTGATCTTGGAGGATATTCAGTAGCGGTTCCACACCAACCTAACCTATCCACAACCCAGGAAACTCTGTATCAAGAAACTTTTTGTTTATTAAGTGCAATTAGTGTCCAAAATAAATAACTTCAAAATGTGTCTATATTACTTTGAATCACCCTGTACAAGTAATAACATAAGTAATACTAAAAATAATAATACTTAAAACAGATATAGGACTGTAGAGACCGACCGGAAATTCCTTTCTGGTCCTGGGTTCACTCATCCTTCACCACAATTCGATCGGCGCCCTTTCAACAAGTCTATCAACGGGCCCTCAACACATCATCCTACCGGTAGGTCTGTACGTCCTCAGAGCATCTCTGTCGAAATCGCAGGTCCGTAAGCCTCTTGTATGCCCTCACTCGGCCTACAGTGTTTTGTTACGTCGTGCTAGACTTTTCAGGATTCAAAGCTGAAAAGTCCAGAAACTCTGCCTAATCGAGTTGGCCAAGAGTGTGCCCAAACAACCGGCAAAATAATTTTTCCATTACGGCTACAGTAGGCCTGTTCAATTATTTTATCGTATTCAATTATCTTTCCGTATTTATATCCGCTTGTTTATTTGCTCATTTATGTATTTTACTTTAATTGCCTAGTCCGTTTACTGTACCACACCGTACTTTCACTACCTCAGTTATTATTGGCTTAATTACTTATTATTGTGTGTTCACTGCCGCATATCTCCTTAGCCTACCTGAATTAGTGTTTTCTTGTCATTATTGTATCCACTTAACGCTTATACTCTACAAACCATTTCTCATCGCTAAGAGTCAGCCATTGTAGTATAGCACAATTACCGTATACAGAATTGTCAATCACTGTGAACAAATAATTAATTTATTTTTCTAATTAAACAGAAAACAACAAAGTAATTTTTCTCTCCTTATTAAATATTGTTTGTTTGGGCTGTGCCCCGAACTGGTGACCCCCATTATTCATTTCAATTTAATTCATAAATTATAGTAAGCCTACTTTCTTGGCCACATCAAACTGGGGATCTGTAGGCTACTATAGGACTAAAAAATAAGTAAAAAACACACATAATGAAACAAGGAATAATAAAAAGTAAAAGTAAAAGCAAAAAAAAATACAAGTAATAAAAATACCAATATCGAGGGTTCTTTCCTTCGTAGACGCTTCCGACGAGAATCGCATATGTAATTAATGGGATGCGGGTCACTAACAAAAACTCTCTCTCTCTCTCTCTCTCTCTATCTATATATATATATATATATATATATATATATATATATACCTTTCCTTTCAACCTTTCAGCTGTTCCGTGCGATGATTCCCCATTTCATAATTGTTTATACGTTGCTTTGTTAGTCTCTGTCTTAACATCAAAATACAAAGGGAATAAGATCTCAGCAGTTAATTTTATTTGCACCAAGTGTTCATATAATGTCAGTAAGTCCGTGGAAATAACTTATTTAGTAAAATTAAGTGCAATATAGTGTACACAAATGAAAATATCAAAATTTGAAAATAAATTCGAACGAAAACTTCTCGATGCAGTTCCGAATTGCATTGAGATCCTGTTTATTGAAGGATTATGGTAATGGATAATAACGCAATGAGTGCGCACTCCCAGCAACTATGTACAGAACAGGATGAATGTAAGAGGAAATTATAAACGATATCGGAACGGCATGTATCGAAACAGAAAATAAAGGAAAATTCTAGTAAGATCACAAGGCAACGAATAACGAATATGAAGTACATTACGATGAAAATGGAAACGAAAAAATAAAAATTACTATAGCCAATATACAGGACTTCAAGCCAAACCATTCCCTAAATTTAGTCACATACCTGAAAGGACTCATGACGAAACAAGAGTAGATTTCACATGCCTCACGAAAATAAATCTGAAAGACTGCCAAACTGTGAAACCTGTGAGTTTTGTAACGACAATAAATAAATAAATACGGGGCTCCAATAAACCTTAGCCCCCCCGCCCATGGCCTAAACCAGGGGTGGGGAACCTTTTTATGTGTGAAGGCCACATTGAAATTTGCCGCCCTCAATGAGGCCGCAGTCAATAAGTGTGACTATTTTTTACTGTAATTTTAAACCTTTTGTTAATATTATTTAAATTAATAGCTAGCAGGGAGTATACATGCATTTTAAGACGAATAATTTATTCACTTACCTTTTTAATAATTTAATGACTTCTTTGAGATTGCTTCTGGTGAGACAACATTGTGATATCGGGTTCTAACATGGAGGTTTTAAGTTTTAATGGTCCTCCAGATGCTCATCTGTCATCTGTGTTCTCAACGAATTCTTGATTTGTGTCAAGTATGAGAATGTGGATTCACAAAGGTATGTCGTAGAAAAGCACGAAATCAATCGGCGAGCATGTTCGCGAAGGCGAGGGTATTCTACCGCCTTTTTCCAAATTTCAACGGGATCTTCCTTACTATCAAACAGAGATTTCAGGATATTATCTTCAGACAACTCAATAAGCTCCATTTGTAACTCTTCTGGTGCCTTTGATACATCAACTAAGTGAGGTTGAAAAGCTAGTTTCAGGGTGATATCATGCTTTTCAAAATCAATGAATCTTTCATTGTATTCTTTGATTAATGAGTCTAAAACAGATTCGTATTTTTCGAAAGATTCACAGTTATACTCTTCATTTTCATTAATTATTTTTGTTAACTGGGGAAAGTGTTCTTCTGAAAGTTTCGACTGAGCAAGAAGAGATTTGAAAAACGCAACTTCTTTCTAAATGCCAGAATTTTTTGCCACATATCATAGATAGATTTAATTTTACCTTGCAGCGAAATATTTAACTCATTTTGCTTTGACATTATATCACATAGAAACGCAACATCTCGGTGAAAATTTGCACCTGATAATTCACAATGTTGATTGTTTCCTTGAAAAAAGTCAATTATTTGCTCTCGCAAAGATAAAATTTTGACTAATACTTGTCCTTGCGATAACCAGCGCACTTTCGAATGATAGGGCAAATCTACACTGATTATCTCATCATCCATCATGAGCATGTTTCGAAACTGGCGATGCCTCGTAGCATTTGCTCGAATATAGTTCACAATACCTATAACTTTTTGCAAAGTGTCATTTAAAATGACAGATTTGGCACAGAGATTTTGCTGATGCAAAATGCAATGAAAAGAAATCAGTGCATTTGGATCTGAGAGTTCTCTTTTAAGATGTGCAATAAATCCTTCGTTCTTCCCAGTCATACATGGAGCACCATCTGTACACACACTCACCAAGTTAGTAAAATTTAGTCCAACTTCATAACATTTATCTTTAAAGTTGTTGAAAATATCAATTCCCCGCGTCCTTCCCTTAAGGGTGCCTAAAGCGAGCAATTCTTCAAATAAATGAAAATCTTCAGTTACAGCACGAACAAATACAATACTTGTGCTGAATCAGTGGAATCTGTCGATTCATCCAAAGCTATTGAGTAATATACAGTTTCTTTTTGGATTATTTTTTGAAGTTGCTCAGTTACATTGCGAGCTAACTCATGCTGCCGATCTGTATTAGTTCTTCTTGAAAGAGGTACGTCTTTATATTTGTTAACTTTATCTGGATCTAAGCATCTTACGACTTCAACGATGCATTCCTTTATAAGTTCTGCATCGCTAAATGGCTTACCTTTTTTTCCAACCAAATATGCTACTATGCGTTCATTTTTCTTATTTTTACGTCTACATGTGTTTTGTACATATGGGTGTGAATGATTTATAAAGTTAGTTATATTTCGTTCACTTTACATTCGGCGCGATGCTTTAGCATTAGCTAGTATCTATTTTGTAAGAGTTCAGTAGTTATATTCTGTTATATATTATTATAACTGCTTGGAATTCATGGTTTTTATATAAATTAAGATTTATCTCGATAAGCCGCAGAAGGCCGCACTTGATGACCCAGAAGGCCGCAGGTTCCCCACCCCTGGCCTAAACCATTAGAGGTACAGTAAAACTAAACATACCTTACAAAAGAGAATTTAATCCTGCATTTAATGAGAAACAATTAAAACTTGGTGTTCCCGCCATTGGCTTCCAACACAGCCTGAATTCGCTTTGGGTAGCTTGCCAAAAGTAACGTGAATAGATCTTGATCGTTACGCAAATTTGCTAAAACAGTTTCAATGTGTTACGTCATTGTATCCTTCGAAAATCGATTTGCTGCAGGTTCTTGAAACAAGAGACATTCAACCTTGTCCTTTATAACTGATCCAATGTGTTCACAGACGTTCAGGTCAGAAGAATTTCCTGGTCATTCTTCATTTCCAAAGAAATCGATCTCATGGTTCCGCAACAACTGTTGAGTGGCTAATGACTTAAAGCAGGGAGCCTTATCGTGCAGAAGTGTGACCTGATCGACATCCATAACATTGTTTGGGTTTCTTAGAAAAGGAATGACATGCTGGGATAGAATAATATCACGAAAATACTGTCCATCCCAACTCTGACCATTTGGCTTCAGCACCCACATGAGCTTCTTTGCAGTGAACAAAACAAACACCAACACAGTCTGGACTTTTTTAATAATTCGCGATAATGTTCATTGTCATCGATTTCATCTGGTGTTGTGGCCCACACTCGATCATTTTGGTAGTTAGGCCGACGTGTTACGTAAACAAAAAATTCATCGGAGTCAGCTAAATGCACGAAATCATCCACATCCCAATCTTCAAGATAATCGGCAAACCACATTCTGTCATCGATGTTAAGTTGAGTTTTTCTTGGCTTTGGAAGTTCATGCCAAGGCTTTAAACCTTGCCTATGACGGTACAGTCGAATGATCTCACCACTAACGATCTTTCCTCTCAACACTTCGATCTCTCTATAAAGTTTAGCACAGCTGTTTTTCCGCTTACGCGTACCGCTTTCAATGATGTCCTTTGTTTCCTGAGAGAGTGGAAAATTTGGGCGCCCAGGTTTGGTTGTATCCATTTCACATTCATCCAAAGTTTTATTCCAATTTCTTTTGACGAAGTCCTCACTTCTTCGCAACTTTTTGGCAACCCATGAACATGTTATAAAGGTGGCTCGAGCATCACGAGCTTCCCAAAATGTTATTGCTCGTATGCGATCTATCACACGTTGCCTCTCCGAATCACCAATTAATTGAGAAGCCATTATATTATCACTTTATCAGCTAGAGTAATTTTAATACCTGCAATAAATAAAGAATTTTATATATTTTTATAATCACTAAAAACTATTTCGATATAAGTAAACATGTAAGCTGCAAATGGGGGGGCTAAGGTTTTTTGGAACCCCTTAGAAAATGGCATCTGTAACATATTACAAGCAGACAGAACAGAGACGGAAAAGAGGGTGTACTATTTATACGCGTGAAAAACATATTGCAGAAATGATAGTAAGTTAAACAGCTACATAGAATTATTTTCAGCTAAAACTGAAAACTTAGACATGATACTAATTGTAATATACAAGCCTTCGAACACTCTGACTACAAAATTCTACGGTACCATTACCGAAGTGAGAAAAATGATAAAAACTCCGCATTTCCCAACCCTCAATATTATTCTCTGAGGTGATTTTAATTTTCCCTTTATGAAATACAAAAGGATGGGAAGAAATATATGCATAAATCAAAACAAGGGATGCACAAGGGAAGACCAGGAGCAGGCAAAAATAATGCTGGCCCTATGAGATAAATTCATGTTAATACAAGAAATAATAGAAAATACCAACAAAAACAACTGCCTAGATTTAACATTCACAAACAATGATAATGTTGGGAACACTGATCCCATAATCCATTAGCCAATCAAAAATTTCCCTCGTTGTCGCTTTTCTGTCTAACAGAGGGTCTCTAGTTTCCACCATCCACGTAGATCGACAGATGGTTGATATGTTTAGGGGATCATTTTAAACGTACATATATTACTACGGCTCAGGTAATCATTAATCTTTATTCGTGATTCGAATGTGTCTATATGAGTACGTATTCAGGGTGTTTTAATTATGAAGTTCATCCCATATAATTTATATATATATATATATATATATATATATATATATATATATAAAATATTATTTATATATATATATATATATATATATATATATATATCAGGGACGTGCACTCAGGTAGGCAGGGTAGGCACTGCCTACCCTTGCTAAATTAAAAAAAAGAATAAAATTTTTAATTCTTTTAAATTCATAACACAAAGCCTTATATTATAATGCATTAAATTTCAAGCAAAATTCAGTATATGGTTGACTTGTAATGCAGAGACAGGCACAATCTTGTTATGCTTTTCATCCACCATACAAATACTACGAAGCAATCATTTCGGAGGCCGTGCGCTATGAGCGAGTTCTCAAATCATAAAAATAATGGGTTTAAAAGCAGAACCTCAGTGTGCCTCTAGCCTTTACGGAGTGAGGGTGAATTGTGAGTCTGTGCAACAGAGCCCCTCAAATTTTTAATTTTAATTCGTTTTCATTTATTTATAAGTGGTATTAGTTTAATATTAGTCTTGGTCTATTATTGAAACTTAAAGTAGATATTTTTCTCTATTTTCTAACTAATTGCATTTGAAAATAAAGTAAAATTTACTTTTTTCGGCGTATAAAATAAATTTTAATATGGCTGCAGAATACCTTTCGTTAAATTTCAGTTTGAGTGCGCTTGCCAAGTGAAAAGTTAATTTTCTCGTGGCGTATATTTGATTTTAAAATTTAACTCCCTTCAAATATGGACACTGAGTCTCTTAAAAACTTTTCAAAACTAAAGTCTTTTGAAGAAAGGTTGAATGTGATTATAGCAAAGGAAAGACTTATTAAAATGGAGCAAGGTGCTACTCACAACTTTTATGAAATAGTCACAAATATATTTGTTAATAACAAGGAGAGAAGAATGGAGTTTATCTACAAATAATGCAGTAAGTAAATATTTTTGACTAGAATTTTATTTCAACTTTTTAAATATTTTTATTAATTGTTAGCTAGGACGTATCAGAAGTAAACATCTCGAGACCGTTAATTATTTCTTAGTACTTTATTGAGTATGCAATATGGCAAATTTCTTTTCTCGATGAAAGTTATTGGCGATTTACAGTTATAAGGTCCTTTGTTGAAAATTTATTTTATTAATGCCTTCTGCCTACCTTGAATAATTATTCACCGCACGTGCCTGATATATATATACAGGGCGTCCCAAAAAAATGTATACACACTTTAACAGCTGATAGCTCAATTGATGTTCCTTTCTTTTCAAGTTAAACCCATTAGAATTAATAATGGCAGTCAGACTAAGCTTTGAACAAAGGAAATTCATTCTAAAATGCTACTGGAAGTGTGAAAACGCAGTTGAAGTGCAAAGACAGTTTAGGAGGGAGTTTCAAACAGATCCACCAACGCGACTTACCATCACTCGAATTAGAGATAAGTTTGAAGCCGATGGAACTGTTCAGAATGTCCACAAGAAGCGTTCCGGAAGACCACGGACATCGACAAGCCCCACAAAGCAAGAAAGAGTACTGGAAACGTATCACCAAAGTCCGAAAATCTGTGCGGCAAGCGAGTCGTGAGGTAGGAATTTCAGAATCGTCTGTCCAACGCATTTTGAAGCGCTGTCAATGGAAAAGTTACATTCCAAGATTAGTCCATGCTATTAATGAAGATGATCCGGACCGAAGAGTGGAGTATTGCGAGTGGTACTTGGCACGATGTGGATGTGGATTGGACGAAGGGGTTTCGTAGAATACCCTCCGCGTTCACCAGACCTCACACCACTAGACTTTTTTTATGGGGATACTTAAAAGACAAAGTCTACGCTATAAAACCTGCAACAGTCGCTGAATTGAGAGCAGCCATTGAACGAGAATGCACACAAATACCAAACGAAATGTTTCGTGATGTTTGCGATTCCATTGCTTCGCGTTATCAGCAGTGCCTGGACCAGAACGGACGTCAGTTTGAAAACAGGCGTTGACAAAACAATTAAATAATGTCTGTAGATTCTATTACATTTTGAAAATGAAATGTATTTTAATAAACACTGCCTTTATAAGTATTTAAAGTGTGTATACATTTTTTTGGGACGCCCTGTATATATATATATATATATATATATATATATATATATATATATATGATGCAAACTCACAAGGAAAAGAAAAAATTATTCCAAGGTCTTTTGTGTATGCAACAGTACACCACGTCAGGGAATTTCCTGAGAAGGTGTACTGCTGAATACGAAGGCCTTGGAATCATTTTTTCTTTTTCCTTGTGGATTTGCATCTTTCATTCATTTCACGTGTTTAATTGTGAAATTTATCCCATGTGTGTGTGTGTGTATATATATATATATTTTTTTTTTTTAACTGCAAACACGCAGTATAATTAACGTAAAGAACGACGCTTGTATAGGAGAATATTCCGCGCAAGATGAGGAGGGAGAACGAAACAAATGAAGAAATGAGGTAACCACCCGGAATCGAACCCGGGATCTTCCGATTGCCGGTCAGATATGATAACCATTACACCATGGGCCTCACTCCATGTAGGAGAATTACGGCATTTGATGGAGTGAGGCCCATGGTGTAATGGTTATCATATCTGACCAGCAATCGGAAGATCCCGGGTTCGATTCCCGGGTGGTTACCTCATTTTCATTTGTTTCGTTCTCCCTCCTCATCTTGCGCGGAATATTCTCCTATTCAAGCGTCGTTCTTTACGTTAATTATACTGCGTGTTTGCAGTTAAAATGTATATAATGTACGGCATGCGGGAGGTGCTCCCTTGGGGCATTGGTTTCTGCGCGTATGTAGGAGAATTACGACATTTGATGGAGTGAGGCCCATGGTGTAATGGTTATCATATCTGACCGGCAATCGGAAGATCCCGGGTTCGATTCCCGGGTGGTTACTTCATTTTTCATTTGTTTCGTTCTCCCTCCTCATCTTGCGCGGAATATTCTCCTTACAAGCGTCGTTCTTTACGTTTTATATATATATATATATATATTAATCATCGATGCCTTCATAGTACCCCATTTCAGGGTACGAGCAGTCGCAGCAACTTTGCCAAGCAAATAAGGGGTCAAAGTACTGACGAGGCTTTCATACGTACTTCATCACCGCTGAAAGCAACAATGCTCTGTTAGGCTAATCCAGTGGTTCCCAACCTTTTTGAAGCGATGGCCCACCTCCCATGTTGGTAAGCTGGTATCATGTTTATATAAGGTTTAATAAGCAAATTTTTGTTATTAACATGATGCTAAAAGACAAGCAAGTGGGCCATGGCCAACCGTTTGGGAACCAGTGGTCTAGTCCAAAGAACATCCATATCCGTATTCAACACTGATTGCAATTTTCGTAAATTTGAATTGCAGACACGCCCTGTTATTATCAGTCCTGGTGTATGATTATTCAGGAGCAAGATGCACCACAAGTTTGTGTTTCCTTCCCAAGGCAGCACAAATTTTCCTGTATCAGTCACAGTCACACTCGTACTACCTTAGGCTTGTTCTACATAAACTGGACCAAAAATCACAAGTTCCGCAATCGTAAACCATCCATATATAGGCCTCTTATTTTATTAAGAATAATATATATATATATATATATATATATATATATATATATATATATATATATATATATATATATGTGTGTGTGTGTGTGTGTAAACTCAATAAGGAAAAGATTGTATGATATTTGTAAATTTAAACTGAATAGAATTTAAAGAAGACTAGTTGTACCGTAGTATAACCTAATAAAAACAAACAAACCCAGAATAAAATTCGTAAAAACTTTTAATATCTTACCCTTTCCTTGTTTTGTTGTTACGATTACAGTATTTTTCCAGTATACATCTTTATAATCTAGTTCAGTCTTTCCATCCTTATTCCTGCAAGTATCATTGAGTTTTTCCACAACTATTCTTGTTATCACCGTTAATATCCTAAACATTATCATTATCCTTACTATCATTACCACCGTTATTATTAATAATAATATGCATACAGTTATTATTCTTTTTATTATTAATTCTAGACAGAATACCCATGTGGTTCTCACTCCACTTCGCTTTCAACTGATTTTTATTTTCTTTCGACTATATTATCGTCCCATTATCTATCCACCAACTATACTTCATGATTTTCCACGCTCTTGTTTCTCTATATATACAGTATATATGACTTACTTGACTATGCATCCCATCTGGAGGCCTCCAGGTTGGGTCCCGTCTGATGAGTCTGTAACGTTCCCGTGCTTTTCGATCTCTCGCCCATTCCACTCTGTCTCGCCAACTCAGCTCTCAACTTTCGAGTTCTACTGTTCTCAACCATGTAGTTCTAGGTCTTTCCCTTGGTCTTATTCCATGCATCCTTGCATACATTATTCTTTTGGCCAGTCTGTCATCATCCATGCGTTCCACATGACCAAACCATCTTCGTTGGGCATCGTTGACTCTATCTACGATATTGATCTTCAAATGTGTGAGGTCTCTTACATATTCATTAGTCAACCTGTGGTACTACCTGATATTGCATATTCGCCTAAGCCCTAAGGCAATACATTTCAAACGCTAATAGTTTCCTCTTCTCCTTTAGCTTTAGGACCCAACTCTCTGCTCCATAGATAGTTGTTGGTAAGATTATTGATTTGTATAATCTTACTTTTAGGTCTCTTAATATGTGTCGGTCTTTTCATATTTTTCTCAATCTCTGGATTGCTGCATAGCCTAGCCATATTCTCTCTAGCACCGCTCGGTTTATTCCACCATCCTGCGTGAACCAGACCCCCAAGTACTTAAACTCCTCGACTTGTTCTATTCTCCCTGATGATAAACTACAACGTCTTCTCTTGTTCTTACAATTTTCATGACTTTTGTTTTATTTAAGTTTATATTTAATTTGTATTTTATGCACTTTTCTTCTAATAAGTTTATATATATATATATATATATATATATATATATATATATATATATATCGGGTGGCCCAAAAAAACGCCTTAAGATTTGAACATCAATAACTTCAAAAATATGCAGTTCAAACTTCCAAAATTTACAAAACTTTTACTTCAATCTATTGATAAGCCATCATAAAAATTTCAGACCTTTACATAAAATACTTTTTCCACAGCTGAGGGAACGATGAGGTATGGTGAAAAAAACAAATATCATAAATCCTAAATGTGTATAGCTGTACCTGGCAACTATTCTAAGACTTGTAGTAGTTTCCTTAGCTTATGGATAATCTGTTAGTCTCTGAAAAACGTCAGATGATATATAGGCTACACCCATTTTAAATACTGTTTTT
>JAJOZX010002076.1:237500-442500 GCA_023014485.1 Bathynomus jamesi
GCTTTTCGATGTAGCTCATTCAGAAGTGGAAACAGAAATAAATTGCAGGAGGATAAGATTTTCTTAAGGATCAAAGGAACGATCGGAAAATGATTATGGGTCCAGAAGACAAGGAGTTTTCAAGAAGGCAAAAGCACGACAGATAAGCATGGAAAAGAATGGAAAAACTTCGCAGGAAATCAAAGGAAGAAATGAAGCAATTGACAAAGGTTGTGGATCTCAACCAATGTGAAAATTCGGTTCAGGAGGAAGTGAAGAATCATCTGGTGATGAATTGTTCTACAGAGCACTCTCATCATCATCTTCAAAAAAAGGAGAAGCTTGAACCAGGTGTAATTGTTAGGGATATAAAAAGTTCTGGCTGCTCTGGACCGCACTGGAACATCTGCAAGAGCTGCTATGCACATTGTGGCACCTGCCCTTTCAGCTGCTGGAGTGGGAAATTGAAGAGATCACACTTTCATCATCCTCTATCTACAGGTCTCGGCGATCACACGGATGCAGATGGGAGAAGACATTAAAGCCAGTTTCCAACCAAAACCCTTCAATAATTCATTTTGATGGAAAGTTTCTTCATCCATGCATGGGGGTAAGATTGATGTAATGCCCATTGTTGTGACTGGTGCAGGCGAATTAGAAAAATTACTGTCTATTCCAAGCTTATTTCTGGAACGGGAGAAGAAATGGGGAGAGCAGTTTTAGATGTCTTGAAGCAATGGCCACAAGTAAATGAGTGGGTTAGAGGCCTTTGTTTTGATACTACTGCAAGCAATACAGGTATCCATGCTGGGACTTGTACCATCATCCAAAAGGCCCTTCAGAGATCACCCCTTTTTCTGGCATGCCGCCACCATATCCACGAGCTTCTTATCACTGCAGTTTTTGACATGTTTTTCTCTTCTTCGGGTCCACAAATTCCCTTATTCAATCGATTCAGAGATTGTTGGGATAACATTGATCAGCAGAATTACAAGCCCTATGAACCCAATGATCTCACCTCAGAATCTTTAGATCATTGGATCTTGAAGCACAGAGACAAGCTTATTTCTTTCATCAACTCCAAACTTCAAGAGGGCCACACACGAGGTGACTACAGGGAATACTTAGAACTTGCACTTATCTTCCTTGGTTGTCCAATGCCTAAAACAAATAAAGGTTCTGATAGCAGATTCCACTACCCAGGAGCTTACAGCAGAGCTAGATGGATGGGAAAGGGCATCTATTCCTTAAAAATTTACTTATTTAGGAACCAATTCCTTCTCACCCCTCATGAAAAACAAGCTCTGATACGAATAAACGCCTTTTCAGTGACAGTTTATCTTCAAGCTTGGTATACATCTCCAGTTGGAATTGATGCTCCAGCAAATGATTTGGCCCTCCTCAAGATGCTACATATCTACAAGATCCAGGTTGATAAGGAAGTGGGTGCTACAGCCCTCAAAAACTTCAGAACCATGGTTGGTACTTGAGTGAGGATCTTTTAGGATTTGGCTTTTTCTCAAACCTCGTGACTGAAGATGATAAGGTTCTAATGCTCCACAACCTTCACCACGCGCCTCCTCGAAAAGTGAGGGCAAGAAAGGTGGACCCCCGAATGTTGCAAAACCCCAATGACTTAAAGATTACCAGTTTTGTCACAACTCAAACACAAGACTTCTTCAAGTGTTTGAAAATAGAAATTCCCAAGAAACTTGAAAACATTGAGGAGCACCGTAATCGGGTCATGGCAGTCAAAGTAATCAACGACTGTGCTGAACGAGGAGTCAAACTGGCTACAGAGTTTAATGAGAAGCTCACAAAGAGTGAGGAAGAGAGACAACTGGCCTTTCAAATCATTGAAAATCAGAGAAAGGAGGTCCCTCAGCCACTGAAATCCCTATATTCTTAATCAATATATGTCTTAAATAGAATTTAGTCGCTTTGTTTTAAAACATATTTTTCGTTCAGTCTTATATTTGCTCTAATTATCCATTAATGTAAAAGAAGTGCCATCTGAGGGGTGCCTTTTTATCATTCAAATAAAATGATATTTTGTCTATTTGTTTTTCTTCCTTTATATAAAAAATAAAAAATAAAAGTGTGTGCGTTTATCAAATTAAATTTGAAAAATTACCATATAATCGTGAAACGGTCTAATATACATATATATATATATATATAGGGTGATCCAGAGAATGGGACCCAAAAGAAACCCCTGTAACTCTTAAAGTATAAGTCCTTTTATAAAATCATACGCATCATTCGAAAGAGGATAGTTACAAGTTTGTACAGGATTGTATAGGTTTTGACAATACAAGACAAGATAAGATACAAAACAAATAAAAGTGTTAGTTAAAACTAACCCTTCAAGATGACTGCATGGACTGTGGAACAGCTGCGTTTCATAACTGAGCAATATTATGAGCATGGAAGAAGTGTAGTTTCAGCTCTTAGAAGGTGATTTTGACATCTGAAAATTTGTCTTGAAAGATCTTTGAGCTGAAACTACACTTCTTCCATGCTCATAATATTGCTCAGTTATGAAACGCAGCTGTTCCACAGTCCATGCAGTCATCTTGAAGGGTTAGTTTTAACTAACACTTTTATTTTGTTTTGTATCTTATCTTGTCTTGTATTGTCAAAACCTATACAATCCTGTACAAACTTGTAACTATCCTCTTTCGAATGATGCGTATGATTTTATAAAAGGACTTATACTTTAAGTTACAGGGGTTTCTTTGGGTCCCATTTCTCTGGATTACCCTTTATATATATATATATATATGTGTGTGTGTGTAGATATGTATGTGTATATATATATATATACGTTTGTGTGTATGTATGTTATTTATTTATTTATTTATTTATTTATTTTTCTTTCTGTAACCTATATATAGGCCGTAACCTTTTATGTACTTCAGTGTTCCTGAGGATGTCATTAGACGAAAGCGCTTGAGCACCTTTTTGTGTTTCCTTTCCTTCGTTGTTTTATTCATCATATATATATATATATATATATTATATATATATATATATATATAAAAAACATTTAACTGCAATGACCACGCAGTATATTAATGTATAGAAACGACGTAAGTATAGAGGAGTGTTCTGCACACGAGGAAGAGAAATAACGAACAAATGAAAAATGAGGTGACCGCCCGGGAATCGAAACCAGGATCTTCCGATTGCCGGTCAGATATGCTACCACTACACCACGGGCCTCGATCAGTCAGAAGTCGAAATTCTCCTACATAGGCCAGAAACCAATGCCTTGAGAGGGCACCCTCCCAAATCGTGAATATGTACATTTAACTGCAATGACCACGCAGTATATTAATGTATAGAAAAGACGTAAGTATAGAGGAGTGTTCTGCACACGAGGAAGAGAAATAACGAGCAAATGAAAAATGAGGTAACCGCCCGGGAATCGAACCCAGGATCTTCCGATTGCCGGTCAGATATGCTACCACTACACCACGGGCCTCGATCAGTCAGAAGTCGAAATTCTTCTACATAGGGCAGAAACCAATGCCTTGAGAGGGCACCCTCGCAAATCGTGAATATGTACATTTAACTGCAATGACCACGCAGTATATTAATGTATAGAAACGACGTAAGTATAGAGGAGTGTTCTGCACACGAGGAAGAGAAATAACGAACAAATGAAAAATGAGGTGACCGCCCGGGAATCGAACCCAGGATCTTCCGATTGCCGGTCAGATATGCTACTACTACACCACGGGCCTCGATCAGTCAGAAGTCGAAATTCTCCTACATAGGGCAGAAACCAATGCCTTGAGAGGGCACCCTCGCAAATCGTGAATATGTACATTTAACTGCAATGACCACGCAGTATATTAATGTATAGAAACGACGTAAGTATAGAGGAGTGTTCTGCACACGAGGAAGAGAAATAACAAACAAATGAAAAATGAGGTGACCGCCCGGGAATCGAACCCAGGATCTTCCGATTGCCGGTCAGATATGCTACTACTACACCACGGGCCTCGATCAGTCAGAAGTCGAAATTCTCCTACATAGGGCAGAAACCAATGCCTTGAGAGGGCACCCTCGCAAATCGTGAATATGTACATTTAACTGCAATGACCACGCAGTATATTAATGTATAGAAACGACGTAAGTATAGAGGAGTGTTCTGCACACGAGGAAGAGAAAATAACGAACAAATGAAAAATGAGGTGACCGCCCGGGAATCGAACCAGTATCTTCCGATATATATATATATATATATATATATATTATATATATATATCGAGGTAATCCACACGATTAGTGGACAGACAGCTCTATTTATTTCATTTGTATATAGTATATTTAAAGGAGAAGAGGTGCTCTCCGTATAATGAAGTTCTTTATTATGTACGTATTACTCACCTTAATTGTGTCAAACCAATCCTTCTTAGTTATTTGTTTATGTTTCTTTATGTATATTTATTGGCAAGGTTAAATAAATATGTGAAATAACTTTGTCTATCCCATACCAATTGATTTCTACATTCCAAACAGCGTTCTTTACAAGGATTTATTCCAAACAGCGAATTATTTAAAGCAAATTCCGTCTTAATACACAAATTTATCTTTTAATCAAAAACAGTAATTAGCTAATACTTACAGTTAAAATATTTCATTTTTTTCACAGTAATGTTATGATATAGTATTGTCTAAAAAGCGTTTAGTAGGGTCTATCCAAGTAATGCGGTTTTCTCAGCATATTTATAAAAAAAACAGGAATTTTATTTAAGGGGGTTCTTATTTGTTCATCGAATTACTGTATAAAACACATTTTTACGTTATAGGGCTTTCAGTATTTCTAATATTAAAAATTGATCGAACGAAATTATGTCAGATGGAGTGAGAATACATTCCGAAATCTGGGACGGAAATAAAATCGAGAAGGAATTGGAAGGAATCGCATAAACAGGAATTAATTTGAATCGGAATAATTTCGAGGTCTTTAAATGCAAGTTGGACTCAATCTTCCTCAATCCATCTTTCCCCCTGTCTATGACCTTCAATCTTTCAAACGCAGAGTGTCCAGGAATCTCGAAAACCTTGAACCTTCATTTTTGGTTCTCTTCTTCCACTATGGGATTCGCCCTTAGCCTCCTCCTTCCTGCATAAAAAAAGATTACGTTAAGTTAGGCTAGGTTAGTTTATTTTATGTCTGGTTAAGTTCAGTTAGATTAGGTTAATTCTGATTGTTGTAGGATCGACTTTAATAATGAATACCTAATTCAGTTATAGAGTTTATAAACCTAGATCTTATCTTGTTTTCTCAATGTTCAGGATAAAATGTTGATGAAAACGACCTGTTTAAAAGTTATGAACCCGCATCCGTTGAAATATTCACTAATTTATTATTCTTTTAAGTGTTACTTGATTCCAGTATAAAAGTAATTGGGTTGCAGTAGACTGGATTATGGTAGGTAGAAGGTTAAATTGATCGATGAATTCTTTCTGCGTACACTACTCAAACTCTTAAAGATTTTCATTCACAAGCCAAGTATTTAACACCCAACTACCACTATCAAAGTACCCTGCATAACTTAAGCTGAAAATATATGCTATTTTACCGTCTATTCACTACTAATTACGATGACAAATTCTTTCTCCATAAATCTCATACCTACCGTATTCATTATTTATATGTTAATGAACTTCCTGGTAGCTAATTTATTAATCCAGATTCCTAGAGAAAGGTGTCAACATTTTACTCATTAAACTATGGTGTGAAGGTTCACTGAAAGAGAAAAGCACGGACACACACACACATATATATATATATATATATATATGGTATATATATATATATATTCTACCATATATATATATATATATGGTAGATCGTAGGGCTGGTTGTGACACGAACAAAAATAGGAAACTACAAGTAAAATTATTATCCAAACTCGCTTTAAGCGATTTTGGTTCTTATGTAAAAATGAATATTGATATATATATATATATATATATATATATATATATATATAAGTGTGTGTAAAAATGAACAATGAATAATCAATATTCATTTTTACATAAGAACCAAAATCGCTTAACGCGAGTTTGGATAATAATTTTACTTGTAGCTTCCTATTTTTGTTCGTGTCACAACCAACCCTACGATCTACCATATCTATGGTTTAGTCGTATCCATTTTCCATTTGTTATAGAAGTTATTATAATTAATTATGATTGTCTTGCATCTCACTCTCGACCCTAGATTATACATACACATTGCATATAAGAGGATTGGAACCCGTGGTTGTGCTTCTTAGTCCTTGATACCCATTCTGTCTTTAATTCGTTTCTTTTAGGTCCTCCCAAATAATGACTTACAGTTATACTGTACGTATGACATAATGTGAATAACTATGACGTCATAAAGTAACTTAATTCTCTTCACGTTTTCCATACCTTGAACACTGAATCACGTGTTTAGTATTTGGACATCTTCCGTATTGAATGTATGGTAAATTCTTTAATAATAATAATAATAAAAAGAAAAAAAAACTTCATTCTCTATACATCATTATTTATGTTGTTTCCTACCTATTGTCTACTGATACCTATCAACCTATCAGTCCATATTTTACGCGTGTCTATATTACGCACACAACCTATTGTATTACGTACATGTAAAATACATCCACATGTATTTTTTTTTTTCTTTCAAGTGCGTTCACCCGTCATAAGATATTCATTAGGCTTAGGTGAGTGGTCGAATTCGCGAATCACAGCAAAATCGAACGCTTCTAAGATAAATATCTCCTCTCGCTCTGATCCAAATTTATATCATATAAAATAATCTAACATATTATGTTGTATATAAATTATCTTGTATGTGCTCATATACTTGCGTTGTACTAATAACCATATATAATAACCATATATAATAACCATATATTATAACCATATATTATAACCATATATAATCATATATTATAACCATATATTACAACCATATATTATAACCATATATAAATATATAAAAACACTGTAAGAATGGTAAACGACGTAATGTACTTCAATGAAACTGTAATTGAATGTAATGACTTAATATATGATGTAAGAATGTACTTTAATAGAACTGTAAGGGACAATCATAAGCGAATGGGAAGTAATCCATAATCGCAATCATAATTGTAATAAACCAAAATGAAAATGTGCTCAGTGGTGTACTTAAATTGTATTTATGTACTACTACGAAATGATATCGCCTTCAGAAATGAAGACGCGGCAAAAAAATACGGTCTTTTTTTATATTTTTTTTTATTTTTTTTATTTGAAATCTTTCAAACATCTGATCATGTGTTTAAAAGGGGGGAACTTAACCTTCTTAACATTCAACTGTCTTTCCCCAACATTTAGGCTTATATTATACATGCATTTGTAAGATGAACTTCAATTCATTACGGCTCTCTGCTTTGGTCACTGCTACGAGACTCCCTTGTTAGCAGCTTCGCTGCGGGGAGGGGGCAGAGGCCCCTTGCCTCCTTAATTTTTAGATTCCGGCCTGAGCCATGGTCGGAAGCGGTCGAACCTCTACCCCTGTAAATTCAGAGCACTACCTGTACATTTTGAGAAGTAAACTACAGTAAAAGAAGTTTTTATCTTTTCCTTCGAGCCTTGTTCTCTTCAGGAATTTAGTCAGTAAAGTCGATAAGTTATAAAAGAAAAGCCGATAATTTTAGTACCAAGAGAAAGTATCAGACTATTATAGAAAGAGAAGAATTAACAACTGTCGACCATAAAGCGAGAGAAAAGAATTAGAATGTTATAGAAGAAATATCCGTTGCTGCCTCCTAACCAGAACCCCCCGTCGATTCCGAACCACCCCAGGGCCATAGACGGAGGGGTTAACAGAGTGGCGACCCGGTACCCAGGATCTTAACAGACTGGCAACCCTTTGCCCAGGATAAGAAACTGACGACCCAAGCACATAGAAGATATTGGCATAACAGTCTGGTGAGTCTGTAGCCAAGAGTTTAACAAGTGGCGACCCACCATTTGACCGGCGTGTCACGACTTCTTGTTCGTAACATCCACCCTTGAACCAGTGTGTCACGACTACAAGTTCTCCACGCCCACAGATTTATAGAAATACTTGATAAAAGGTCAAGTCAGAAGGTTGCGCCAAGAGGGACAACCGCCCCAGAGATTTATAGAAATACTTGATAAGAGGTCAAGTCAGAAGGTTGCGCCAAGAAGGACAACCGCCCCAGAGATTTATAGAAATACTTGATAAGAGGTCAAGTCAGAAGGTTGCGCCAAGAGGGACAACCGCCCCAGAGATTTATAGAAATACTTGATAAGAGGTCAAGTCAGAAGGTTGCGCCAAGAGGGACAACCGCCCCAGAGATTTATAGAAATACTTGATAAGAGGTCAAGTCAGAAGGTTGCGCCAAGAGGGACAACCGCCCCAGAGATTCATAAAAATACTTGATAAGAGGTCAAGTCAGAATGTTGCGCCAAGAGGGACAACCAAAACAGAGGTTAATCGTCTCCACTTGATAGAGATCAAGTGCAGTCATTTTCCATTTTCAGTTAATTTCAAGTTAGACAGTTTCAGTTTTTTTTTAAGAAGTCAGTTTTGAAGAAGTCAATTTTGAAGAAGTCAGTTTTGAAGAAGTCAGTTTTGAAGAAGTCAGTTTTGAAGAAGCCAGTTTTGAAGAAGCCAGTTTTGAAGAAGCCAGTTTTGAAGAAGTCAGTTTTGAAGAAGACAGTTTTGAAGAAGTCAGTTTTGAAGAAGTCAGTTTTGAAGAAGTCAGTTTTGAAGAAGTCAGTTTTGCAGAAGCCAGTTTTGAAGAAGCCAGTTTTGAAGAAGCCCGTTTTGAAGAAGTTAGTTTTGAAGAAGTTAGTTTTGAAGAAGTTAGTTTTTAAGTCCCAAGTCATTTCAATGCAGTCAATTGAATTCAACTTTTTCTTTGTAAGTTAAGAGAATTTAATTTAAGAAAATGTAATCTAAGAATTTAATTCAACCTTTTATTTTTGTTGTAAAAGAATTAAATTCAACCAGAATTGACCGGTTTGCGTCTTAGTTTAAACTTTTTTTTTGTTGTTTGTAAGAAGGAAATTGACCGATTTGTCTTTTCTTTTCATGCCATTGTTGCGTATATAAATATATAGTTATGTATTTTCTTATTTGTAACCAAAACCGTTTTCACAAAGGTTGTAACGATTTTGATAATTATTGTAAGGTATATGAGGAACATGCCGTCCCTCCATTTTGTTTGAACTCTTTTAATTTTTGTTCTAAGTAGTGTGACAAGCAATCTTTTTTTTTTTTTTTTTAAAAAGAGCAATGTGCTTACGAAAAGACGTAATTGTCAATTTCAGACTTATACCCCCTGCTTAGTCACTCAATTTCCCCGAATGTAGTAATCCAAACTTTGTTTTTTTATTTTATTTTATTTTAACACCCCAACCCCAGTTGAACCCAGTGTCAACCAGAGCAATGCTTCAACCATGGTTAATTTCTCTTTGGTACTATGGAACATAACCTCAATTTATGTTGTGTTTTTTATTTTTAAGTATACTATATGTTTAGTTCATTAAGATGTATAATTGATTTCTATTTTTAATTTGTATTCTTAATTTTCTTAATTCAATTATCGTACCGATACTTCTGGTTAATGTTAATGGTTATATAGTTCATATAGAGCTAGGAATGTTACTAGTCGAATTTAATTCCATCTTCAAAATTTAATTTTTAATACCGCTAGATTTACTTTCATTACTTGTAAGGTCCTCTAAGTACGTTTTTTTTATTACCTTAATCCGTGTAACTGATTTAATTAAATACTTAAATACTACCTTGAACTTAAAGGATTTTATAATAATAATAATAATGATAATAATGATAATAACAACAATAATTGACTTAAAAGATTTTATAACCCTAAACCCATCTTAAATTATTATACATTATTTTTTAAACTTTGTTAATTCAAAAAAATACCAAATCCCTACACATACACACGCATGTATGCACACACTATATATATATATACAAACCTTATGCTAAAATCATTGGATATCACAATAAATTATTTCATTGCGTGTAAGTGCTAACTCTGCTATTTATATAGTCTTAAGCATTTTTGCTTACTATATATAAATTTTTGCTCAGGCATTTATTCAGTTAATTTAACAATCCTCTCAGCTAATCTGTCCCTCAAAATTATAAGATACACACTTTGTACCTTATACACACGAATACACACTATACCACAGGTCTATACATCATCCATTACGTAATTCGATTTTTTACCTACAATAGTCAATAAAAATTAGCTTATAGATTGTACGATGTACGTTTTTCCCTTTTATCTACTCTATTCATTATGTACATAATTTACCCCACAGAAAAATAAAATTTTTAAATTTTTTTTAACCATATCATTGTTTGTCTAACTTAAATGTTTGTCTAAATTAAAGTATTAATCTTTGAATTTTTTATATTATAAATAACTCGCTTGTTCTGTATAAAAATTTGTAATGTAAAGAAAAATTCGTCATCTAACTTGAAGTAGTTAGGATGTTATTTTCTCATTTGTATTGTATTAATGGTACCCTATTAGATTATTGTATAAATATCATTTTTTTAAAGGGGAGAGCAATGTAAAAATGAACAATGAATAATCAATATTCATTTTTACATAAGAACCAAAATCGCTTAACGCGAGTTTGGATAATAATTTTACTTGTAGCTTCCTATTTTTGTTCGTGTCACAACCCTACGATCTACCATATCTATGGTTTAGTCGTATCCATTTTCCATTTGTTATAGAAGTTATTATAATTAATTATGATTGTCTTGCATCTCACCCTCGACCCTAGATTATACATACACATTGCATATAAGAGGATTGGAACCCGTGGTTGTGCTTCTTAGTCCTTGATACCCATTCTGTCTTTAATTCGTTTCTTTTAGGTCCTCCCAAATAATGACTTACAGTTATACTGTACGTATGACATAATGTGAATAACTATGACGTCATAAAGTAACTTAATTCTCTTCACGTTTTCCATACCTTGAACACTGAATCACGTGTTTAGTATTTGGACATCTTCCGTATTGATTGTATGGTAAATTCTTTAATAATAATAATAATAAAAAGAAAAACTTCATTCTCTATACATCATTATTTATGTTGTTTCCTACCTATTGTCTACTGATACCTATCAACCTATCAGTCCATATTTTACGCGTGTCTATATTACGCACACAACCTATTGTATTACGTACATGTAAAATACATCCACATGTATTTTTTTTTTTTTTTTTCAAGTGCGTTCACCCCTCACAAGATATTCATTAGGCTTAGGTGAGTGGTCGAATTCGCGAATCACAGCAAAATCGAACGCTTCTAAGATAAATGTCTCCTCTCGCTCTGATCCAAATTTATAACATATAAAATAATCTAACATATTATGTTGTATATAAATTATCTTGTATGTGCTCATGTACTTGTGTTGTACTAATAACCATATATAATAACCATATATTATAACCATATATTATAACATATATTATAACCATATATTATAACCATATATAAATATAACACTAAGAATGGTAAACGACGTAATGTACTTCAATGAAACTGTAATTGAATGTAATGACTTAATATATGATGTAAGAATGTACTTTAATAGAACTGTAAGAGACAATCATAAGCGAATGGGAAGTACTCCATAATCGCAATCATAATTGTAATAAACCAAAACGAAAATGTGCTCAGTGGTGTACTTAAATTGTACGTATGTACTACTACGAAATGATATCGCCTTCAGAAATGAAGACGCGGCAAAAAAATACGATGTCTTTTTTTTTTTTTTACTTTTTTTAAATTTTTATTTGAAATCTTTCAAACATCTGATCATGTGTTTAAAATGGGGGAACTTAACCTTCTTAACCTTCAACTGTCTTCCCCCAACATTTACGCTTATATTATACATGTATTTGTAAGATGAACTTCACTTCATTACGGCTCTCTGCTTTGGTCACTGCTACGAGACTCCCTTGTTAGCAGCTTCGCTGCGGGGAGGGGGCAGAGGCCCTTTGCCTCCTTAATTTTTAGATTCCGGCCTGAGCCATGGTCGAAAGAGGTCGAACCTCTACCCCTGTAAATTCAGAGCACTACCTGTACATTTTGAGAAGTAAACTACAGTAAAAGAAGTTTTTATCTTTTCCTTCGAGCCTTGTTCTCTTCAGGAATTTAGTCAGTAAAGTCGATAAGTTATATAAGAAAAGCCGATAATTTTAGTACCAAGAGAATGTATCAGAATATTATAGAAAGAGAAGAATTAACAACTGTCGACCATAAAGCGAGAGAAAAGAATTAGAATGTTATAGAAGAAATATCCGTTGCTGCCTCCTAACCAAAACCCCCCGTCGATTCCGAACCACCCCAGGCTATAGACGGAGGGGTTAACAGAGTGGTGACCCTGTAGCCAGGATCTTAACAGACTGGCAACCCTTTGCCCAGGATAAGAAACTGACGACCCAAGCACATAGAAGATATTGGCATAACAGTCTGGCGAGTCTGTAGCCAAGAGTTTAACAAGTGGCGACCCACCATTTGACCGGCGTGTCACGACTTCTTGTTCGTAACATCCACCCATGAACCGGTGTGTCACGACTCCAAGTTCTCCACGCCCAGAGATTTATAGAAATACTTGATAAGATGTCAAGTCAGAAGGTTGCGCCAAGAGGACAACCGCCCCAGAGATTTATAGAAATACTTGATAAGAGGTCAAGTCAGAAGGTTGCGCCAAGAAGGACAACCGCCCCAGAGATTTATAGAAATACTTGATAAGAGGTCAAGTCAGAAGGTTGCGCCAAGAGGACAACCGCCCCAGAGATTTATAGAAATACTTGATAAGAGGTCAAGTCAGAAGGTTGCGCCAAGAGGGACAACCGCCCCAGAGATTTATAGAAATACTTGACAAGAGGTCAAGTCAGAATGTTGCGCCAAGAGGGACAACCGCCCCAGAGATTTATAGAAATACTTGACAAGAGGTCAAGTCAGAATGTTGCGCCAAGAGGGACAACCAAAACAGAGGTTAATCGTCTCCACTTGATAGAGATCAAGTGGTCATTTTCCATTTTCAGTTAATTTCAAGTTAGACAGTTTCAGTTTTTTTTGAAGAAGTCAGTTTTGAAGAAGCCAGTTTTGAAAAAGCCAGTTTTGAAGAAGCCAGTTTTGAAGAAGTCACTTTTGAAGAAGCCAGTTTTGAAGAAGCCAGTTTTGAAAAAGTTAGTTTTGAAGAAGTTAGTTTTGAAGAAGTTAGTTTTTAAGTCCCAAGTCATTTCAATGCAGTCAATTGAATTCAACTTTTTCTTTGTAAGTTAAGAGAATTTAATTTAAGAAAATGTAATCTAAGAATTTAATTCAACCTTTTATTTTTGTTGTAAAAGAGAATTAAATTCAACCAGAATTGACCGGTTTGCGTCTTTAGTTTAACTTTTTTTTTGTTGTTTGTAAGAAGGAAATTGACCGATTTGTCTTTTCTTTTCATGCCATTGTTGCGTATATAAATATATAGTTATGTATTTTCTTATTTGTAACCAAAACCGTTTTTACAAAGGTTGTAACGATTTTGATAATTATTGTAATGTATATGAGGAACATGCCGTCCCTCCATTTTGTTTGAACTCTTTTAATTTTTGTTCTAAGTAGTGTGACAAGCAATCTTTTTTTTTTTTTTTAAAAAGAGCAATGTGCTTACGAAAAGACGTAATTGTCAATTTCAGACTTATACCCCCTGCTTAGTCACTCAATTTCCCCGAATGTAGTAATCCAAACTTTGTTTTTTTATTTTATTTTATTTTAACACCCCAACCCCAGTTGAACCCAGTGTCAACCAGAGCAATGCTTCAACCATGGTTAATTTCTCTTTGGTACTATGGAACATAACCTCAATTTATGTTGTGTTTTTTATTTTTAAGTATACTATATGTTTAGTTCATTAAGATGAATAATTGATTTCTATTTTTAATTTGTATTCTTAATTTTCTTAATTCAATTATCGTACCGATACTTCTGGTTAATGTTATGGTTATATAGTTCATATATAGCTAGGAATGTTACTAGTCGAATTTAATTCCATCTTCAAAATTTTAATTTTTAATACCGCTAGATTTACTTTCATTACTTGTAAGGTCCTCTAAGTACGTTTTTTTTATTACCTTAATCCGTGTAACTGATTTAATTAAATACTTAAATACTACCTTGAACTTAAAGGATTTTATAATAATAATAATAATGATAATAATAATAATAACAACAATAATTGACTTAAAAACCCATCTTAAATTATTATACATTATTTTTTAAACTTTGTTAATTCAAAAACCTACCAAATCCCTACACATACACACGCATGTATGCACACACTATATATATATATATATATATATATATATATATACAAACCTTATGCTAAAATCATTGGATATCACAATAAATTATTTAATTGCGTGTAAGTGCTAACTCTGCTATTTATATAGTCTTAAGCATTTTTGCTTACTATATATAAATTTTTGCTCAGGCATTTATTCAGTTAATTTAACAATCCTCTCAGCTAATCTGTCCCTCAAAATTATAAGATACACACTTTGTACCTTATACACACGAATACACACTATACCACAGGTCTATACATCATCCATTACGTAATTCGATTTTTTACCTACAATAGTCAATAAAAATTAGCTTATAGATTGTACGATGTACGTTTTTCCCTTTTATCTACTCTATTCATTATGTACATAATTTACCCCACAGAAAAATAAAATTTTGAAATTTTTTTTTAACCATATCATTGTTTGTCTAACTTAAATGTTTGTCTAAATTAAAGTATTAATCTTTGAATTTTATATTATATAATAACTCACTTGTTCTGTATAAAAATTTGTAATGTAAAGAAAAATTCGTCATCTAACTTGAAGTAGTTAGGATGTTATTTTCTCATTTGTATTGTATTAATGGTACCCTATTAGATTATTGTATAAATATCATTTTTTTAAAGGGGAGAGCAATGTAAAAATGAACAATGAATAATCAATATTCATTTTTACATAAGAACCTTACTTCTAGCTTCCTATTTTTGTTCGTGTCACAACCCTACGATCTACTATATCTATGGTTTAGTCGTATCCATTTTCCATTTGTTATAGAAGTTATTATAATTAATTATGATTGTCTTGCATCTCACCCTCGACCCTAGATTATACATACACATTGCATATAAGAGGATTGGAACCCGTGGTTGTGCTTCTTAGTCCTTGATACCCATTCTGTCTTTAATTCGTTTCTTTTAGGTCCTCCCAAATAATGACTTACAGTTATACTGTACGTATGACATAATGTGAATAACTATGACGTCATAAAGTAACTTAATTCTCTTCACGTTTTCCATACCTTGAACACTGAATCACGTGTTTAGTATTTGGACATCTTCCGTATTGAATGTATGGTAAATTCTTTAATAATAATAATAAAAAGAAAAAAAATTCATTCTCTATACATCATTATTTATGTTGTTTCCTACCTATTGTCTACTGATACCTATCAACCTATCAGTCCATATTTTACGCGTGTCTATATTACGCACACAACCTATTGTATTACGTACATGTAAAATACATCCACATGTATTTTTTTTTTTTTTTCTTTCAAGTGCGTTCACCCCTCACAAGATATTCATTAGGCTTAGGTGAGTGGTCGAATTCGCGAATCACAGCAAAATCGAACGCTTCTAAGATAAATATCTCCTCTCGCTCTGATCCAAATTTATAACATAAAAATAATCTAACATATTATGTTGTATATAAATTATCTTGTATGTGCTCATGTACTTGTGTTGTACTAATAACCATATATAATAACCATATATAATAACCATATATTATAACCATATATTATAACCATATATTATAACCATATATTATAACCATATATAAATATATAAAAACACTAAGAATGGTAAACGACGTAATGTACTTCAATGAAACTGTAATTGAATGTAATGACTTAATATATGATGTAAGAATGTACTTTAATAGAACTGTAAGAGACAATCATAAGCGAATGGGAAGTACTCCATAATCGCAATCATAATTGTAATAAACCAAAACGAAAATGTGCTCAGTGGTGTACTTAAATTGTACGTATGTACTACTACGAAATGATATCGCCTTCAGAAATGAAGACGCGGCAAAAAAATACAGTTTTTTTTTTTATTTATTTATTTTTTTTATTTGAAATCTTTCAAACATCTGATCATGTGTTTAAAATGGGGGAACTTAACCTTCTTAACCTTCAACTTTCTTCCCCCAACATTTAGCTTATATTATACATGTATTTGTAAGATGAACTTCACTTCATTACGGCTCTCTGCTTTGGTCACTGCTACGAGACTCCCTTGTTAGCAGCTTCGCTGCGGGGAGGGGGCAGAGGCCCTTTGCCTCCTTAATTTTTAGATTCCGGCCTGAGCCATGGTCGAAAGAGGTCGAACCTCTACCCCTGTAAATTCAGAGCACTACCTGTACATTTTGAGAAGTAAACTACAGTAAAAGAAGTTTTTATCATTTCCTTCGAGCCTTGTTCTCTTCAGGAATTTAGTCAGTAAAGTCGATAAATTATAAAAGAAAAGCCGATAATTTTAGTACCAAGAGAATGTATCAGAATATTATAGAAAGAGAAGAATTAACAACTGTCGACCATAAAGCGAGAGAAAAGAATTAGAATGTTATACAGTAGAAGAAATATCCGTTGCTGCCTCCTAACCAGAACCCCCCGTCGATTCCGAACCACCCCAGGGCCATAGAGGGAGGGGTTAACATATATATATATTATTAGGGTGTCTCTTATTGGGTAGTCAAAAATTGAAATGTTGAATTATTTTATCTGCGCCCCCTAAAATAGTTCCATTTAGCATAAAAACTAAAACTTGAAAGTTTGACACAAATTGGCTCATATTTAGGGGTCGCCCCCGGCTAATAAAAATGGTGACCATGGCATAATAGCTCCTGACATATGATTATGCTCATTATACACATAATTCCTTCCTTCTTTTTTTAGTTTGATTCGTTTTTATAAGTATAGGCCTTCTTATTTATCATTGATCCTTTTCTAACCTATCCTTGATGTTGTTATAATCCATCCTTTGGTCCTCAATCCTTCTTTATCCCAATCCTTTTTCTCCTATCCAAAATCCTTCCTGGCTCTTTTTTTATATACAATCAGCAATGAAGCATTGCTTCAAAAAAAAAACATTAGTTTATTATATAGAGAGAAATTCAAAATGCCAGTGCTACTGTATTTACATACTTTAATTACTTTAATTAGCATTATTTCCTTATACAACATTTATTTAATATACAATGATTATACAATATGGTGTATTTTAAGGTGCGACCTCATTGATGGTTATTTTTTGAGAAGAACAGTTTTTGATGGAACTGGGTGACTCTGGCGGTGTTTTGCAACAATTTGGAGCAGGAACTGCAGCTGCTCTTCCCCCACTGTCAATTTCTTATTCAGCTCTTGAACTAAAGCTACTGCACGTTCTGCCCGGTCATTTACAACAGATAGGGCTGCAACAATAGCTCTGGCCCTTAAATATTCACAGTTGGATGTCCAAGTGCTGGGTGCCTTGTTCAGAAATCCTTCTGGCAAATTCAGCTTAGTAAAGAATTCTCTAGTATTTCTTGTAACAAGTTGGTGTAGTCCTTCACCAGAGCAGAAGGTCGATTCAGGAATCCGAGGACGCTTGGGTGGTCTATCAGTGGACTCATCTTCTAATGCCTTTACCATGCGTTTCTTTACATCTGTAGTAATTCGCTCATCAAAGAAAGCAAGACCAACTGCTTCTTCAGACAGGTACCATAAGTGGTTAGAGAGCTTTTTTTTAGTTGCATCAGAAATCTTTTTGTTAGGATAATTAATCAATGACCTCATAAGGAGCCAGTCATTAAATGGGGTTTCAATAGGGAGTGAGGATGTTGTCCAAGCCTTCATATAGATGAGAAACAGAAAAAAGGAAAGATCTCGAATTCCTCGTTCTTCAGTCTTAGTCATCTTGAACTGGTTTCGAAAAAGCCACATCTTGATAGAATAGAGCGCTTTGGACATCCAGCGAGCTCGATGCATGGCACCTGGTGCACGAAACTTGATGCCTTTATTGGGGACACCTCCAAAAAAGATGATGGACAGATCCAAAAGTTCTTGATAGTCATCCCGTAGCATAGGTGCTGGGATCTAGCAAACTGAATTAGTTCAGTTTTAGACTGGATAATTGCTTCTTTAGTAATCGTGTCTGTCTCACCTGTTTGGAACTGGCTTTGATCAACAGAAGTCCAATTGTCACGAAAACGCTTAAAGATCAATATCTCTGGAACAGTTGATGTAGATCCTAATGTTGCTTCAAATGCAGCTCCCAACAAAAATCTAAAACATGGTGTCTACAAGGCAAGTACAAAACATCATGTCCCAATTTTGCTTCGATGAGAGCACAGGCTCCACTATATTGACCCGTGTTTGAAGCTGTTTGTATCGAAACAAATTGCTTTTACTCTCTCTGTAATTCCCATTCATTCAGGCAGTTAAAGACGGCTTCAGCTTGTGCTTCTCCAGTTGAGTTTGGGATTTTGGGGACACCAAGCAGCTGTTCAACACCAGGTCCTGACACAAGTACTGGGAGACGAGCAATGTGCTTGTGCGAGGTGAGGTCCTCCATCATCTTGCCATCCCAGTGGACTGTCATAGAACATTCTCCATGGAAATGCTCCTTAAGTTCTTTAGCATGACGAGCTCGGTTCTTATTTCGAAGGCGATGGATAGAATGTTGGTTTATGTTGTAATATGAAGCGTCCAAACCAAAGCTTTTAGCTGCCTCTGCGAGGATAAATGTTGCCTTTCTAGAGGAAATTTGTGTACGATCCAGGGCAGCAGACATCTGAATAGTCATGATGTTTTTCATGCCTCGTTTTTTCTTAGATTTTGGTAAAGCACAAGCTCCTTTGGGCTCCTCCTCCTCATTCTTGACAATTATCTCTAATATATTCATTTAATTGAATTCATCATAAATATGATGATTAATTAATTAAAAACGTATGTTTAGTATACTTGACAACTGCTCGTAATTTCAAATATTAATTGCATAAATAATAGCTATATTTTATGAACTTTAATAAGCGGGGGCGACCTCTAAAAATTGTTCAATCCAAAATAAATTTTATATGTAATGTTTTTTCAACCAATGGAACTGGTTGAGGGGGCGCAACCAAAAAATCAACATTTCGAAAATAAGAGACACCCTAATATATATGTATATATATATTCCTCAGCTTTCCCACGATATAGGCTAGCATATACCAAACTAATCAGATATATGTATATTTACAGCTCCAACCATTACACTCTTTTAAATTATTGGTAGTTCCCTGGAGCTTGAAGTACAATAAACTTTAATTCAGATTTTAGTACCTCTGTCAACCAATTATTAATTTTATTTACACGTAACACTTGGCTCTCCTTCTCTCTATCTATCTATATATATATATATATATATGTTCACATGATTCATTTTCAGATAGAATCGGGTCCTAGTTCAGGGTTGTTTGGTTTTAGAATTTATAGGATTATAAATTTTTACGAATTTTTAAAGGATGTAGGAAAACTAGAGACGTAATTTTTTTTTATTTATTTATTGATCTAGGGTTTATTTTTGTCAATATTCTCCTGAAATCGTCATCATTATTAGCCAACCCACGGAGACACATTTCCATACTCCCCGACCCCATATTCTGTACGAAAACTAGGGAGCCTACCAAAATTTCATCAATCATCTCTCTATGAACTCTAGAATTATACATAATGTAATTAGGCCTTGATAGAGCAGGTAAGAGGGTAACCCTGTTGTTAGGCCTACCTTAAGCAAGGACAAATATTAACTATGAGTATTTAAGTTCACTCTTACAGTTTTTCCTTCATTATTTTCACTCCTAATTTTTTTTTTTCATAATTATGGCTGAGTCTGATAGGTGTACAATTAACTGGGATAAGCTACGCCCCTTAAATGAAAAAATGGGGTCAGGAGGAAATCAGTACCTTTCGTTTGAGTGGGAATAAAAACTGTATTTCTCATATTGATAAATTTTGCTGTTTGTTAAATCACATTAAAAATAATGCATCATTGTTGAAGTGAATGGGCTCTCACTGATACAAGTGATGAATCCTCCCTTAAGTATCAGACTTTTTGAATCACAAAGCAAGCTAATTTAACCAAATACATATATCTTTCAGGTCTTCTAAGCAATTGCCTCCAAAGAACACAACAATGAATCAACAGATTATGAGTCCCTTTATTCAAGTCAAATGGTTCACTAAACCATATCTCGTCCAGGAGGCTGTGACCCTGGCAAGCTTGCTGAAGTCAGAATTATCTTCATAATTAGTGATTGGCTCAACCTTCTCATTTGAAAAGGTTAAAATTAATGTGATGTTAACTTGTTCCACATGCCGTGGGCACGTATCACAAAACCACTTAGGCACTGTGAACCAGGCTTTGTTTGACCTCAACAACTTGTGGAATAAATCTATGGTGAGAAAGTCTGCTGGAATTTGTTTTTATTATTGGAACATAGTGAAAGTTGAATGATTTGTAGGCTCTCAAAAGGCTCAAGGTTTTTGAGGTGCCTAGGCACTCTGCATTTGAAATATTGGCGTTCATAGACAGGGGAAAGATGGGATGAGGAAGAATGTTCCAGAGCTGTTCATTAGAGTAGATCAGGGGTTCCCAAATTGTGTTCCGCGGAACACTTCTCACGGTATACAAGTGTTCCGCGGAACACCAATTTGGGAACCCCTGGAGTAGATGAACTGGGGGCACATAGAAATAGTAACAAGCTGATTAATAAATGTTTTAAGTTAATGAAAAGTAGCTACTATAAATAACCGCACCTAATTGGCTACCTACCATTAATATTTCAACACATTTTTCCACATAACTAATGGAGGGGTAAAGGATGTGTATAAATAAATGGTAACTAAGCCATACTTGACTCAGACATACCGTATGAGATGCTAGCAACTGTATACATCAAGAAATGATGCAGCACATTATTATACATTTTGAAGTAGCCTACCCAAATTTAAGCTACATTATTTTTGAAAATAATAACAATAAACAGCCGTGTTTCCTATACACATTAAATAAAGAAACTGTAATATTAGCGATACAGAAACACCCGCTCTAGAAAATTATTTAAATTTAAAATTCTCCATGTAGCAATAGTGCCATCAGATGATAAACCAAATGAAATTGGGAGAATCTGGTGCTTTGACCATGACATAACATTCTAATTCTAGCTTACTACAGTGAGACCAGAGGCCACAAATATATATATATATATATATATACTACCAATCAATCAAAAGTTTAAGTACACCCTAAAATATTCTTAAATTTCAAATTTTGTTTAAAGTTTTTTATTTATTAACTAAATTATCATGACACAAATTCATAAGTACAAACATGGGACCTTAAATAACAAATCAGGACAATTTATCAAAAGCAAAGTCTAAATTTTAGACTCATCAAAATAGCCTCCTCTAGCAGCAATTACAGCAGAACAAATTCGAGGCATGCGCTCAATAATAGAAAGAAGATAGTCTGGTGAAAGCTGCTGCCAGCACTCTTGTAAGAATTCCCAGAGCTTCTGAGCACTGGATTGCTGCTTGGCTTTCACTCGTCGATCTAGTTCATCCAACACTAGCTCGATGGGGTTCAGATCCGGGGACTGTACTGGCCATTCCGTAACTGTGAGCTGACGTTGCCGTTCTTTCTACTTCAGATAATTTTGACACAGCTTGGAAGTGTGTTTAGGATCATTGTCTTGCTGCATTATGAACTGTTGGCCAGCTAATCGCAGTCCAGATGGGATGGCATGGCGCTGTAGAATACTGTGATAGCCACGTTGGTTCAGTATTCCAGTGACTTTGTGGAGATCTCTAACTTGCTCCCCTGCAAAACATCCCCAGACCATCACACTTTCTCCACTGTGTTTCACTTTTGGCACAACACACTGCTGTGTCATTCTTTCACCAGCTCTGCGCCGCACAAATACTCTGCGTTTGGATCCAAACACTTCGAACTTTGATTCGTCAGTCGAAAGGACAAATTTCCACTGCTCAACAGTCCATTTTTGGTGGTTTTTAACCCAGGCTAGCCTTTTCTTTTTGTTCTGGAGTATCAGCATTGGTTTCTTTGCTGCAGTTCGTCCTTTTAATCCTGCCTCTCTTAGTCTTCTTTGAACAGTTGATGTTGAAACTGTTGTACTTCTGGAGTTGTTCAGCTGGGCTTTGATTTCATGTGCTGTGAGACGTCTGTTGCGCAGACTGGTGACTCGGATATACTTGTCCTCTGAGTCTGTTGTAGTTCTTGGTCGCCCTGACCTTTTTCTGTCCTTATTTTGACCAGTTTCTTCGTACCGTTTAATGGCACAAGCAACCGCATTCATAGAAACTTTTAATTTTTTGGCAATTTGCCTTAGTGATTGGCCTTCATTTCTCAAAGTTACAATCGACTGTCTTTTTTCTCTTGTTAACTGAGCTTTGGCACCCATTTGCTTTTTGAAACGAGAAATATGCCTCAAACTACACAGTTAGCTCCTCTGCAAAGATTTTATATGTTAAGACCTGCAGCGCATGTTAATAACTGAACACATGTATTAACATACTCCTGAAGAAACACACTACCCCAGTGAAGACTTTTAAACTTTTTTTGGACCTTTGTGCAGAGCTAATGACATTAATTTTAGGTTGCATGCTAGACGTAAATTAACACATTTTGAAGGCTATTTTGAAGAAGCTTTTGTGTTACAACACACTGCATAGGGCAGATGCACTGAAGCATACAATATGAAAGCCAGGTAAACAAATTCATCTCTAGTACCTGTTAAGTTTACATTTGAAGTATATATCATGAGCTAAGCAGCAAAACATTGGAAATTAGTAGGTGTACGTAAACTTTTGACTGGTAGTATATATACACAAATGTGTGTGTCTGTGTGTGTGTTTGTGTGTGTGTGTGTGTGTGTGTGTGTGTGTGTACGGAAAAACTGCTATTATATACACACGAATTGTATGTATGTGAACTCCAAGGGATAACCTAAAAACATATATATATATACACCCATATATATATATATATATATATATATATATATATATATATATATATATATATATATTATTAAAGACAAAGCACTGTTCAAAATTATAACCAAGGGTAGATATGGGCACTGGGCAGTCTTCCAAAGAGATACTTTTCATGAACCAATCCAAAAACAATAATTAACCATACAACTTTAGCTGTTTTAAAATGAGTAGTTAGGCACTTAATCACAGAGCACCTCATGTGAAGCTTTCCCCTTCAATAAACAATGACTCTGCGCCAACCATACTCAAAGGCGGGTTTCTGAGGACTATAAAATGCCTTAAATTTATATACATGTCAAAACTAAGATCTTTATACATCAAAACTGTCACTATCATTATCATACAAATTTTTAAATTAGTAAATTTCTAATTTGACAGTTTCAGTAAACAGCTATTCTATGTTGAAAGCAAAACATATTTTAGTATAACTGAAAGATGTCCTTCGCTTCTTTTGAAAAGTTGAGGACATTTTCCAGATAGGCTCGTAGGTGATAGTACCAAGTTCCTAATAAAAATAACTCACTCCTAACTAAAGTTTTCAACTGAAATTCAAGACATTTGTCATCGGGTTATTACAGTTTGGTATCGGGCAAGTTTCTTTAATTTAATACATCTAGAAGGGCCGAAGAATTCCAACATCCAGAGTTTGTTTGGTTTATTGTTTATAGTCCCAAGAGTTAAAAAAGGGTATAGGGAAGGAAAGCTATTTTATTTATTTAATGAAAGAGTTTATTTCAGTAAAAAATATCCTCAAGTAGTTTAATCAGTATCTCCGTAAGTAGGCCTAGTGGTTTAAGGGCAGACGTAGCCTATTTAACCCACAGCTATTTACCACTATCATACCAGCCGACATAACTTAAGCTGAGAATATTTACTATCTATTTACAACTAGTTGTGATTGTAAAGCACACTATTTCAAGTAAAACATTGTCTGATTGAACTACATTTCCACATCTCATTTGAAAAATATGAATCACTAGGGCCTACCCATCATCCCTATGCACCTTCGAGTTTAAGCTACATTACTTCTGAAAATAATAAAAACAGCAGTATCCCCATTATCACCTACCTGGATACTTTCTTATTAAGACAGCAGTTCAACTTTTTTTAGGCACCTTTTATACAATATATATATATATATATATATATATATATATATTATATATATATATATATATATACTGTATATAATAGGTAGATAGCTACAAAATTTGTAACTTATGTCCACCAAGGAGCTAAATACCCTGTGTTTAATATACAACTTGAGAAAATGAAAGCTTTTAGCCTAAACAGTGAAAATATATTGCAGCTAAGCCGTTACACCTATCAGAGTACGTGGTAGAGTTGTACTATTTTGGCATTATCCTTACATCGAATCTAACTTGACAAGAGTAGGCCTTGAGTTTACAGGCTGTTAACAACAGTCGTGTTTCACCTTTGGTCTACCTTTCCTAATGTAAGACTGTAGGTATTTATCGAACATTAGATGAGCTAAGGTCTGAATTTCCTACAATACAGCCAATTTACAAGCAAGCAAAGTTTTATCCACAGCTAATAGTTTAGACATACCAAAACTCAGTCCCAAGAACGACTTAAGACTAAAACTCAAGCAAATGAAGTATAATAAACCTTCTATATAGCTATATAAAGTTTCTATATAGCTATTATTGGAGATTTCTTGTTTAATATGAATAAAAGACAAGACAGTTTATTATTTTCAAATTAAAAGGCTTCATTGCTGTCCAATTAGTTACAAATTAGTTCCCAATTTGCCAAAAAAATTTAATATAGCAGATTGGTAACTAATTTGTCACAGTAACACTGTAATATTGAGAGATGACGCCAGTGGGGTACTGTAACTAATTTGTCACAGTAACACTGTAATATTGAGTGATGACGCCATTGGGGTATTGTAACCAAAACAGTGGAGAAGAAAAACAGGCAGAATGATCAATTTGAGAATTTCCTCCACAAACCCCTCTCCACCTTTCATGAGTGGGTTTTGGAAGTTTGTCTCTTGTTGGGCTGTGTTATTATTAGTTTTCTATTTAGCTGTGTCACTTGTACCACACAAGAAACACTTTTTCAGATATACTGGTTAAGCTGATTTTTGTAAACACTGTTCCCCTGTCTCCCCACCTTTCCAAATGAGATGTCGTAATGTAGTTTAATCAGACAATGTTTTACTAGAGAGAGAGTGTGCTTTACAATCACAACTTGTAGTATATAGATAGTAAATATTCTCAGCTGAAGTTATGTAGGCTGGTGTGATAGTGATAAATAGCTGTGAGTTAAATAGGCTACGTCTGCCCTTAAACCATTAGGCCTACTTACGGAGATACTGATTAAACTACTTGAGGAAAATTTTTACTAAAATAATCCTTTTCATTAAATAAATAAAATGGCTTTCCATCCCTATACTCTTTTTTAATTAACTCTTGGGACTATAAACAATAAACCAAACAAACTGGATGTTGGAATTCTTCGGTCCTTCTAGATGTATTAAATTAAAGAAACCTGCCTGATACCAAACTGTAATAACCCGATGAGAAATGCCTCGAATTTCAGTTGAAGACTTTAGTTAGGAGTGATTTATTGTTATTAGGAACGGGGTACTATCACCTACGAGCCTATCTGGAAAATGTCCTCAACTTTTCAAAAGAAGCGAAGGACACCTTTCAGTTATACTAAAATATGTTTTGCTTTCAACAGAGAATAGCTGTTTAATGAAACTGTCAAATTAGAAATTTACTAATTTAAAAATTTGTATGATAATGATAGTGACAGTTTTGATGTATAAAGATCTTAGTTCTGACATGTATATAAATTTAAGGCATTTTATAGCCCTCAGAAACCCGCCTTTGAGTATGGTTGGCGCAGAGTCATTGTTTATTGAAGGGGAAAACTTGACATTATGTGCTCTGTGATTAAGTGCCTAACCACTCATTTTAAAACAGCTAAAGTTGTATGGTTAATTATTGTGTTTTTGGATTGGTTCATGAAAAGTATCTGTTTGGAAGACTGCTCATATCTACCTTTGGTTATAATTTTGAACAATGCTTTGTCTTTAATAATATATATTTAGGTTATCCCTTGGAGTTTACATACATACAATTTGTATATATATAAGAGAAGCTTTTCTCTACACATCCACACGCACATACACACACACACACACACACATATATATATATATATATATATATATATATATATATATATATATATATTTGGCCTCTGTTCTCACTGTAGTACGCTAGAATTAGAATGTCATGTCATAGTCAAAGTATCAGATTCTCCCAATTTCATTTGGTTTATCACCTGATGGCACTATTCCATACAATTTGTATACACACGGTCTGTCAAAAAAACTAAGCCAAATTCAAACCTTTATTAAAACAAAACCATTTATCTAATTAAGTTTAATTTTTTACACAATAAAGTATAGATAATCACCTATTATCCTTTAAATGTTTATGACGATATCTCCAGAATTGTTAATTTTATTAATAATTAACTAAAAAGTGAGATTCTGCTACTTAACATGAAAAAAAAAAAATTTACGATATACTGTACAGGGTGGGCCGTAAGTTTCCATACATAGGAAAAATAAACATTTTGTTATGGACAACCATTTTTATTTATATAATATGCTCTACATGGTTGCCATTGTTTTGAAAACACATTTCAATACGTGTTCCCCACTGTTGATGAACACGCATTAGCACAGTTGACGTTATGCTTGTAATGGCGTTGGTGATACGTTCCTTTAGATGATTTATGTCTCGTATCTTTTCCTGATACACCATGGCCTTCAAGTGCCCCCAAAGATAGAAATCAAGGGGGGTGAGATCTGGGGATCTGGGAGGCCACTCCACAGGACCACGCCGACCAATCCAAGCATCCGTAAACTGCTGATCCAAATACCGACGCACGTGAAGACCATAAATACCGACGCACGTGAAGACCATAATGAGGTAGAGCTCCATCTTGCTGGAAGTAAACTGGGAAGTTACCTTCCTCGTTTAGCAGGGATGGGAAAATCTCTTCTTGCAACATGTTAAGATACCTTTCGGCATTAAGATTTCCACTGACAAAAATTGGTCCAATAATTCTGTCACCCCATATCCCGGCCCACACCATCACTTTACCGGCACCTTGCATCTTCGTCGGACTCAGCCAGTTAGGGTTAGCATTACTCCAATAACGTATGTTTTGCCGATTAACCTCTCCATTGACGTAAAAATTTGCTTCATCAGTGAACAAGATCTTACGTCAAACGCATATTCTTAGGGTATCTGAAACATAAAAACAAACGTTTAATTTTTCCTATGTATGGAAACTTACGGCCCACCCTGTAGATAATTTTAGTTTAATAAAATTAAAAGAACTGTTCAATATGATTCCCTTGCATTTCTATCACTTTTTTAATCTTGGTCTGAATTCGTCTATTGCTCGATTTATTTGCTTTTGAGGGAGCTCTGCCCATTTTGCGATAATCAACTCACGCAAATGATTGACATCCCTTATTCTGTTCCTATAGACTCTCTCTGCCAAGTTTTCCCATATTCCGTAGTCTACAGGGTTTAGGTCAGGGCTGTTAGGTGGCCAATTATTCGGTTCCAGAAATTCAGGCACATTCTTTTTCAAATATTCGATGGTTGTTTTGGCAGTATGTGATGTTGAACCATCTTGTTGGAAAATAAAGTAACCTTGACTAGCCAAGTTTCTCATTTCTGGAAGCATTTTCTCAAGCAGGGTATTTGAATAATATTGAGCATTAATTTTCACTCCTGACTCAATAAAAAATATTGAAGTTTTTCCCAACTTGGACACTCCAACAGAAACCATGACGCTAGAAGAAAAGTGACTCATTATTGCGTACAGTCTTTCATCTTGGATTTCATTTTTCTTCGCAACATCAGAATAAACCCAGTCATTCTGTGAGTTTCTTGGTGGCTCTACCGTAAAACGTTTTTCATCCGTAAAAAATGTCTTGGAAAGTTTATCTTCAGTTATTATACGTAAAATACGTTTGGATTTCTCAACTCTTTTCTGACAGTTTACTTCTGACAATTTTTGTCCATGCACTCTTTTAAATGGTTTAAATTGCAGATCAGATTTAATAATCTTTCTTGCGCTTGATTCTGATATTTCTAGTTCTTTTGATATTTGAGCAGGTGTCATGTGGCTACCAGGTCGATCCTCTTGACTAAGGATACGTTCCTCCACTTTCTGAATATTTTCATCTACTCTAACTGATTTTGGTCGCCCACTACCAACCTTCCTTTCAATGCTTCCTGTTTCATCGATAGTTCTCAATAAGTAATCTAAACCTGATCTAGTCCATCCTTTATAATCGAATTCAGAAAGTAATTTCCTTGCACTATAACCTTTTTCAACTCTATAATGCTTTATAATATTTTCTTCATGTGAGAATGGCATATTTAGAGGTATTCATGAAAATTTTTAAATCTAAACAAATTCTGAAAAAGAGAAAAAAGAAGATATTACATAATGAGGAAAACTGAAATTTTCGCAATCTGTAGAAATAACCGCATAACTCCTAAAATATTTAAAATAAAATTATAAAATTATCACAGATTATTTATGACCCTTTTATTTATTCAGTGTAAAAAAATATTTGAAATCTCTATCAAATTGTGCATTTTATAGAGATTTCAAATTGGCTTAGTTTTTTTTGACATACCCTGTATATAAGAGAAGCTTTTCTGTACACACTCACACACACACACACACACACACACACACACACATATATAGGTTTAAGTTTTGGTTTTTGGCTAAAAATATAATAGTTACCCCTTTTTCTTTGATGCATTCAATCTGACGTGAAGGCAGCGAGTCTTTTGCTTATATTGAGGTTCTAAATGTAGCAGGGCTAGGTGCTTTAAACCCTAGATCCATGTCCCAAAGCTGGATCCTGTCTGCTTTGCAGAGCTGGTGAGGGAAGCTATATTTATGGGACCTCTTTGCGAGTGACCCGTTGCCCACGTCGGGTTAGCATCATGAAAAAGAAAAACTACGGTATTTGTCATTTACCATTACTTATTCGGACTATAGTGGATTTAATTATCCCAGAAGAGTTCCTTGTTCCATGCATTGTCTGTGTGTATCATAAAAAACTCAGGGAACCATTCTGAGTTCATTCCCATATATATATATATATATATATTTGTGGCCTCTGTTCTCACTGTAGTAAGCTAGAGTTAGAATGTCATGTCATGGTCAAAGCATCAGATTCTCCCAATTTCATTTGGTTTATCACCTGATGGCACTATTACTATATGAAAATTTTTAATTTTAAATAATTTTCTACAGCAGATAAGTTTCTATATCGCTAATATTACAGTTTTCTTATTTAATATGTATAGGAAACACGGCTGTTTATTGTTATTATTTTCAAAAAATAATGTAGCTTAAATGTGGGTAGGTTACTTCAAAATGTATAATAATGTGCTGCATCATTTCTTGATGTACTACAGTTGCTAGCATGTCATATGTCTGAGTCAATTATGGCTTAGTTATTATTTTCGGATCAAATGTAGAATTCGGACCCCAGCCTTCTTTAGTTAGCTTTATAAGGCTAAGTAACGAAAATATCATGACCTAACCTAACCAATCGTCAAGGGCGTACAGTTAACCTAACGATTGGTTAGGTTAGGTTGTGATATTTTCGTTAGTTAGCCTTATAAAGCTAACTAAAGAAGGCTGGGGGTCAGAATTCTACATTTGATCCTTATTTTCTTATACCCATCCTTTAACCCTCCATTAGTTATGTGGAAAAAATGTGTTGAAATATTAATGGTATGTAGCCAATTAGGTGCGGTTATTTATGGTAGCTACTTTTCATTAACTTAAAACATTCCTTAATCAGCTTGTTACTATTTCCATGTGCCCCCAGTTCATCTACTCTAACGGACAGTTCTGGAACATTCTTCCTCATCCCATCTTTCCCCTGTCTATGAACGCCAATATTTCAAATGCAGAGTGCCTAGGCACCTCAGAAACCTTGAGCCTTTTGAGAGCCTACAAATCATTCAACTTTCACTATGCTCCAATAATAAAAACAAATTCCAGCAGACTTTCTCAACAGAGATTTATTCTACAAGTTATTGAGGTCAAACAAAGCCTGGTTCACAGTGCCTAAGTGGTTCTGTGATACGTGCCCACGGCATGTGGAACAAGTTAACATTACATTAAATTTAACCTTTTCAAATGAGAAAGTTGAGCCAATCATTAATTATGAAGATAGTTCTGACTTCAGCAAGCTTGCCAGGGTCACAGCCTACTGGACGAGATATAGTTTAGTGAACCATTCATTTGACTTCAATAAAGGGACTCATAACCTGTTGATTCATTGTTGTGTTGTTCGGAGGCAATTGCTTAGAAGACCGCAAAGATATATGTATTTGGTTAAATTAGCTTGCTTTGTGATTTAAAAAGTCTGATGCTTAAGGGAGGATTCATCACTTGTATCAGTGAGAGCCCATTCACTGCGACGATGATGCATTATTTTTAATGTGATTTAACAAACAGCTAAATTTATCAGTATCAGAAATATAGTTTTTACTTCCAATCAAACAAAAGGTACTGATTTCCTCCTGACCCCCTTTTTCTTTTAAGGGACGTAGCTTAACCCAGTTAATTGTAGGCCTATCAGACTCAGCCATAATAATGAAAAAGAAAATTAGGAGTGAAAATAATTAAGGCAAAAATGTAAGAGTGAACTTAAATACTCATAGCTTATTTGTCCTAGCCTAAGGTAGGCCTAACAACAGGGTTACCCTATTACCTGCTCTATCAAGGCCTAATGATTATGTATAATTATAATGTTCAGAGAGAGATGACTGATGGAATTTTGGTAGGCTCCCTAGTTTTCGTGCCGAATGTGGGGTCGGGGAGTATGGAAATGTGTCTGCGTGGATTAGCTAATAATGATGACGATTTAGGAGAATATTAACCAAAAATAAACCCTAGATCAATAAATAAATAAAAAAAATTTACGTCTCTAGTTTTCCTACATCCTTTTAAAATTCATAAAAACTTATAATCCTATAAATTCTAAAACCAAACAACCCTGAACCATGAACCCGATTCTATCTGAAAAGGAATCATTCGAAATAATATATATATATATATATATATATATATATATGATGAATAAAACCACGAAGGAAAAACAAACACAAAGTGGTGCTCAAGTGTTTTCGTCTAATGACATCCTCAGGAACACTGAAGTAAAAGGAGAGTTCAAGACAATATATAGGTTACAAAAATATATATACAGTATATATATATATATATATATATATATATATATATATATATATATAGTAAGTATAGAAATAAAAATTGTGGGAGGAGCAAATTTTAGCAGTTTGCCCGAAATTCAACATAAATTCAAATGGCTTGTTTACAACCAATTTTTTATAGTTATTATCTGAATGATACATAGGTCACAAAAGAATAAAGAAATGAAAATAAATATAAATTGGAAGCGAAAATATGTAAAAAGAAAATTACAAACTGATGCCTAAATGATATATAAGTCACAACCGAAATACATAAAGAAATAAACACTCGGATAAAAACAAAAAATTGTAAGCGGAGCATGTTTTGTTTTTATCCGCGTGTTTATTTCTTTATGTATTTCGGTATATATATATATATATATACTGTATATATATTTTTGTAACCTATAAATTGTCTTGAACTCTCCTTTTACTTCAGTATTCCTGAGGATGTCATTAGACGAAAGCGCTTGAGCAACACTTTGTGTTTCTTTTCCCTTCGTGGATTTATTCATCATAAATATTTTTCACGTGTCACTTTCGTGAAATAATTTTCATATATATATATATATATATATACAGGGTGGGCGGAAAGTAGCTCCCTATTTTGGATTGGTAAAAAAATACGTATATTATCCATTTATTTCAGAAGAAATAATATGAAAGGTAGGCATACATGGTAGGTTTTCTCTAAAATTCAATGTGGGCTCCAACTCTTTCCACCAGCTTCTGGAGCCGCCCAGGAATGGCGTCCACTGACTTTAGCAGGAACTCCGGCGGGATGGAGGACATGACTTCCCGAATTCGGTCCTCCAGTTCTTCCAATGTCCTCGGTTTGGTGCGGTAGACTTCTTCCTTTACCCACCCCTAAAGAAAGAAGTCGCACGGTTACCGCTGAAAAACGGCAGAATCGGTTCAGTGTAACGGTGTGGTGTGGTATGACCTCAGATCAGGTTGTGGGCCCGTTCCTTCTGCGCAACACCATGAATGCTGAGCGGCACCTTGCTATGTTGCGAAACGAGGTCTGGCCGGTTGTCAGCACATGGGAGAACATCGACGATCTGATATTTATGCAAGATGTACAATATATATTATATATATATATATATATATATATATATATAGATAGATAGAGAGAGGGAGAGAGCCTTGTGTTACGTGTAAATAAAATTAATAATTGGTTGACAGAGGTACTAAAAGCTGAATTAAACTTTATTATACTTCAAGCTCCAAGGAACTACCAATAATTTAAAAGAGTGTAATGGTTGGAGCTGTAAATATACATATATCTGATTAGTTTAGTGTATGCTAGCCTATATTATGGGAAAGCTGAGGAATATATATATATATATATATGAAAAATTATTTCACGAAAGTGACACGTGAAAAGTATTTATGATGAATAAAACCACGAAGGAAAAAGAAACACAAAGGGGTCATTAGACGAAAGCGCTTGAGCACCCCTTTGTGTTTCTTTTTCCTTCGTGGTTTTATTCATCATAAATACTTTTCACGTGTCACTTTCGTGAAATAATTTTTCATATATATATATATATATATTCCTCAGCTTTCCCATAATATAGGCTAGCATACACTAAACTAATCAGATATATGTATATTTACAGCTCCAACCATTACACTCTTTTAAATTATTGGTAGTTCCTTGGAGCTTGAAGTATAATAAAGTTTAATTCAGCTTTTAGTACCTCTGTCAACCAATTATTAATTTTATTTACACGTAACACAAGGCTCTCTCCCTCTCTATGTACCTAATAACGTGTGACGGCGCCTCTGGCCTTGATAACCGCACGAATCCGGCGAGGCAGAGACTCTACGAGGTTGTGCATGTACTGAACACCGATTTGCTGCCACTCGTTCATCAGCCGGTCCCGAAGTTCCGCCAGAGTCCTGCGCTTCACTTTCTGTTTCCAGCCTGAACAACACCTTCGACGCATTCAGGATTAAAGGCTTCATTGGACCTGCGATGTACTCGTCGCCTCCCATCATTGGAGAACAAACAAAAACGGGACTCATCGGACCAAATTACACGTTTCCAATCTGCCGCAGTCCAGTTTTGTGCCTCTGAGCCCATTTATAACGTGCCAATTTGTGACTTGCTGTTAACAGCGGCCTCTTCCGTGGTACCCTGCTCCAGATGTCCATCGCATGCAGTTCTCGTCGCAATGTCCGTTCGGAAATTGGTCGCTGGAGAACCATTGGTTTCTGGGAGCAATTGTTCTCTCGTTTGAAAACGATTTGCAGTTACTAGACGAGAAACATGGCGGCGGCCCTATTGTCGAGAATTGTTTTCCGGTCACAGTTACGCCGTCGATTGTCAGTTGATTGCGAACTACACCACTCTTTGTAAACTCGCTGGACAGTACGCGTTGACACCCAACAAATTGGGCTACTTCAGACATTTTGTGTCCGTGGGCTCTGCCAAACACGATGGCTCCTTTTTGCCACTGAGTAACGTCTGCCTCACGACCCATTTTGCAGACTATATCCAACACACACTTTGTTCTTCACCACCTCACGAAACAGATCTGATCCTGTGTGCTACGTCACCGCTACTTGTCACTTACCAATGCTACATCAGCGCCCTTTGTGTGACCTTGAACTTCCTACTATCGGTGCTATTAGGGGTGACTAATTTTTTGTCCGGTGTGCTTATATGTGTGTGTGTTTGTGTGTGTGTGTGTGTGTGTGGTTGTGTGTGTGCTTTTCTCTTTCAGTGAACCTTCACACCATAGTTTAATGAGTAAAATGTTGACACCTTTCTGTAGGAATCTGGATTAATAAATTAGCTACCAGGAAGTTCATTATTATATAAATAATGAATACGGTAGGTATGAGATTTATGGATTTATGGAGAAAGAATTTGTCATCGTAATTAGTAGTGAACAGACAGTAAAATAGCATATATTTTCAGCTTAAGTTTTACAGGGTACTTTGATAGTGGTAGTTGTATGTTAAATACTTGGCTTGTGAATGAAAATCTGTAAGATTTTGAGGTGTACGCAGAAAGAATTCATCGATCAATTTGACCTTCTACCAACTATAATCCAGTCTAGTCTAACCCAATTACTTTTATATTGAAGTCAAATGACACTTAAAAAAATAATAAATTAGTGAATATTTGAAAGGATGGGATCTTTTCCAAATAGACGACCCCACGGGATTTAGCTGAAAATTTGCATACTAATAAATTTTTATATTCTAATAACGAAAATTACATTATTTTCCTCGAGAAATGCGCAACTACGAAAAAAAATGCATTTATATGCGTACTAGTTTGCATGGCGCATGACCGTTGTCTAGTTTACACCGCTCATGACGCCCGGATACGAGGTTGCTGTGTGGCCCCCGGTCAGTTGAATGCCCGGGTAGGTCAATTGAATGCCCGGGTAGGTCAATTGAATGGCCGGTTAGGTCAACTGTACACCCTTGATGATTAGTTAGGTTAAGTAGTGAAGTTTTCTTTAAAACTAACGAAAATATCATGACAACCTAACCAATCGTCAAGGGCGTACAGTTGACCTAACCGGGGATTCAAATGACCTAATCTGGCATTCAATTGACCTAACCGGGCATTCAATTCAGTTGGGGCAACTCGCAGGTAGATAGATCACAGCACTGCATTATCATATGGTCACACTACAACAATAATAATCACACTAAACTAGGTCTAAGCAAGCAACAAATAAACATTAGTAACAACAAAAATTAATTTATGCGAGTTCGTATGGAGAAAAAGGTACGCAAATGAAGATTTATTTATTAAAATATTAAATATTTCAAATTTTAATAAATAATGGATATTATCTGTTTTTTATTTTGTGAAACCCACTACATAGTTCTATATAATTTAGATAACGGTCATGTGCCATGCAAACTAGTGCGCATATAAATGCAATTTCTTTCGTATGTTGAGCATAGTTCTCCAGAAAAATAATGTCATTTTCGTTATTAGAATGTAAAAATGTATTAGTATACAAATTTTAAGCTAAATCAAGTGGGGTCGTCCATTTGGAAAAGATCCCGGAACTTAACCAGACATAAAATAAACTAACCTAGCCTAACTTAACGTAATCTTTTTTTTATGCAAGAAAGAGGAAGCTAAGGGCGAATCCCATAGAGGAAGAAGAGAACCAAAATGAAGGTTCAAGGTTTTCGAGATTCCTGGACACTCTGCGTTTGAAAGATTGAAGGTCATAGACAGGGGGAAAGATGGATTGAGGAAGATTGAGTCCAACTTGTATTTAAAGACCTCGAAATTATTCCGATTCAAATTAATTCCTGTTTATGCGATTCCTTCCAATTCCTGCTCGATTTTATTTCCGTCCCAGATTTTCGGAGTGTATTCTCACTCCATCTGACATAATTTCGTTCGATCAATTTTTAATATATACAGGGCCCTCCTGTATGTGTTAGAAATATTGAAAGCCCTATAACGTAAAAATGTGTTTTATACAGTAATTCGATGAACAAATAAGAACCCCTTAAATAAAATTCCTTTTTTTTATAAATATGCTTAGAAAACCGCATTACTTGGATAGACCCTACTAAACGCTTTTTATACAATACTATATCATAACATTACTGTGGTAAAATGAAATATTTTACTGTGTTAGCTAATTACTGTTTTTTATTAAAAGATAAATTTGTGTATTAAGACGAAATTTGTTTTAAATAACTCGCTGTTTGGAATAAATCCTTGTAAAGAACGCTGTTTGGAATAAATCCTTGTAAAGAACGCTGTTTGGAATGTAGAAATCAATTGGTATGGAATAGACAAAGTTATTTCACATATTTATTTAACCTTGCCAATAAATATACATAAAGAGACATAAACAAATAACTAAGAAGGATTGGTTTGACACAATTAAGGTGGGTAATACGTACATAATAAAGAACTTCATTATACGGAGAGCGCCTCTTCTCCTTTAAATATACTATATACAAATTAAATAAATAGAGCTGTTTGGCAACGTCTGGCAACGTACACTGTATTATTACTGTGGAAAATATTTTAACGGCATGCGTTTTTCATTTATTGTTTTTTATTAAAAATAAAATTGCATATATTAAGCAGCGCAATCTGGCAGCTAGTCTTGTGGCAGCTGGTGTTGTGGAATGCCTCAATATATATAAATGTGTGTGTGTGTGTGTGTGTGTGTGTGTGTGTGTGTGTTTAGGGTATATAGATATGTTTCAGATAATTCTTCTTCTTTAATGTTGAGATAAAACATGAAATACGCATAGAGAAATAATATTGGTATAATGACCTCCATGACAACGCTAAGTATTATAATTGTTTTAGTTTAAAAATACTGAATTTTAGAGTTTGGGGAGAATTTAATGTAAATGAAATATGCCTGGTACTGCAATAATTCGAATTAATCTTCTCCAAAATGTACAAATGACAGATTCAATTAATACATAGCGCAACCTGCCAACTAGTCTTGTAGCCTGCCTAGATATATATATATATATATATATATATATATATATATATATATATACATACATATATATATATATATATATATATATACAGGGTGTCCCATAAGTACGGCATCATAGGAGAAATTCATATTTTTCTATTTCTACAACCCATAATTCATATTTTTCTCTTTCTACAGGCCATAATGTCTGTGATCAAGGAAGAACGAATCCAAATAATTCTACTCATAGGAAATCGGAGTCAAAGAGAGGCCGCTACTGAATTTAACAGACTGCATCCAGACCGCGATCTACGGAACAATATGCTCCGGATGCCAATTTCCCGTCCACCATTCTGTTCAGTGACGAGGCTGTTTTTTATGGAAATGGTGAGGTAAATCGACAGAACACCCGCTACTGTTCTCAAAACAACCCTCACTGGTATACCTCTTCAAAGGAACAAGGTGCATCTCGGGTGATGGTATGGTGTGGCATTTGGAAGGATCGCCCCCTCTTTTTCGATGAACATGTCACTGGAGGCACCTACCTACGTATGCTCAAGGAAGAAGCATTTCCCAGTGTCTTGAACGAAGAAGGAAATTTCCCAACATGGTTCGAGCAAGACGCGCTCCTGCACAATACAACACCCAAGTAAGGGAATACCTGTACCAACAATTCCCTGGTCATTGGATAGGACGTCGAGGGCCTGTGTAATGCCCAGCTAGAAGCCCGGATCTCACGCCACTAGATTTTTATATCTGGGGCCACTTGAAAGCGCTGGTATACGCAAAGAAAATTAGGAGTGTTGAACATTTGCGGCAGCGCATTATTGGGGCATGTAACACCATTACTCCTGACATCATTCAACGTGTGCTTGCTGACTGGGTATCACGTCTGAATTTGTGTATTGAAAACAATGGTGGACATATTGAGCACGTTCTGTAAATAAAAGCTTTTGTTTTGCCTTTTTTTATTATTTTTCCTATGATGCCGGACTTATGGGACCCCCTGTATATATATATAATAATATATATATATATATATATATATATACTGCCATCTAAACACTCTCTCGTAAAATCACGGTGGAAAATATTTTAATGGCATGCTTCAACAAATTACTGTTTTGATTACAGAGAGCATCTCTCCAATAAATATATACAAATTAATTAAATAACGCGATTTAGCTTCTAATCTTTAAACATGATGCGGATAAATGCGAAAAATGAAATAGTTAGCCCTAATTTAATTTCTATTTTGTTTTTGAAAATTTTATTAACGTTTTCTATGTTATAGTTTAAGGATAAAATTGTATATTAAGGTGAAAATTTGTTTTTGTATTAAACTTGGTTTATCATATTCGATTTTTTGTTTAAAAGATCGCCCACCAAACGTCAAATCGGCTTTCTGGTAGTTTTCTATCATGAGAAACTCAATAGTAGCGTTGTCCATTTTTTTGAGACCTTGTCGGTTCACCCCTGGTCCCATAAACGTATTTGTTTATGTTTAATAGCTTTGTCTATTAATTGGGTCGTATTTAGAAACGTTGTCGGTCTATTAGGAGCTGGTAAGTAAAGCCGTGGGTGTGGTGCTGTGGTGATGGTTGTGTATTCTTTTTGTGTGGTAGTATTCGGCATGCTCGTAAATTCGGATAGAGTTTTACACGCATCTGTTTATATATATATATATATATATATATATATATAAGGTTGTAACATAAATTCTGCTCGATTAGAAAACGGACGATTGATATAATAGAATAGCCTCAAGATAATGTGAAATAGTTTTAGAAATGTTGCAAAATACACGCGGCGACAGATTCGCACATGTTTTATCACGATTCAGAATGATACAGAATGACTTCAGCTAGTATAGGATTAGGCTAATGAATATTTTCTCTGGTGTTTTTCATAGAGTAACAACGCCACCCGTACGATATTAGAGTAATTGAAAAACATGGAGCCCACAAAAGAGCATATTCGACATGTGATGCTGTATGAATTCCATAAAGGATCTAACGCTAGTGAATCCGCAAAAAACATTCAAAGAGTTTATGGAAATGATGCTGTGCGCGAATGGATGTGTAGAAGATGATTTGAGAAGTTCAGAAATGGAGACTTCAGTCTGAAAGAATTATCAACGAACAGGACGACCAAATGAGTTAAATGAAGAGTTGCTGAAAGCAACAGTGGAGGAAAACCCAACGGTAACTGTAAGAGAACTTGGCCTGCAACTCGGCGTTAGCCATATGACCATTCATCGTCATTTGAAGCTGTTAGGAAAAGTAGTGAAGGTTGGAAAATGGGTTCCGCATGATTTGTCACAAGCGAATCTTGAACATCGAATCGATATTTGCACATCACTGCATTCTCGGCAACTGCAGGCACCGTTTTTTAATCGGATCGTCACTGGGGATGAAAAATGGGTCCTCTATAACAATATTAAGCGTCAACATCAGTGGCTTAGCCGTGAAATAAAGCCTGAACCTCAGCCAAGGAAGGGACCCCATCCAAAGAAAATTTTGCTATGCGTTTGGTGGGATATACAAGGAATTATTCATTTTGAGCTTCTTCCAGATAACCAAACAATCACAGTTGAAGTCTACTGCCAACAACTCCAACGATTGAAAATGGCATTACAAGAAAAACTTCCTGCATTAATTAATCGCAGAGGTGTTCTATTCCACCAGGATAACGCGCGCCCTCACACTGCTCGAATCACCACTGTCCAATTGGAGTCATTTGGTTGGGGAAAAATGCCTCATTCACCTTATTCTCCGGACATCGCACCTTCAGACTATCATTTATTCAGCAGTCTGCAACACCACCTAGATGGACGAAAGTTGCAATCCAGCGAAGCTATCGAAAACGAAGTGATCGCTTTTTTTAACTCGAAACCAAGGGATTTCTTCGAACGTGGCATAAAACAACTTTTCTACAGGTGGGAGGAGGCTATAGAAAAAAGTAATTATATTGGTGATTAATTTGAAATTATGTCATTTAATTTTTGTTATGAGTAAACTAAAAATTTGAGCAAATTTGTCCTTATAAGTCCTTTAATTTTTGTTCTGAACGAACTACAAAATCGAGCAGAATATATGTTATAACCTGATGTACAGGGTGTTTCAGGAGGAAAGGTCAATACTTCGGGAGGTGATAGTATCGGTCATTGTGAGAAAAAAAGTTCATATGAACATGTGTCTAATTCTGAATTGTTACGGAGATAGAGCTGTTTGAATCTATAAATACAAAAGCATTGTTAATGGTAATCAAGAAAGAGAAACCACTATGTTTCTAACATTTAATTTTTAAACATTGGCATTTTGAATGGTATCAGATACAGAAATAACAAATTTGTTACAGTTTACAATACGTTTTCGAAAATCCCACCGTCAACCTCAATGCACTTTGCAACTCGTGTGCGAAGATCGAGTGTTGTTCGCCTGAGTTGATCTTGACGTTCCTTTATGCGGGCAGAAGCATCCAAAATGCGCGCGAGTAATTCGTCTCGTGTATCCACCTTTCTTTTGTAAACTTCACTTTTCATCCACCCCCACAAACAATAACACTAGGTAACAAATTTCAACTTTTTTTTTGTTACAGACACATGAACTACTGATTCCTACTAAAGCGCTGATGCTGATTTCAGATCTGATATCAAAATTTCTCTATCACGTCCAGATTTTGTGTAACCGAAAACCCCTATTTTTCATTTTTTTTCTCACCCGCTTCTATTACGAAAGCCGTCTAAGCTACTTTTCCGTGCCACGTTTTATGTTAAGCATACTTAAATAATTAGTGAACAGGGATGTCTTTCCTCCTTTATTCTGGCTTAAGACAGACAGCGGAATTCCGCTGGCGGAGTTACCACCCCTGCGCCCAACCATCCACCCAAAGCGCGTTAGTATTTTGTTGTTACTACTGAAAGGCAAATTCCTGTTCTTAAGTGAAACTTTGGTGTGTGTCCTCTTCCTTTGTCGCTTGTAGGATGACGAGCTCTCCTTCTGCAGGAACCAACAATAATCTCCCATCATATTTGGGTTGAAATTACCTTGGTATCTGTTTTCCATAACTGAGATCTGTTAGTGGAAGCGCTCACCATGCTCGTCACTTACAGCCCCAAGGTTGGCCGGGAAGAAGTCAAGATGAGAATGTAAAAAATGAATTTTCAAAGACATTCTGCATCCCATTATTTCATAAGATTTAAGCATGTTTTCTACGAGTTTACGGTGGTTTTCAGCTTTGTGGTTTCCAAGAAATTTTTTGACAACTTCAACGAAAGATGTCCATGCTCCTAGTTCATTCTCATTTAGGTTAGATGGAAACGATGAGTCGTGGATGACACCGCGGATCTGTGGTCCAGTGAAAACTCCAGCTTCTAGCTTAGCATCTGTCAATATTCCTTTGAATTTATCCTTTAAATATTGGAAACCACTACCTTGATGATCCATACCCTTCACGAAATTTTTCATAAGGCCAAGTTTAATGTGAAGTGGTGGAAGATGTACTTTCTGAGGGTCAATAAGTGCTGGGTGTTTCACATTGTATTTACCAACATGTTCAGTTCTAGATGGCCAATCATGTTTTTTGTTGTGGTTCTTGTCATCTCTGCTGTTCCATAGACACAAAAAGCACATATGCTTTGTGTAGCCCAACTGTAACCCAAGAAGTAATGATACAACTTTAAGGTCGCCACAAATATTCCATGTGTGGTCCTTATATTTGATGAGTCTTAGCAGCAGTTTCATCGATTCATAAGTCTCATTAAGGCCAGTGGCATGTGCTACAGGTATTGAAGGTTTTTCATTGCCATTGTGCAGTAATACAGCTTTAAGGCTAGCTTTACTAGAGTCAATGAACAGTCTCCATTCTTTTGGATCATAGCGACAGCCAATCCCTTGCATCAGACCACTGATATCGTGGCAGAAACAAACGTTTTCTTCCTGTAAGTAAAATGATGAAAACTGCAGTGGTGGGCGCGGTACCAAAATTTGGGGGTGCGTTACGCGGTACTGCGGTACCTCAGCATGCCCAGTGCGTTACGCGGTACTGCGGTACTTTTTCAGGTCCCCCTGGTGCGTTCCGCGGTACTGCGGTACTGCGGTACTGCACACAAGAACAACACAAGTAATAGCACATATTTTCAGAAATTGCATATCGGCGATTTCGCACCTGAACTTTCTGCCATAATGGCTAAAAATCGATCTTTGTCACAGAAATGTAACACACGTGCAACCGGCTCAAAAGCAAGCACTGCACTGAGGCGTTGTGATAGGATGGCAACGTAACATGTTCTGAACGAAAACTTAACGTGTCTAGAGTTAGGCTGATGCAACACACGCAGCATTCGTCTTACTGTACTCCTGTAATAAGGTTTACTTCAAAAAAAGTGTTAATTTTTTGAAAAGTCGTGTTTGTCGGTACCGCGGAAAGTACCGCGGGAAATTTGAATGCGGTAGCGGTACTGCGGTACTTTCAGCGATCCTTTGCGGTACTGCGTTATGCGGTACCGGTTTGGTAGTGCGGTAGTACCGCAGTACCGCAGTACCGCAAAAAATACCGCAAGTGCCCAGCTTTGGAAAACTGGCAATGACGGAAATGTGAAACTTTGGTGTTTGGTTGGAGAAGATTAAATTCTTGAAGTCTTGAACCAAGCAACTCTGCCTTTTCTTTTGGTAATTCCAAATCGCGCACTAAGTCATTTAACTCCGCTTGACTTAACAAATGTGGGGAAATATTTGCATCTGGAACATATATGCCATCTTTCCCTGTTTCTATATCACTAGCAGAATCTTCAGATGAACTGCTGTCTGTTATCGTTGCTGGTGGAACTGGTGGTGGATTTGTTTCATCATGTGGTACTGGTTTCATTGCTGATTCGCAGTTTGGGTACGTGATCTTTGATTTGTTTTTCTTTGTGAAACCAGCAATCTTTGTCAAACAAAAATAACAATCATTGAAGTGATTTTTCGGCTCACGCCAAACCATGGGGACTGAGAACGGCATAGCTTTTCTTTTACCATTCATCCAAGCTATTAACATTGCATTGCACTGTGCACAGCAAATATGTGGTGCCCAGTCCCTCTGTTGGTCTCCTAACTTACAGTCAAAATAACACTTGTAGGCAAGTTTAATCTTTGTTGTTATGTTTCTACGTTGTGGCTTAGGTGTATATTGTCCACAGACAAAGCAGAAGTTGTCTGGGTGATTTACACAAGCACGTCTATTTGATGCCATTTTTAATTACCATACAATATCTGAAAAAACGTAGAAAGTAATTATTACGATGTGCAAAATAAAAAGAAATACACACCGTAGTACAAAACAAAGGCTATAAAAACACACAAGTCACCACAACCTGTCACTTGCTCATCAGCAGAGAGCTTCAACAACCGTTCTGCTTGACTGTCACGTAGCGACTGACCGTTGGGCCGTTGCCCGTTACTATGCTCTTGACTCAGTGTTGCCAACTCGGGATAAATTTTATTTATCAAAATTGTTCGAATTTGTATATAGTTGGCAAAAAAAATTGCTTTAACATTGAAAAGCAAGTTTCATATTACTGGCATTAAGCCGATTAAAACCAAAATCTGGACGTGGTAGAAAATTTTACTAAAAGTGATTTGCATTTTACACAAAATCTAGACGTGATAGAAAAAATATAATTATAGATTTGAAATCAGCATACCAAAATTAGCTAGGAGTACCTATTTGGTCTTCTGTAACAAAATCTTTGTTGCCTAGTGTAATCTAACGGAGAGAGGTCTGGAGACCTTGGTGGCCATTGAATGGGACCACCGCGGGGAGAGGAAGAGCTGCGCGTGCATCAGATTCAAACAGTTCTATCTCCGTAACCATTCAGAATTAGACACATGTTCATATGAACTTTTTTCTCACAATGACCGATACTATCACCTCCCGAAGTATTGACCTGTCCTCCTGAAACACTCTGTATATATATATATATATATATATATATATATGTGTGTGTGTGTGTGTGTGCTTTTAATTCGGGCCAAGCATGAGTATATATTCCATTAATATTATATATATATATATATGTGTATACACTGTGTCAAATGGCTGGTTACGCCTTTTAAGCCATCTGGCTTCTTAAGGCAACTAGCTGATTAAGCCAACTGGTGGATTTCGAATTCTAAGCCAAGTGATGCTGTGAAGATCTCTTATTATGTGTCTGTGGCTCGCAGACGTAGGATGCTCTGTCCCTCTCCCTCTCTCTCTTACCTTCCTAAGATAGGAAACCCCTTTGAGGGGTGAGGCCGTCCCCACTTCTCCCCCAAAGTCAACTCTTTCTTTCTCTCTCTTAGGTTAGGTGGACTCCCCGAGCTTGCTAGCGGAATTTCCCCCTATTTTTAATTTTTATCACCCTGGGGGGGTGACACCTTGCAACATGGGGGGTAGCACAGGCACTCATTTGATCAACATTGCAATTGCTCTGCACGCTACCATTTTGCGGCCATACTACTGGGGACGTCAAACCTGGGCAGTTTTCAAGTTTTGGTATGATCAGTATTCTCAGCAGGGGAATCACTACTGTCTTGTCCCTCCTTTTGAACGTTCTTAGTACCTGTCCCGCGACTCTTTTTGCTTTATTTATTGCTATCTGATTTTGTGTCTCGAATTTGTCATCATCGGTCATTATTACCCCCAAGTCGACCGCTTTCATGCTTCTCTGAACTTCTTGTCTATCTGGAGCATAATATGCAGTCTAAGTTCCTCATTTCTACCATATCTCAAGAGCTGAAATTTCTCGGTGTTAAATGTTATATTGTTGTCTTCTGACCGTTTGTATATTTTGTTTGTGTCCATCTGCAAGGCCTCCACTTCGATTGCATCGCTGATTTTTCTGCTGATCTTTGTATCGTCCGCAAATGATGTTACTATACTGTTGCTGTTAACTTCACTGTCTATGCTTGTTAGCATGATAATGAACAGGAGTGGGGCCAGCACTGTACCTCGTGGTACTGAGCTGCGTACTTCTGATTCTGATGATAATACACCTTGAATTTTGACGATCTGTAGTCGTTCTCTGAGGAAGTTGTAGATCCATTTTCCCACTTTGCCTGTTATTCCCATATGTTTCATTTTATGTGCTATTATACCATTATCGCATTTGTCGAAAGCTTTAGTAAAATCCGTGTATATGACATCATAGTTTTCATTGCCTTTAAGTGCATCTAGGACGTTGTTATAATGCTCTATATGTTGTGATAGGCATGATCTTCCTGATCGGAATCCGTGTTGATTTTCGTTGAATCTTTCCAATGTCTCCAAGAAGTCGTAGATTTTCTCTCTGACTATTCTTTCAAATATTTTGATGAGATGGGACGTCAAGGACACTGGTCTATAGTTCTTTGCTTCAGATCTATCCCCCGCCTTTATATATAGGGACGATGTTTGCTCTTTTCAAGATGCCCGGTATTTCTCGTGTCTAGGGATCTTCTCCATATCCAGTATAAGGGTGTAGCTATTTCATTTTTACAGTTTTTAATTAATAGTGCGTTCCATTTGTCCGAACTTGCAGCTGAATGTGATTTCATTTGTCCTATAGCTCTCGCTACATCTTCTGGGGTAAAATCAAAGTCTGTTATACATTCTCCTTGCAATTTCTCTTTGAAGGATGCATCTATGTCAGGTATCGCTGACAGAGCAATATACAGTATTGCATATTGTGTATATATATATATATATTAGGGATACACCGGATATGGATCACGATCCGGTATCCGGCCGATCTGGCCACTTCAGTATCCGGCCAGATACTGTATATCAAGTATGATCCGGCCGGATACCGGATAATTAATTAACATTTTAATCACATTTTGTTGATAAAAAACTTCATATTTCAAGTTTTTGTGTGTATTGTACTTTATTATTTTATTGTGGCTAATGCCAGATGATTATATTCAGCTGTGGGAAGAGCCGTGTGCAATAAAGGGCTGAATTTAACATTTATAATGATTTTCTTTTAAACAAAAAAAACACACTAAAAGTTATATTTCTCTAAAATTTAACAGAACTAGGTCCAATCAACGTTGCCTTTTTTGTTTCCAGCATTGAATGGGAGAGTTCCCCCAAAATATGTATAGAAAATGTTAAATTTTCTATTAGGACAAATTAAGTCTTTGAAAATTTAATATACTTCTATCTTCTTTTTTTTCTGATTTAAATTCTGTTCTAAACCTACTAGTAACACATATCCTTATTATTTAAATTTAAATTTTATGCCCTTTAGAATACATGATCTGGCCAAATATCTGGCAATTATCCGGTATTCGGCCATTTCTTGATCTGGCCGGATTATCCTGTATCCGGCAAAAATAAAAATCCAGATATCTGGTATCCGGTTTTCCGGCTATATTGTGATCCGGTACATCCCTAATATATATATATATATATATATATATATAGAGAGAGAGAGAGAGAGAGAGAAAGGAGGGGCGACAAGCTTGAACTTCATGAAATAAGGAATCATCGCGCAGAACATTTGAAAGGTTGAAAGGTATACAGGTACGATGTATGCCTGACTTATACAGGTATATCCAAATTATTAGGGAATTCGCTAGTTTTAATGTAATTAAATTTGTTTAATATATTGAACATTAGAGTGGCCCACTTTTCAATTTTTTTTTAAAAGTATAGGTTATCGTAGTTTTTCTCATTATTTGGCACTATACTAGCACATTGGTACCATTTTTACAAAAATTGATCAATATTTAGGGGTCTCGCATCGACCTTGAAATTACGAGTTTTTTTTTAAAATGCGTACTTTTTAACTTTTTACTGAATCAAGATAAATCATTAAGTAGGGATGTTTTCTGAATCCTCTTGATGAGAGAAGTCGTTTGGTGTGCTTTCCAATGTCATACGACTAACGGTTTAAAAGTTGTGCCTGTATACAGGTAATACCAATGTGCTAGTATAGTGCCAAATAATGGGAAAAACCACGATCACCTATACTTTTCAAAAAAATCAGCAAATAGCAGACAAATAAGGAAGAAAGAAACAATAACTTAAACAATCACTTTTGCATTGTATTGACCACTATCACACGTCACTGGCTGCAACGTTGTCCCTCTGTGCTATGTCATCGTGGCGAGTGATGACTTCTTGAAGTCGCCGAGCTCTTTCCGGTTGTTTTCCACCACTTGCAGAAGATCCTGCAGCTGTGCCTTGTCCTTTGTGACCGTGTTCGCATAGTCTTGTATCAGTTGGACTCCTCTTTCAGCGACGTCATTGGTGACCTGGAGATTAGAGATCACATCCTTCAGACGACAAAAGTCCTCGTTCTCGTCCCACTTATCAGTTGGCAGGGTGAGCCACGAAGACCCATACATCTTCAGACCTGCAAATAAGAACCAGGAGGACTCGTTGATCAGGTCGGGGAGTAGCGTCATCTCGTCGACTGAGACGTTCTCGTATGTGAAGTCTTTGGGTACAGGGAGGTGGGACAGCTTCTCTGCCATCTGTTGCTTCACAGTGCCATCCACCTTGTTGCTGCATAGAGCGAAGATGACGGTCTGAGGCCTCAGATACCAGAAGTACTGCCAGTGTCGCTTCTGCCACCTCGCGGTCCACTGCCCTATACCTCAGAAAACTCTGGTATAGTACAAGGTCATTCAACGGCGCATCAGCTGCTACAGGGGCCGCCAACCAAGCTGGTACGTACAGAAGAGCGATGAACACCACGATCCTATACAGTTTGTCGACCAGCTCGGCGTCGAGCTCCAGCTGCCTACTGAACATCAGCAGTTTTGTGTAGTAGATGACCTGAAACAGAATAGGCACCATTGTAAGTAAGACAGGTTTATTGTTACCAATTACTTTGTTTGCGTTATAATGAAATGTTTATCTTTGAATAACATTTAAACTTATCTCGAGATTATTTTTGCTTGAAAATACTAACTAGCCGTTTCTTTCGAGATGCTGAACTGATTGAGGTCTGCTGGTGGATCCGCCGAACGTGTGATAGCAACCACAATGCTTACTACCTATGTAGAGAATGGAAAGTGGAAAGGAAACTGTCAAGAATACATGTGGGTTACGGGACACTTTAAAACTGACGCTCTCGATGAATACTGTACACAATACGCACCTGATTATTGGACATGCGGAAACGATCAGCCACTTCCATGACAGCAGGTGCATTAAGGATGCGGCGAGGAAGATTAACAGACACACTTGGCTCTTTCGGCAGGGGGAACGCTAGTTCTGTCTCCGACTCTCCTGACATGCCAGTATCATCATTCTCCATGGTCTCATCTCCGGTTTCGTATGCACACTTTGAGGTTTGCGGCTCCTGGCGAGGACGTTTTCTTCCTTCCTGTAGCTTTCTTTTTACAGCGAAAACTTTATCGTTCCCGCTCATCGTTGCCACCCGAGGACCACGTTGATCGAGGTAGAAGTCAATGTCTTCTTTCTTGTCCTTGTCGGACAGCAGTCGATTCTTCTTTATATCTTCGACAGCGTCAGATGCTCCGATATCCCACAGCTTGTCCACACTGTCCGAAAACTTCTGCCGTTTTCCTCCGGCGTCAGTTTCTCGTTTTCTGCTCTTTTGGAGTAAGTGCCACTCTTTCCACAATGCCTCTAGCTTCCGTTCGCAGTTGAGCTTTGTGATTGTTTTAATGCGGGCCATGTTCCAAAACTTTAAGACGTTGATTACGGTTTCTTTGAATGCGTCTTTCCTGTTAGCAGTGTACTGGATAACACTGAAGAAGTATTGCAAAACCTGCCGTGTTGTTGGCAATTTGCTACCACTGATGGAGGACGACGGTTGGCCAACTAAAAAAATTTCCGAGGCTGATCTTAGAGAAGGTAGCGATGTTATTTTCGCCTTTCCTTTTGATGACTCTCTATTTGTAGCTTCAAGAGTTCTTCCAGTTATGGTTGCCATCGATTTGTCCATGACAAAGGATGAGGAACTCAGACAGAATTTCAAAATGTTATGATCTGCAAAAAAAGAAATAGGTTAGGTACCTGGCACAGGCATAGTGCATTTTCTAATTACCTATATACATTATACATTCCGCTCGGGTATGGTGACTCATTTTTTTGAAAAGTATAGGTGATCGTGGTTTTTCCCATTATTTGGCACTATACTAGCACATTGGTATTACCTGTACACAGGCACAACCTTTAAACCGTTAGTCGTATGACATTGGCAGGCACACCAAACGACTTCTCTCATTAAGAGGATTCAGAAAACATCCCTACTTAATGATTTATCTTGATTCAGTAAAAAGTTAAAAAGTATGCATTTTAAAAAAAAACTCGTAATTTCAAGGTCGATGCGAGACCCCTAAACATTGATCAATTTTTGTAAAAATGGTACCAATGTGCTAGTATAGTGCCAACTAATGGGAAAAACCACGATCACCTATACTTTTAAAAAAAAATTGAAAAGTGGGCCACCCTATAATGAACATGTCTCATATTAGCTTTTTTAATTTGTGAATGAGGTTATTTTTATGAATCGTGTATCGCATTGAATATTAATTATGTATTTTACGTTTTGTTTAAAATCCTCATATTTACAGCATATCTTTGCATATCTGATTACTTGTGAGTAAAAAACTTGGTATGTTAAATTTTTTGTAATAAGCTATCCTTAAAATAAAATGTTATTACTCTACATTAAATTGGTAATTGTCCGTGTTAGTATAAACACTGGATGTAACTAGTTTTTCATATAGAATTCATATACTAAAGTCTAAAACAATTTCTTTGCCTCTGTTTTCATTTCTTCTTTCTAATTTTAATTGTGGTGGTAATTTGTCTCGCAAATTCTCAGAAGTAAGGTACGAGTATATTTGTCGTACAGATATCGTCTCTCTATCGTCCATTGCTGTTAAATATTCGACTATCGCTGCGAAGCCCCAACCGCCACTCCATAAACTGGAATTCCTTGTACGACAGATATAAATCTGCTATATGCAGACTGCTGTTTGTCCCCATTGCAATTCCTTTCTCTTGTTTGAAGTTAATAATATTTATTGTAATACGCCTCGGTGGTGTAGTGTTTAGCTCGCTCACTACGAATCTATCGGCTCCGGGAGAGACCCGGTGACGGCAGGCGGCGCGCAATAAAACTCAGCTGTTCGTCCTTCCACACAATAAAAAAAATTGGTTGGTAGATAAATGGGTACCCTGGGAAGCCTAATGGTTAAGACGCTGGGCTGCTGGTGGGGACGCGGTTCGGATTCCACGTTAAACTGTAGGTCTAAGGTGGAGTGACAAGGTTAACCTTCGTCAGAATGAACAATTCGAGCGGAAACTAAACCAAAGGTTTTTTAACGAACCGGAGTAGGTGTTGTTCAAAAGATATTCTATGGCCCATATAAATTTGTTGAAAATATATAATTATGTTATAATATTTGTGTTTATGTATATAGTCTAGCAGCTAGGACTCAAAAGTTTCGAATGGTTCAACCCGAAAGCTAGAAAATTTCTGTTGATGCCATGCATTTCTATGACCCTTGTAGGCAACCCCCAGAGTGGATGTAGTCCCCTGAAGTGGTGCAATTTTTTTTCTGTGGAGGAATTTATGACCGTACCTGGAACCCCTAAATGACCACCAATACAGAATGGCTATTTGTGTGGGAGTAGACTTAATTTACTAACCACGGATAACAAGCTGCTTGCAGGTTCAAGATTCCCGTGAAGTACAAGAGTGAAGAACAAGAACTATTAGAGAATTCCCCTCGTCTTGTCTCACTGAATCTTTCATCGATTACACCGTTTTATTCACGGTGAGTTATAAATATACAGGCATTTTGTTTAAAGTGCAAGAAAGTTTTTAAGTTACTATTATAACTATTATTGTTGTTGTTACACCTGTTTATATTGTTCTGAACTTAATTTAATTTAATAAGATGTGGGGTTTGGGAAGGCATGCAAGTCGTTCTTGCCCATGGGAAAGTAGAGATACTACCTGTCGAATCATAAATGTTTGCTGGAAAGATTGCTTTCGACATTCAAATTTGTTTTTACCACTTTTTGCACGTAACAATTGGCTTGACTTGTTCAGTTGTTTACTTGTTACTTTGGTGAGTCACTTTAGTTAAGGTAGTCAGTAAATCAGTCAGTTAAGGAAATCAATTAAGTTACATTTTTATTCATTTCAGATGTATTCCAGTCCATTAAAACTGGCTGTTCCATTCAAGAAACCAAGACTATCACCTAACCAAAGCAGATGCATTATTTGCCAGAAAGAATCTGTTGAAGACCTTAGAAAATCATCAGAAGATGGCAAAAAGAGCTTCCTGAGGGCCCTTAAAGTAAGGGCAGAATCTGGAGACAACAAAGTGTATGAGACAATCCAACCTATTCTGGATGAACAAGAAAAATGGAAATTCACTGGTGAATAACTAATCTAGTGGCATAAGAATTCTTATTCTTCGTTCACCAGTATTACAAATCTTACATATATAACAGGCCCAAAACAGAATATGAGTGCGTCAACCTCACAGGAGAGGCCACAGAGGACAGCATTTAGCTGGAAGAAAGTGTGCATGTTTTGTGGCCAAAGGTCACAAAATAAGGACAGAAATCTTGTCACGGTGGCAACTTTTGAGTTCTGTAAAGCACTAGACAAAAGGGTTCATGAGAAGAGTGACAGTATCCTCCAGTGCCGTATAGGTGACTTCTCAAAGCTTATTGCACCTGAAGCCCGGTACCACAAGGTTTGCCACAGTAGTTACATTTGGCAGAAGAGGACAAGTAATGTAGACCTACAGGAGATGCTTATGACAAGGCTTTTGACGATTTTCTTGCCTTAATTATTCCAATCTTGGAAAGTGAGAAAGCAGTTGATATGAACCAAATGCTCTCCCAATTTCTCAAGTATCTCCCAAAGTATATCAGTGAAGAGGAATCACAATGTTACACAAAGCATAAGCTCAAGGCAAAGTTTGAAACCCGCTGTAGAGACAGCATAAAAATTTTTCATGTTTCAAACACCAAGCCAGATATAGTAACCAGCAAGAATATCCAACTTCAAGATGTTATCAACGCTGCAGCAACTCTTAAGAAACACTAAAAAATATTCAGGTTAGGGAAGATGTGTCCCTTGATCTTGTGTAAAAAGTAAATTTTGACAAACTGTTCACTTTCGATAATAGCAATACTCGTAATAACGGATTTAAGTTGCGTGGCAAACGATTCATTACTAACATCGCTAAAAATTTTTTACATTTAAAGTAATTGATAAATGGAATAATCTTCCCGCGTCCGTCGTGAACTCTACCAGCGTTTAGATAGGCATTTTAAAAATATTAACGTTGTTTAAAATAATAAAACAATTAGCAACAGGAGCTCTGGGGGTAATGGTCCAGGATGCGTCTGTTGACGATTAATGCCAGCTTGTGATGATGCCAGCGTGTGATATGCCAGCAATAAAATTATTAAAAAAAAAAAATTAGACTAACACGAACTTAGATGTAGCTCGTAGCGTAAACTAACCCACTTTTTGTTATACTCTTCCTACTTTTTTTATTCTTTTCTTATCTCTCTTTATTTGCATGTCTGTAGTTTGCATGGTATGACAGTGTTTGAGTTAAGACTGTGTTTGCATGGTTTGTAAGCGTTCTTATTTTACTTCTTTTCATCTTTCACCCCTTTCCTATTCTCTTGAACTATTTTTCCGACTTGTCGGCAGTGGCCGGCGTCATGATGGTGAGTCTTTCTTTCTCTTTTTCTGAATGAATGTTAACTCACAAATGATAGGTTTTGCTACTTACTTAACCCCTTATTCTCCTCTTTTAACCCCCAACTCTTTCCTTTCTCTCTGGCTAACCTTAGAGTGGATCTTATGGTCTTTGTTAGCCTTAGCTTCTGTAGATCTGTTGATCTTACAGAAGAAGAATCATCCCCCTCTAATTGTATTGTCCCATGTAGCACTCGTAGTTCGGACCCTGATTAAAGGATGCAAGGAATCCAATACCAACTACTGAGTCCCTTGTACCTTTCACTAGAGAGCTGTGAGGGTCATGTACCTGATGAACTCTACATTTTTTCTACTGGATCCTGTGCAGTCAACAACCAAATTTTGTATATCTTGCTGAGAAGTTGTCTGAGAAAGACCCAGAGCTTCACAGATATATTCTTTCTCTGGGACAGGATCTCAAATACATGCAGTCAAGGGGAAAATGTAGAATGCCCAAGAATGTCGGGCTTAGTGTTGCTTTGTGTCTAAACATGTCGGGTTTAGTGTTGCTTTGTGCCTAAGCATAGGCTTCGTGTTGCTTTGCATCAAATGACTCACTCAAAAGAAGTGGTGACAATGGTTAACAAGCTTGGCCATGGTATAAGTTATGATGAAGTACAGCGCATTGACACTTGCTGGGAAAATATTCAGATGTCCTCAGAGAATCCAGGATCCAGATGTAGAAAAGAAGGACTGGTGTGCTCTGATGCTTGTGCCTGTGATAATGAGCAATGCACTAACAGGCTAGCTGAAGTCGGACTCTTACTTGTATTTCAAATATATTGTAATTTAGTTTATAATAAATGTATTGATTTATAACAAATTGTCAGTAATGTACAAAATACTAATTCACTAATGATCCTTTATATTAGGATACTGCCTATTCCTGTGTCTTGTATATCCATTTCATATTATATCGTCTCAGATGAACAAACTTTGTTATTTCACACCTAGCATAAGTTTAAAAAAGATGGAGAGAGATAAATGGTTACGCTTTCTGTGTTATTATATCATTACTGCCTAATATTCCTGTTTTTTAAACAAATTTTGGTTTAAAAGTTGCAAAATAAAGTCCTATTCGACAAACAGTACGTGAACATTTCTTGTGTGATATAACCAACTGGAATAAGTTGTTTCTATTCATTAAGCAGTACACAAGATAATCTGAAGATATGCCTTGGCCGTAAATGGTCAATTTTTCACATGGGATCCCTTCACACACCTTTTTGCAAAAAATAATTGCACCACTTTAGGGGACCACATCCACCCTGTGGGTTGCTCACAAAGGTCATAGAAATGCATGGTACCATCAGAAGATTTCTAGCTTTCGGGGTAAAATAATTCAAAATTTAGAGCCCTTTTGAGACCTAGGTGCCAGACTAATATCACTCCAGTAAGCCTTTCTCCCTGTATTGTTGATTACCATGTATTTATAATGCCAATTTTTACTAACTTTTTTAATAAAGTCTTTTAATTATTAAATACTTTTTAGAATGATAGATTTGTGTACAGAGTTGAGAAATCTCTATACACATACACATAACTGTGCATCTCCATGCACAAGTGATCCGGGGACCACAGGTTAATGACTAGAATAATCTGGAGAGACAAGAATTTTTGACATACAGTATAGACACAGATACAATATATGAACACTTTAACTCACTATTTACATAAAAGCAAATGTTAAAACTGTGAGTTAAAAGCATAATGAATAGAAAATCTGGAAAGACAAGAATAGAGATAGGTACTCTCTCTCTCTCTCTCTCTCTCTCTCTCTCTCTCTCTCTCTCTCTCTCTCTCTCAGTAGTGTAGGTACTGAGGAGGGCGTAAGAACGCTTCAGAACGATCTTGACAGGTTGGGCGAATGGTCTGCTACTTGGCAGATGCCATTCAACTTGGACAAATGTAAGGTAATGCACGTAGGTTATAAAAACCCGAAGACCGATTACTCTCTCTTGGGAAGGAACTTGACTGAGACCGATCTAGAGAAAGACTTAGGAGTCTATATCAGCAACGATCTGAAACCGTCGAAGCACTGTGCAGAAGTCGAAAAGAGGGCCTTAAAATTATTAGGTTATATTAAAAGACAGTTCCAGTTTCGGAACAAGGAGACTGTAATGTCTCTTTATAATTCTCTAGTCAGACCTCAACTGGAATACTGTGCGCAGTTTTGGTCTCCATCCCTCAGGAAGGACATATAAAGGTTAGAAAGAGTACAAGCAAGGGCTACAAAATTGACCCCTTCAATGAGAATGCAAAGCTACCAACGGAGATTGGAGCGCCTAAATCTGTTTAGCTTAGAGACGAGAAGGTTGCGGGGTCAGCTTATTCAAGTCTTCAAGATGCTCAAAGGAATAGACAGGGTAGATTACAGAAACTTATTCTCACTTAATGCCAATCCGACAAGAAATAATGGGTTTAAACTGGAATTAAAGACATTTAGGACCTCTGTCTGCTGAAATTTCTTTTCCTATAAAATAGTTAATATCTGGAACCAACTTCCCTCAGAGGTTGTTTCCAGTCAAAGTGTAAATGTGTTTAAAAATAGGCTAGACAAAGTACTGAATACTCTCATAGTTTAAGATTAAAACATAACAAAACTCTGCAGGAGTTCGCTTGCACGGTGTCTCTGTGAGCAAGCTAAATATAGAGCTATTTATATATTCTCCACTTTCCTGTAAAATTTCCTTGGCTACTTTTCCAGGGTCAAGGTATTTTCTTCAACCTTTTTCCGTACCTGCCTCTGGCAGGGAGGGAGCGGAGGGTGGGGAGAGAGTCTTCTACTTTTCTATCCAGTTTTCTACTACTGCTAGGATAGTTGAAAGAAAAATAAACTTGTTTAATAACAGGAACCTCCCGGAGTGGACCGAAAGGTCTTTGAGGCTTCCTCTTGTCCTTGTCCTTGTAACTTGTAACTCTCTCTCTCTCTCTCTCTCTCTCTCTCTATATATATATTATATATATATATATATATATATATATATATATATATATATATAAGAATTAACAGACAGTTTAGCTTACTATTGACCTTTCAACAGATGATTGATAATTAATTAATCGTTGAAGAGGGGTTTTGATTTATGAATATGCATGGGGGGTTCAAGGATTTTAATATCATTTTTACTGAAACAACGGTCGGTCGATAATTTCAAAGTCAGAGAGACGGAGACGGTGGTTGCTGCGTTCACTGCTTGTTTCGCTGGTCGATCTTTTTACATCCTTTGTCGAACCGAGCGCACCGAGAAGGGCAGAATATATCCCATTCGAAAGGAAAACTGGGTGAAATGAATGCATAACTTTCAGAGGGCTGAAAGAATAACAACTACACCCTCTCCCCATTTCTCAAACTGGCTTTGGACAGTCTACGGCTGGGTTTCTAATGCTTGAATGCTTGTTTCTTTGTTTTTCATTCTATCTCGATATTGAATAGAATCGTTGACAGACCAGTAACAATTAATTACTAGCTAGTGACCCGTTGCTCACGTTGGGCTTCCTTCATGAAAAAGAGAAACTGTGGTATTTGTCATTTAATTTTCCCAGAAGAGTTCCTTGTTCCATGCACGGTCAGTGTGTAACAAAAGTTTCTCATTGACCTATTGACCTATTATTATTTATATTACCGTATTACCCTACATCATGATCAACACTTTAAATACTCTCAATACTGTAAACGAAACTACTTAATCTGAAAAATTAATCAATAGTAACTATATCTCAAGAGACAACTTTTTAAACAAAAAATGCAACAACTTAAGCGTGTCTTTCCAAAACTTACTGTGAACATTCGTAGTCTCCCAAACCGCTTTGACGATGAATTGACAGCTAACCTAAAATTATTGCAACATAAATTCACGTACATTATATTAACCGAAACTTTGCTAAATGCTAAGATATTTTTTAACATCCCAGAGTACACAAGCTACCATGCGGTATATGTAGGACTAACAATAGCGGGAAGAGGTGTAAGTACTGTATATGTGTAGACTCAAACTGCAAGAGTAAATGTATCGAAGAACTAACAAGCAATACCTTAGATAAGCGATACCCTAGAAACACTTGCATTTGAAATATATGTCCATAACATCCAATATTCAACTTTAGGCATCTACCGACTACCAGCTGGTAACCTCCAATCATATCAGTAACAATTGTGTCATTGCAGAACACTTAAAAAATGATCTCACAAAAGAACATTCAAGCTTCCTTCACAACATCATGAGTGTAAGTGATCTTAAATTAGCTATTACAAAGTCAACTATACTTCACAATGACATTAGAAATTAGTCTCTGCTAAATCAAATCTGTATACGGTCTCCGCTTGACTACATCTCAGGTATAATTATATTAATATTACGAATCACTTGCCTACGTACACCCATCACAACTCATTTGCCCATGTGCACCCATCACAAATCACCCATTTCTGCGCACAGGAAAATATAAAAGTTGACTATAGATTTTACAGCTACAATAATAAACTAAAATTCTATTGCCGTAAGCATATCAAAAGCTTTTGATAGAGTCTGGCACAAATCTGTAATTTCCAAAATACCCTCTTTCGATTTCTATCCTTCTATCTGTACCTTCATCTCTGATTTTCTTTCTGACCGATCTATAGCTGCGGCTGTAGATGCCCACTGTTTTTCGTCTCAAGGTATTAATATTGGTGTTCCTCAGGACTCTGTCCTATCCTCACTCTTTTCCTTTTATTTATCATTGATCTATTAAGTCGCACTTCCTGTCCTATCCACTACTATGCTGATGATTCCACTCTTCACTTCTCCACCCGTTTCACAAACCGTTCCTCTTAACAGTCACTCCATGTTTCGCATGGGACGGCTATGATGCACCTGCCTCTGATGTTTCTACTATCTCTGATTGGGGCAAAGAAAACTTTGTGGTTTTCAATGCCTCAAAAACTCAGTTCCTCTATTTGGTGTTTTCCTTTTCTCGTGATCTTTCCTGAAACGATCAAATATGCTCTCTCTCTAAAACGGCTTCTGAGAGGTTAGGTATGCTGTACCGCCTCCGCGGTTTCTTCATCCCCACTCAGTTGCTGTTATCGTGTCTTGTCCGCCCCTGTATGGAGTACGTTCCTCTTGTGTTGGGTGGCTCAACCCACACAGCGCTACTTGACCGGGTGAAATCAAAGCCTTTTCGTCTCATCAATTCCCCGCCTCTTATTGCCTGTCTTCAGTCCCTCTCTCTTCGCCGCAATGTTGCCTCACTCTCTCTTTACTATCGCTATTATAACAGGCACTGCTCTTCTGAAGTCTCTAACTGCATGCCTCCTCCTTTAAGAAGAGCACGCAGTACCAGATTTTCAACACGCTCCCATTCCTTTTCTGTCCAACTCTCAAATGCAAGGATTAATCGGTATTTTCAACCTTTTATCTACTCCTCCGGTGAACTCTGGAACAATCTTCCTCAATCCATCTTTCCCCCTGTCTCTGACCTCCAATCTTCTAAACGCAGATTACATACTGTTATACACATTCTTTTTACATAATTCTATCACTTTTTATTCTCTCCCGCATTTTACAAACATCCTCATTTCTCATACGGTCAATCCTTTTACAGCTTTACACCAATCATGTTTCCTAAACTATTCATCTCACTTCCTCTCAATTTTGACGGTGAATTATGATGCCAGAGAAGCGTCCATTTGACCAATATCAATATTTGGAATATGCCAAATATCAACGTCGGCGCAAAGGAAACCTTTTCTCTGGAAAACGCCAAAACAGAAAACACCTGAAAAGAAATAAAATATGAAAGAACAGCTTATGTACAATTCACGTACGTAAAACATATAATTACAACCTATGTACCGTACAACTTATGTACGTACAATGTACGAGTACAAGCATGAATTCAACTTCACACGTAAGCTTTTTCTGACTGAAAAAATGAAGTTATTGCTTTACATTAAATGACAAAATGGTGAACACTTAGTATTCTTGGACACACTTTAATTTATCTCGATGAGAAAGTGATTATTTAAATAAATGATTATAGTTATCTCTTTATTTGTAAATAGTGTTGTACAATTATATACTTGTATTTTTCCCGCCTTCTTCATTAGAAATGTCTTATGGGGTTGTTTAACCTCATTCGCAAAATCTACGGTCATATGGCGGACGGGGACCTACAACTTTACGTGGGATCCGCAGACATCAGTCCAGACCAATTTCACATAACTTCGATGATCGTCGGGAAACGGTGTTACGACACTGTTCACAATGTAGCCCTAGCGTGCAATGTGTACATATGTATAGTACATATATTCACCAATGCGCACGCAAACGTATACACATACGGTAACAGTAAAACCCGTGAAGACAGAACCTATGCTGTCAACTGATACCGAACAAGGAAGTATACTTGATAGGTTGAAACCTGGTATCTAAATAATAAGACCTACTGTATGTACATGTCGGAATGAAGTTAATAATATACCTATACATATTTACCGCTACTGTACCTAACAGTAATTAACCAATGACCAACAAACTTTTTCTTCTTTATTTTTAATAGAAATATTATGTATATAAATGTGTATAATAAATATTATATTCATTTTATTGCATAAATATGTACATTTTAAATAAAATTCACATTTTTATCGTGACAAATTGCATATACGTTAAATCTACAGAAATTCTTGCCAATTTCCAGAATTTTTCCTCGTTTTTCTCCACAAATTTTTAAAGTTACATTTAAAGTTATGGTGAGTAGAGTTAGTGTTATTGTTGTATGTTACATACAGTAATATAAGTACAATATGTTAGTGTACAGTACTGTACTTCTGGTGAACGCAATTTAAAACACTTCAAACGCAATTTTATATACGTACTTCTATATTTTTTTATGGAAAACATCGGATTAACCGCACTGCTTGTAGAACATGGATATGCGGATAAACCAACTTTATCTGTATATAAATAGTTTAATACCATTCTTTGCACTGATTAAGTTTACAGTCTCTTCCGAGAAGCAATGTTTCTTTCAGCTTCTAATAAATACTGCATAAACCTTACTTTGAAATTCAACAACCCTTTCATGTGTGTAAAATATCAAACACTTTAATCAGATTAAAGTGAGTGCTAAGTAAACGTTATCTAGTTACAAAATATATAACACTGTATCCTAATTAATAATTAATTAATTAATTAATTATGGATAGATTGACGAAATAGAGACAACCAAACAGCCTCTGGGATAGAAAAGACGTTCCGTACTTATGTAATGTAATGATTTAGTTGCGTTAACCTTCGCAACTTCTAAGGTCACATGACGGAGGGACCAACAGCTTTACGTGGGATCCGAACCACGAGGCGCTGCAAATTTGGACGCAGCGGACGGTCTCCCATGCAACTACTATCCGACCTGATGTTGCTTAACTTTGATGATCAACGGGAAGCGGTGTTACGCCATTGGCTACGACATTATAAATATTATTTTCATCATAAATATTATTCACGTGTTAATTTCGTGAAATAATTTTCATTTTATATATATATATATATATATATATATATATGGGATGAATTTCATACAGCAGAAGACAGGTGTATACATAAAGCACGCTCGCAACACGGGTGAAGTACCCATTAAGGTTAATGGCCGTGTTTTTTGGGTTGATGGTCTAAGTGAAAACCGTGCCACTGGTGAGAAGACTGTGTACTCCTTTAACGGTTGCTGGTGGCATGGATGCCCCCGTCCTGAGTGTGGAATCGCAGGAGATATCCACGGAAGATCTCCTGCCGACTGTCTTGCGTGGACGCGCACCCGCGATCAACTTATAGGCTCCCAGTTCACTCACAAAATCGTGTGGGAGCATGAGTATGATGCACGGATGGAAACAGATGCCCTGTACCGCGAAGAAATAAGGGCCATCAAACGTTCAATGGTACTGGATCCTCTCAAATGAGGTGATAGCTTGTTCGGTGGCCGTACAAATTCCTTCAAGCTATACTTTCCACCTACGGAGGTTGTGAAACTCCATTACTACGACTTCTGTTCTTTATACCCCTACGTGATGAAGAACAATCCGTACCCCGTAGGTGCACCTGAAAAAATGGTGGGCCCCACCATACCAACCATCGAGGAGTTTTCGGCCAACTTGAATGAGCGCTACTTTGGACTCTTTCGTAGACGTGCTCCCCCTCGCGATTTATGGATGCCTATCTTGCCTGTTGTTATAGACCACAAACTCATGTTCCCTCTGTGTGTGAAGTGTGCAGAAGAGAGCAATGGCGATTGTGAACATACACCCCACCAGCGCAAGATCAGAGGCGTATATACAAGCCCTGAACTGGAACTAGCCGTTCGCCATGGTTACAGCATATTGAAGATACACGAGGTTTGGAGGTTTCAGAAGCTACCCAACCTTTTCACACCATATATAAAAGCTTTTTTGAGAGATAAGGTTGAGCCATCAGGATATCCGCGAGGGGTTGATACCGAAGATGAAAAGTCTGCCTATATTCAACGTTACCGCGACCACGAAGGTATACAGCTTGACCGTTTCCAAATTCTAAAGAACCCTGGCAAGCGCTTTAGTGCAAAGTTGTGCCTAAACAGTCTTTGGGGAAAATTTGCACAGAATACAGGCAAAGGGAACGTTCATTTGGCGCAAAGTTATAGTGAAGTTTGGGATTACGCCAACGCGCCCGATAAAGAGGTCATGGAGATTGTGAATGTAGGTAATACTTACATAATAAAGTACAACAACACCGAATTGGCCACAGACAACTCACGGGCTACAAACATTCCTGTAGCCAGCTTCACAACAGCCTACGCACGCATTAAACTTTGGGACTTATTGTATTCTCTTGGGCGGAGAGTATTGCACGCCGATACAGATAGTGTGATATTCACAGAGAGGGAGGGTGAATACATGCCTCTTATTGGTGAATTCCTCGGTGAGTTAACAGACGAGATCCAGGATGAGTATGGAGACACCGCATACGCCGACTCTTTTGTCTTAACAGGACCGAAAACTTATGGGGTACGGGTGAGGATAGGGGAGGATATGAAATATATCGTGAAGGCAAAGGGCATCACGCTTAACCAGGCGAATCGGCGGGTGGTTAACTTTGACTCGATGAAGGAGCTAGTGAGATTGGAAGATGATGAGGGTGACCGACCCCCCCACCTGGTTGTGGGAACTCACAACTTCAAAGCACAGAAATTAGGGGGTGTAAAGGAACTTAAGGGTACAAAGGTGTGCCGCAACACCTATAGGAAGCGTTACCAGGTACCTGGTACCTGTGATACCGTGCCCTTTGGGTACTGTATCAACTAGATGCTTACCTTGTAATGCTTACCAGTATTTAAACTATGTATGTCCCTGTTACGCTTTTTTATTATATGTCCTTTGTACCCCTGTTTGCCGTGCACGTTTAACTATTTTCTGTGTATGTATTTGTACTGATAATAAATTTCTTGTTTTGTGTTAGATTGCTTTTCATTCTAACAACCTTCATTATATTAGTTATGGGGAATAAAAGTTGTATATTTACACACCTGTCATTAATAATGCACGGTATTTTTCTCCACAGCTTATTAATGACGTAAACTTAGTCTCAGTATTTATCCCTTTGTGTGCCGGCGATTCCACATGGCCCCATCAACAAAAAGTATATGTATTTTCCTCAGACTAGATTCAATGGTGGCTTATGGCACCTGAGTATAAAATTAATTGTATAGCAACATCTGATAGTTTTGGACATTACCCTGAACATTTAGAATCCAAAAAGAGATGCAGAAACTATATGAAGGGTACTCTCGTCTATAATGCAGAAAGTGTGATACCCCATTACGTTTAACAAACGCCAAAACTACCTTAATGAATCGAAGCACTATGGTCCACCCTTGTGTTTAGCAAAGGCCAAATATTGTTATTATTTGTACCATTCAAAGTACAAAAGTTATGTTGTCTCTTATTACTTGACAGCGTCATTGGCGCCATATAATTTCTAGTGTAATTAGTTATTTCTAAGCAAAGTTTCGTTTCCATACCTATTTATAACATTTTTTAAATGTTAAAATTTTTAGGTCAAAACAATAATTTGGGATAGAAAGGATTAATATTGTAGACACCATCATCGCTCTGTGCAATACATGCCATTCAAATAAGTACCTTGTCGTAACCATGAAGTTGCAGGCAGAGATCTTTTATAAAATAAGTGAAGGAATGTTATTTTTAAGATTTCTGGTGTACATCTCTGAACGCAGTGTGGTTTGGTTTTTAAACGTTCATGAACGAATAAATCCGAAGTGTTTCAGATTGTTTAAAGTTGTTCTATCTTAGTTCGGATTATCAGAGAGGTAATAAAGCCAAGCCACGTGGGGACAGAGGTTTATCACCGAGACCCGACCCCAGCGAGAAGGGTAATCCAACGGATTTGGACGTGCGTGCAAATGCGTGGTTTCCTCTTCCGCTAGGTCGAAGATTTTAATATCTCTTTTGCATGATGTTGTGACTTTTGTAAGACAGATTCGAAGACGCTGCTAAAGTTGAACCACGAGGGGGTCATAAACTTAGGGCTTCGAATCTGTTAACGGTATTGAAATGTATTTCGTGGGAAGAAGGAGGGGTCTATACTCGGAAATCAGGTCCAGCTCCAATCAGGGGGCCCAGGATCCTGGGAAACGTAGTAAAGACGCCTTCTTTCCCTCTTGTATGGGTAATAGCCTTCTGGAGGGACGATCTTAGGGAAACAAATGATTCGATAGGTTTGCAGAATATTGGAAGGCGGGGTCCTTCAAATTTGTAAAGAAAATTCGAAAATTGTTAAGTCAGTTGTAGTCGTTCCTCCTTGAAGTTAACTGTGGTTAAACAAACACCTTGTAGACTTGTGGCGTAATAAACTTTAAAAACGGAAAGTGTACCATGTCATTAGCTTACGCGGAAATCGGCGCGTAAATGTAAGAAAACTTAAAACTGAAAGAATCAATTGTCACTAACGTAAAAATTAAGAACTTATAGTTCATGAAATTCGTTTACGCGGAAATTTGAGAATATTCACTTGAAGGTTAGCGACCTTAACCGAGAATTTGATTGTAACTTAATTAATGTTAACCAACGGACCAAGAGTTTTGTGAACGGTCTCTTAAGTAAATTTAGCTCCACTTAAATAAGAAATAGGGTACGTCTGGGCCCTAATTTCCTGAATCCGTCCATTTGGGTTCAGAAAGAAGTCCCGGTAGTTAACATTGTAGAGTTTGCAAGTTTGTAGCGGCCGTAAATCTACGGTCCGTACGCAGCACAAGTGGGAGTAAGTTTGTCTCCTGCAGAGTAAGTAACTTTAGTCTTTGAATATCTGGGTCGAATTCCGACCACTTCATTTATTGTTATGTATTTTTTTTGTTGCACTAAAAACATAAAACCCCTCTATCTATAAATTATTGAAATTCCGATAACTGTTAATCTTTTCTTTAGATTTATCATTGCTGATCAATTTAACGATTTAAATTCAATCACTGTGAACTTTGTCTTTGACGTTAAGATTATTGTATTGTCTGAAATTTTATAGATGTAATACAGAATAAAATATTAAATGCATGTACTGTGTCAAGTAACATTTAATAAAATTTATAAGAGGGCGTGTGTTGTTTTAAATACCTTGTGATAGACCCCTCTTGTTAGCTGGGGAAAATTAACGTTCAAGTAGGCTTGTGGAAAGCCGAAGGAACCTAGCCTATCAATTTAAAGGGCCATCCGTCTTGGGTAGGCCGAATAATCCTGAACGAAATAAGAGATAAAATTAAAGTAAAGAGAACGGGCGTTCAATACCATAAATAAAAATACGGATTGGGCGCGTACGTCATTTGGTGTCAGAAGTGGGATTATTCTATTGCAAGGTATTTATCGCAAGAGTGTAACTTTGTTAAAATAAATCGGTACAATAATTGAGAACAGTAAGAAGGGTCGTTAACAGTGATTAAAGTTTTAAAGGTTTTTTAAACAAACAAATAACTTTCGCAATGTCGGTAAAGAGCGTAGAAATAACGAATGAGGAAAGCGTAAGTGACATGAGTGATTCCGAAACAACGAACTTAAACGAAATAAGTACAGAAAGTTTGGAAAATTTAAAAAGCATAAATTTGGCCAAAATTATTCGGTTAATAAAGGAATTAGGGAGAAATAAATCGAAGAAGGTCGAAACTGGAAGACCTTGTAATGATTATTCCGCGATGGGAGTATTTGGACAACCGAAGGTCGGGGGTTCGTCCCCGAAGAATCTCTCTAGTTCCTCCCGTTACAGAAGAACTTGCGAGGCAAGAAAGGATTGGGTGGAGACCAGAGAACCCAGAAGACATCCCAAAGAATCCTTGCAGAAGTGCACACACCACAAGAGACGAGAAACACCGCACCGACGAAGACCGGCAGCAGAATATAAAAACCGTCGTACAGGTATTAAAGAGTACTAGCTTACCTTTGCAACGTGAACAGGCAGTAAGGGGTCCTGAGCAAACGACTTTTGGACACACCTTGGAAGGAAGTTCGCCGAAGTTTATGGGCGAACGGGCACAAGAGAACCCAGGAACCAGCCCAAACGCCGTCAGGAAGGAACAAGGTGAGACAGTCAACCCAATTGCCACAGAACATTAAGTGCAGGTAATGCCTTGGTTCAGGCTAATCCCACAAGGAGACATATTAAAGTGGGCATACCTAAGGACGCGTTGAAGACCGTTATGCCGGAGTATGCTTGTAATTGCATCAAAGGAACATCCTTTCGGGACTATTGGATGGAATCAACCCAGTTTTCGGTAAACAACCCAAGCTTAGGACTAAGATGAAGAGGTCCTAAGAGAAGAAACGCCACATGACAGAAGCCGAAGACTGCAGAAACTGCAAAATCCTCCCACATCCTGGGACTACAACTCACAAGATTCAGAAGAAAGAACAGCCACAGCCACAAAGGAGGACAACAGCAAGGATGTGGAGGTGAACGACGAGACAAGTCCAGCAAGAGAGGAGAGCCCAGAAGGAAGAACTGTGACACTGGTCACAGGAGGAATAACACAACTCAAGAATGTGACTACAACCCCATGAGAAACCAGAAGAGAAAACAAACCAAGTCAAATGAAGACAGAGACTCCAAAGAGGAAACAATGGAAGAAAGTGGCCGGAGCCAGTGCAAGATTTGTCAGCAAATGCGAAATTGGGAAGAGGCGTGCCCTCGAGCAAACCTTCGACAGGATTGGAAGGAGAAGCCTCCCGAATAGCTTCAGAGGAAGTAGCGGCGAGTCCGTCGGCTAGGACTGATCACCCTACCAGTACTCGTCGCTCAACAAGCTTCCACCGCGCTGAGCGATGGTGGAGCTTCCGTCACATTGACATAAGCTATGCACAAGAACATCGGGAGCCTTCTTGGACAGTGGCCAACTTCTCAGTTGCACCTGCCCCCCCATTCATGTAAGGGAGTAGAAGTAAGTTTGACTATGGGAAGGGGGGTTGAAGAATTCTTTTGTGTTTGTATAATTCCAGAGGCTCAGCAAGACTTGACTATAGGCGTATTGTTTCGGAGGACATGAAGACGAAACAAAGGTACGAAGCCCAGGTAGACCACCGAAGAGGACAGTCACTGAATGAAACAGTAACCATCCAAGTAAAGGGAGTAGACAGTAAAGTGCGAGGGTGACTCTGGTAGAGGCAATCCCGCACGAAACACTAAAGGTGGCCGCCGTGATTCTGACGAGGAAGTCAGAGACCCGGGGACGTAGTTCCCCTGGGACGTCTACTCTACGCTGCAATGAATGTGCAGTGAAGCTCGGGGAAACTTAAAAAATGTTACCGAGCAGGATCCCACAGAGGAAGATGAGGTTACTGATGATCAATCAGGATGACGAAGAATACCTTGGCGAAAAAAGAGACGTCGTGGGCATAGTGACGAGGCAGAGCTAATTGGGAGGGTAGTCGACGCTCACCCCAAATTGGAACGAATGTCACGGTGAAAGGAAGTCAAGCATTGAAGAAGGACTTCGAAGAACGAGTGACAAGCCTCAAGTCCCATGTCCTTGGTTGGAAATCCTTTTCCGACAAAGAAAGGAAAATCGTCGAAGAGTGGCTAAGGGATTATTCAGATGTCTTCTTACTGGGTGGCGAGCCATTGGGTTATAATAACCTGATGCCAATGAAGTTGGAAACCCAGGACCATCCTCCCATCTTTAGGCGACCCTACAGGATACCTATTACACACGAGGAGGAGGTAAAGCGACAAATAGCAGAAATGCTGGATCAAGGAGTGATACAGCATAGCCGTTCCACCTGGTCGTTTCCATTGGTAATCGTGGAAAATGGGGATATGGTTCCCCTGGACGTCTATTCTCCGCTGCATGGATATGCAGTGAGGCTCGAGGATACTTGGAGAAGGTTCGAGCAGAATTCCAAAGGGAAGTTAAATGATATGGGAATAGACAGTGGAAAATTGGGGATATGAGTTCCCCTGGACGTCTATTCTCCACTGCATGGGATATGCGGTGAGGCTCGAGGATACTTGGACAAGTTGTCGAGCAGAATCCCCAAAGAAAAGTTAAAGGAAAAGGGAATAGACGAAGAAGAAAATTTGGGGTATGGTTTCCCCTGGACGTTTACTCTACGCTGCAATGAATGTGCAGTGAGGCTCAGCGTGGTTTGCAAGTATCACAGAGCGGGAAATCTCAACGGGAAGTTAACACTTTCCAAGGAGGCGGTAAAGTTACTTTTGAGAAATAAAAGTGGCGACTAAAGAGTATTACCGAAGATAAGATGACATCGGCATGGTGGTTGAGGCAACGAGAACGGGGAGGTTCGTCGGAACAGCCGTTGATTCCTCGCCCGAAACGAAAAAAGGAACAAGTGTCACGGTGAGAAAGAGTCAAATTTCCACAAGTGACTAAGAAGAGATTGAAAACACCTCAAGACGCATGTTCACCGATGTCCGTCGCTCTCAAAGGGAAGAAGACCGACGAGGGAAAGAAAAGATTAACTACTACCGTCACCGGTAGAGTACCAGGACCACGTGATCACTAGGAACGAAGAGTGACCACAGGAATCCAAAGGGGAAGCGATTGAAGAAAAGAAGCGTAGGGCCCTGAGGCTTTGTGTAGACTATAGACCTTGGGACGTCAATGGCAGCAAGGAAAAATAATACTAAATAAGTACCCATCATTGAGGAAACCTTGGCCAAGTTGCACGGGACTCATTACTTCTCGAGCAGGGATTTACGCTCGGGAGAATGGCAGTTGGCCATTCACGACGATAGCATCTCGAAAACTGCCTTCCCCACGGGAAGCGGTCATTTCGAGTTCAGGGTGGTCCCGTTTGGATTGTCCAATAGTCCACCAGTGTTCCAAAGAGTAATGAATTTATTTTGCCGAAGCAATGGACAAGGAAGTACAGATTACTTAGATGACCTCATTGTCCTTGGAAGGTTTTAGAAGGACATGACGAGAGGGTACACGAGCCTTGGATAGCCTACGCACCGCCAACTTAAAGGTAAAGTTGGAAAAATGTCAGTTATTACAGTCCCAGGTGGGGTAATTAGGCCATGTGGTCACCAGGAACGGGGTGAAGCCCCAACAATCCAAAGAAGAGGCCAACCAACAGAAAGGAATTGAAGCAATGTTATATTTGGGCAGAGAGTCATCGTCCGTTCTGACCATAAGCCGTTGAAGTGGCTTCTGAGGGAAGGACACCGAGAGCCCAAATGGAAGACTAGAGCGTTCGGTTATGACATTGCAAGACTGCGACGTTCTCATCGAGTACGTGAAAGGCAAACTCAACAGAGTGGCCGATTGGTTGTCCCGCCCGCCTGGAGTGACGAAGGAGTTTGTGAACGCAATATCCGAACAAAGCGATCATTGATCGCAAGGTAATCGGCAAACAACAGTAGAAGGACGTTGAAATAGCGGCAATTCGAGCAGCCATCGAAGAAGGAAAGGCTTTCAGCTGGTCCGTAACCAAGCCCATCCAGCCGTCGAGAGTCAAACTAGTGAGGAACTGCTGGTTTACATCGATGCGAACGGAAGAGAGGTCATCGTAGTTCCTAAAAAGTTGAGAGAGCAGCTCATTTGGAAAGCCCACACTGACGTCAGGAGCATTCATCCGGGAGCTGCCGGACTACAGAAATCCTACGGGACCTTTATTTTGGCCAGGTATGGTTCAACAGGTACAGCAGGTAGTCCAAGCGTGCGACACGTGCGCGCGGAACAAATGGACGCGGAAAGTGACTGTGGAAACAATGCCTTGTGTGCGAGGCCACAGTCCTTGGGAACTTCTGCACGTGGACTTAGTTGGTCCCCTTCCTCCGACCGTGGAAGGCAGCCATTATATCCTCACGTGTGTGGATAGTTTCAGCAAATTCACCATACTGGCAGCAATAAAGGACAAGACGGCCCGGGAGGTGGCGGACAAGTGCCATCGTTTGATACGGTGCAAACTGGGTGCCCCTTCAGCAGTAGTATCCGACCAAGGCAAGGAGTTCTGGAACTCTACCTTGCAGGAGCTCTTCAGGGTTTGGGAGTACGACACCAGGACCGCCGCATACCAGCCCCAAAGCAACGGGGAGGTCGAACGTCGGAATAAAGAGTTATGCATCAAACTCTGCATACTTTGTAAAGAAACGGGACGAGACTGGGATAAAATCCTCGACACCGTGGAATTGTCCTTGAACATCAGAGTGCATCGAGCCACGGGGTATTCTCCATTCTTCTTGATGTACGGGCGAGCCCCAACGTACCTTCAAAGCTATTTCGCATGCCACAGGAGGCGTGCGGGAGCCCGTACAACCCAGAGGAATACGCCGAAGACCGAAAAGGAGTCTGAGCGAAATATACCGCCGAGTGGAAGAGTTCATGCGGAAATACGAGAAAGCTAACGGAATCAAGGAATTGAAGCCGTTCGAAGAAAAGGCGCCCCATGGCTTGGTGTACATTGATTACCCGCGACCGGGCAGAGGCAAGTTGGAGCCCCGGTACGAGGGTCCCTACATCATCATCAGGAACAGAAGACTCCAGTCACTTATCTCCTGCGTCACATGATCACTGGACATCAGATAGTGATCCATCGAGACCGCATCCGCCGCAGCATCGATGCCCCATGGGACGTTGAGCGACAAGGCGGGGCGGACGACGCAGGGGATGAGATGGGGGAAGGGCCACGCCCCTCCTCTCGGGAGCTTCGCCCTCGACACCGGAGAAACATCAACACGGGGAAGTGAACCGGAAGGCGCCTCCCGCCCCCTGGCAGGACCGAGCGGCGGAACGAGGACCGCCGGGCGCTTCCGAACTACTTCCTCACGGAGAGCTTCGCCCAGGACAGGGAGAAACATCGACTAGGGGAGGTGAACCGGAGGGCGCTTCTTGCCCACTGGCAGGACCGAGTGGCGGAATGGGATCCGCCGGGCGCCTCCGAGCTACTTCCTCCCCGAGAGCTTCGCCCAGGGAACGGAGGAACATCGACCCGTGGAGGTGAACCGGAGTGCACCTCCTGCCCCCTGGCAGGACCGAGTGGCGAGCAGGAGCCGCCAGGTGCTTCCGAACTACCTCCTCGCGGGGACCTTATGGGAATAGGGTCCCCCGGAGAAAGCAGACAGGCTGCTTTCCCAGGGCCACCGTTTGAGCGTCAGTATGCTCTTAGGCCCCGACCTCGAGTACACTACGAGGAACCCGAGGTTACTAAAATTAAGTGTGTCAGTGTTGGTGTCCCAATAAAGGGGACAAATAAAATCTATCAGTGATAGTGTCCCAATCAAGGGGACAAGTAAATGGAAAGTTTTTGTGAATAAAGTGATAATACCCGACCCTAGTTAAGAAAGTTTGCATCGGAGTGCAAAATGAAAGGAGGGGAGGGATGTCGTAACCATGAAGTTGCAGGCAGAGATCTTTTATAAAATAAGTGAAGGAATGTTAATCTTAAGATTTCGTGGTGTACATCTCTGAACGCAGTGTGGTTTGGTTTTTAAACGTTCATGAACGAATAAATCCGAAGTGTTTCAGATTGTTTAAAGTTGTTCTATCTTAGTTCGGATTATCAGAGAAGTAATAAAGCCAAGCCACGTGGGGACAGAGGTTTATCACCGAGACCCGACCCCAGCGAGAAGGGTAATCCAACGGATTTGGACGTGCGTGCAAATGCGTGGTTTCCTCTTTCGCGAGGTCGAAGATTTTAATATCTCTTTTGCATGATGTGTGACTTTTGTAAGACAGATTCGAAGACGCTGCTAAAGTTGAACCACGAGGGGGTCATAAACTTAGGGCTTCGAATCTGTTAACGGTATTTAAATGTATTTCGTGGGAAGAAGGAGGGGTCTATACTCGGAAATCAGGTCCAGCTCCAATCAGGGGGCCCAGGATCCTGGGAAACGTAGTAAAGACGCCTTCTTTCCCTCTTGTATGGGTAATAGCCTTCTGGAGGGACGATCTTAGGAAAACAAATGATTTGATAGGTTTGCAGAATATTGGAAGGCGGGGTCCTTCAAATTTGTAAAGTAAATTCGAAAATTGTTAAGTCAGTTGTAGTCGTTCCTCCTTGAAGTTAACTGTGGTTAAACAAACACCCTGTAGACTTGTGGCGTAATAAACTTTAAAACGGAAAGTGTACCATGTCATTAGCTTACGCGGAAATCGGCGCGTAAAAGTAAGAAAACTTAAAACTGAAAGAATCAATTGTCACTAAAGTAAAAATTAAGAACTTATAGTTCATGAAATTCGTTTACGCGGAAATTTGAGAATATTCACTTGAAGGTTAGCGACCTTAACCGAGAATTTGATTGTAACTTAATTAATGTTAACCAACGGACCAAGAGTTTTGTGAACGGTCTCTTAAGTAAATTTAGCTCCACTTAAATAAGAAATAGGGTACGTCTGGGCCCTAATTTCCTGAATCCGTCCATTTGGGTTCAGAAAGAAGTCCCGGTAGTTAACATTGTAGAGTTTGCAAGTTTTGTAGCGGCCGTAAATCTACGGTCCGTACGCAGCACAAGTGGGAGTAAGTTTGTCTCCTGCAGAGTAAGTAACTTTATCTTTGAATATCTGGGTCGAATTCCGACCACTTCATTTATTGTTATGTATTTTTTTTGTTGCACTAAAAACATAAAACCCCTCTATATAAATTATTGAAATTCCGATAACTGTTATCTTTTCTTTAGATTTATCATTGTGATCAATTTAACGATTTAAATTCAATCACTGTGAACTTTGTCTTTGACGTTAAGATTATTGTATTGTCTGAAATTTTATAGATGTAATACAGAATAAAATATTAAATGCATGTACTGTGTCAAGTAACATTTAATAAAATTTATAAGAGGGCGTGTGTTGTTTTAAATACCTTGTGATAGACCCCTCTTGTTAGCTGGGGAAAATTAACGTTCCAAGTAGGCTTGTGGAAAGCCGAAGGAACCTAGCCTATCAATTTAAAGGGCCATCCGTCTTGGGTAGGCCGAATAATCCTGAACGAAATTAAGAGATAAAATTAAAGTAAAAGAGAACGGGCGTTTAATACCATAAATAAAAATACGGATTGGGCGCGTACGTCAACCTACAGATCCGTATAAGCGCATGATGCTTTCCACATTCGGTAATGACGCTAAGACAACCAATATTATTTTAAGACATTTTATAATCAAGGTTTTAATCTTCCTGCAAGCGTTTTAAAAGCTTGTTAGTTATACATTCACTTAGTATGAAAAATTAAAATATGTCTACATGAATAAGTTGGATACTTATCTTCTCATTGTCAAATTTCAGATGAAGCCTATACATGTACCGATGTGCCGCATGTTGAAATCTTCTAGCTCGTTACAATGTCGTTATTTTGCTGAGGTTATTGCACAAACGAAAACAAATGATAAGAATATGTAATATTACAATGGGCACAAAAGACTACAAACAACGGCTTATACGAGAATGTCTGTTTAGGCAGCTCTGATAAAAGATGTACGAAAATTTAAAAAGATAGGTGAAAGTTTTAAAACATAGCATAGGAGAGAGATTGGAAGGAAATAGAGAACTTTAAAGATAAAGCGTAAATTTAAAAGTAAAGAGAACTGGTTCCGCGTGAAATTCGACAATACTTTTATGCGATATAAATGTTTCTAACAGGGATTTAACACAAAATAAGCAGTTGACCTCTTTAAAAGGATCCGATTGAATTACTTTGAAGTACGTTAATGACATTCCAGCCCCACAAATTAACTATACGCCTGAATGACATACGTTTAGCTTCATCAGAATTAAGATGATTACCAATAATTTGAGAGCAATACCCTGAGTGCATCCTACATTTCTGCAATCAAAATGTTTTTAGGCGTCATGATTGTCAAACATTAAATGGTTCATAGCCTCATAGGCAGTGGTGGGCACCGTTAACCAAAAAGTTAACTTCGTTAACCGCTAATCCGTTAAACAAAAAGTTAACTTCGTTAACCGTTAATCCGTTAATTCGTTAAACATGTAACGGAAGTTACCGATAAACCGTTAACGTTAACTTTTTTTAAAAAAAATGAAAAACACAATATATATATAATTTAATTTTCCCTCTTCTTCTCGTTCTCCATTTTGTCCATGAGATGCATGTTGCCCTTCATGAAAATTAGCATATCAAAGTTTTTATCAGACAGGGATGATCTCTTGGCCCTCAGGATGTCCTTGCCCATAGAGAACAAACGCTCCACTGCAGCACTGGAGGGGATGGCTGTGTTGAACTTGATGAACAAGTCCACCAACACTTGCTCACCCAAGAAGGCAGCATCTGTCAGCAAGTCCTTGGAGTTGGTCTCCAGCCAGGTCTTGACCAAGTTCTGGGCCTTGCCCTTGAGTGACCTGTGTCTTCTGCTGCTCTCTTTTGTCTGGATGACAGCACTGAAGAAGTCATCCTCCTCCTCCTCCTCGTTGTTGCTGCCTCCACTGTTGCTGCCCACTTCGTTGGACTGCTGCTTCATGGCCTCCTCGACTGTACCCTCCATGCTTTTCCTCACCCTGGTAAAACCGGGTAGAAAAATAATTACGGAGATTTTAAAGATGTGGTACCTAGAAGTACCGCCAGGACATAAAGGGTTAAGGTGAAAACGCTCCCATTGTAAGACATCAATTGACTTAATTTATGTCATCAAAGTGACATGAGAATTGAAATCTTACCTGATCAGTTTTATGGTTCTTGAAATGTATCAAGGAGACTACTAATAAGGTACTCACAGACATATTATAAATATACATGACTTACTTGACAACGATTATTTTTAAATATTCACTAGCACAAACATGTTGCGCAAGAGACAGACTGCAAATGAAACGAATGTAGTTATTTGTTGTAATTGTTACATATATATTATTGAAAGTGCCTTAAAATGCTCGTGATATTTCTTGAAAGAAGTTGAAACATTCAACTCAAATGGCAAATCTTTCCGCCTGATTTTACAGTCGACCATGTTTTGCTCAAACCAATGCCATAAATAACTACCATATTTGGTAAGACACAAATTGTGGCGACGGAAACAAATATATCGCCTGATTTTGCACTGCGGAAATGGAAATTCGTTCATCACTATTAACAGTGGCGGATTAATTGCACACCTGCTCAGCACTGAAAATAATAGAAACTTTTAAACGTTTATTTATGAATTTTTTGGGTTAACGGACTTGAGTTAACGGAAGTTAAATGTAACGGAAGTTAATTAGTCCGATAATGATTTTCAAAGTTAACTTAAAAGTTAAATCGTTAACGAAAAAGTTAACTTCGTTAATTAACGATTAACGGATTAACGGTTTGTGCCCAGCTTTGCTCATAGGTAAACAGTTTTTAAAACATGAACTATAGATGATGTGAAAACCTAGTGAAGATGCTCTCCTAGATCATCTTAAGCGATGCATCGGTCAGATCAACTAATCTTTTACGCATATTGCGTTCATCGTTCTTTATGTTTTTTTACCCCTTTATTGCGTATTTCTCTGTGATACATGAACTATATATTTGTCGTGGATAAAACATGTTGGTAGGACGCATCAGTAAATATGTAAATAATCTGTTGCGGAACTCTATACTATTTTAAATCTGATGAAGCTAAACGTATGTCATTCAGGCGTATAGTTAATTTGTGGGGCTGGAATGTCATTAACGTACTTCAAAGTAATTCAATCGGATCCTTTTAAAGAGGTCAACTGCAAATTTTGTGTTAAATCCCTGTTAGAAACATTTATATCGCATAAAAGTATTCTCGAATTTCACGCGGAACCAGTTCTCTTTACTTTTAAATTTACGCTTTATCTTTAAAGTTCTCTATTTCCTTCCAATATATATATATATATATATATATATTATATATATATATATATATATACACACAGAATATCAGTCTGGTGTGTGAGAATGCTTACTCCCCCTGCAGACAAAACTAACGGGGACCGCGAACACGTCGGAACATAAAGTACTCGAATATTTAATTGTCTGTTTTTGTCTGTTTGTTTGTTTCGAAAAACCTTGAAAGAACCCCACAGGAAGATTTTTCTCGTGAAAGGTTATGATGAAGCCCTTGGAGGAAGGCGAGGATGAATCCTTTCTTAAATTTTTTTCTCTTTTGAAGGGAGGTGAAGACGAATCCTTTTTTTTTTTTTTGAATGAAGGTGAAAACGATTTTTTTTTTCCTCTCCCCAAAGAGGAAGGCGAGGCTGATATATTTTTTTTTTCAGGAGGATGGGGCCCCGCAAGAGGCCCTCAAGGTGCAAATATCCTTCATTAAGGACGGTGAGACCCCATAAATGGGGTGAGGAACTTAAGTAAGGAGGCCCCTCTTAACGAAGGCGAAGGCCTTCAGGGGGCCCATCCAGGGGCAGGATTTCAGAGCACCCCAACTTCCTCATACCGTTTGCCATCATACTACTGACCTTGAAGACTGTAGGGGGGGGCCTGTTGAAATACTTGTTGAATGGGCGCCGATTGAATTGTGGTGAAGGATGAGTGAAGAGCGAAATGGGTTTGTGGCTAGTAGCTTAATAGGAGGTTTACGGACGTGGGCCTCAAAGGGTGCTTCTGTAGTCAGAATGGCCTTGCGGGCCAGAGGATGAGTGTTGACAGCCGGTAGAGGTTTGTTGAAGAGGGGCCAGCGGAAAACGCCTCATGTTGTTTCTTGCTGGATGGAATTGTAGAGTCGCCTCAAATGTTACTTCGTTTCTTGTATGATTGAAATGTGACTTGAAGGACTGAGGCCGGCTGAGGTCGAGGCGATCGCTACTGAGGTCGAGGCGATCGCTACGTGAGGTGAGGTTCACGAGGAGAAGTAAAAAGTGGAGTGAGGGCGAGTTTCAATGAACTCTGACTTTTATAGGCTCGTAAGACGCTAACTTTTCGCGGGCCTTTTTGGGAAAAACACAAGCGTCCTTTTGTTTCTCTCTCCTTGACAAACCACGCGTGTTTTGATTCCTGATGATTCCAAGATGTCTGCGAACGGCGAGGAAAAGGAATTTCTTTGTCTACTCTCTACATATATACATGGGATTGAACTCAGAATAGTCCCCCGAGATCTTTTATGTTACACACAGACCGTGCATGGAACAAGAACTCTTCTAGGAAAATTAAATCCACTATAGTTCGAATAGGTAATGGTAAATGACAAATACTATAGTTTTTCTTTCATGATATTACCCCGACGTGGGCAACGGGTAAATCCCATCATGAAACGGATATGTTAAGTGCTTTAAAAACTGGACGCTCAATTCTGCCAATTGAGGTTTAAGTTCTGGATTTGGCTAAAAGTATATATATATATATATATATATATATATATATATATATATATATATATATATAGAGGATCAATATATATATATATAGTATATATATACAGGATGTCCATAAATGATTACCCTGATTAAAGCATGCTATAACTTTTAAATAAACCCTCGTATTCAAACACAGTTTTAATCATAAGTAGATAAAAATACAAAGTTTTGATACATAGTTAATGAACTTAATAAGCTTCCACATGTGCACCCCTAGTGGCACGTAAAATGTCTAAACGGTATTCACACTCACGCCACATATTTTCCAACATTTGTGGGTTAACTGTTGCAATTGCATCCGTAATGCGTTCTCGCAATGTCCTGATATCTGGAACAACTGTTGCATAAACCAAATCTCTAACATGACCCCCAGAGAAAGAAATCCGGCGGGGTAATGTCTGGTGATCTTGGGGGCCATGGGATTGGCCCGTCCCTGCCAATCCATCGATTTGGAAATGTTGCGTCGAGAGTTTCACGAACAACATGAGCCCAATGAAGGGGTGCCCCATCTTATTGGAAGATGACAGTTGGCTGCCTGTCCTGCAGCTGGGGGATGGCGTAATTGGTGAGCATATCCAGGTACACAGTTCCGGAAACAGTGTTCTCAGCGAAGAAGAAAGGACCAATTATCTGGACATGCATTAGTCTACACCAGACATTGATCTTCGGACTGCCCCGAATATGCTCGCTTACGGCACGTGGGTTTTCAGATCCCCAAATACGCACATTGTGTCTGTTGACTCTACCACTAAGATGAAACGTAGCCTCGTCTGAAAAGCAGACACGTAACAAGAAGTCATTATCCTCGTCAATGTTGTTCAAAATGTCAATAGCGAATTGTTCACGTTTTGGACTGTCATCAGGCTTCAGTTCTTGAACAAATTGTACCTTGTAGGCGTGTAACTTCAAACGTTTGTGTAACACCTTGTGCACCGTAGACTTCGGTATCTTTAGTTGGCATGAAGCTTGTCTCACCGATTTCCTTGGTGACCGTGTGAAAGCAGTTTGAATGTTTTCCACCGTCCCATCAGAAACTGATGGTCTACCACTGCTCTTTCCCTTTTCCACGTTTCCAGTTTCCAAGAATTTTTTCATCCACGACTTAATTAACTTCACATCAGGTGGATTCTTTCCATACTTTGTTCTGAACCTTCGCTGAACACCGACAGGAGATTTTGTTTCTGCAAGCCACACAACACATTGTGCCTTCTCTGTCACAGACGCCATCTTAACTGAACAGCTACTACAGCGCTCCTAGCGGTGAATGCGGTACACGAAACACACCAGCACAGAAACTCTATGCGTGTACGAGATCACCTGTAAAAAGAAAACGGATGTAAGATTCGTCATTAAAACATGAGAGCATACTGTTTTCAGGGTAAACATTTATGGACACCCTGTATATATTAAATTATTTATATATATTATATATATATATATATTATATATATATATATATATATAATGTAAAGAACGACGCTTGTGTAGAAGAGTGTTCCGCACAAGATGAGGAGGGAGAACGAGCAAATGAAAAATGAGGTACCTCCCAGAAATCGAACCCTGGATCATCCAATTACCGGTCGGATATGTTAACCACTACACCAAGGACCCCGATTAGTCAGTACTCGTAATTCTCCTACATACGAGCGGACTCAAATGACCTGAAGGGGCACCTTCGCATGCCGTACATATATACATTTTAGCTGCAAACAACACAGTATAATTAATGTAAAGAACGACGCTTGTGTAGAGTGTTCCGCACAAGATGAGGAGGGAGGTACCTCATTTTTCATTTGCTCGTTCTCCCTCCTCATCTTGTGCGGAACACTCTACTACACAAGCATCGTTTTTTACATTAATTATAGTGTGTGTTGTTTGCAGTTAAAATGTGTATATGTGCGGCATGCGAAGGTGCCCCTTCAGGGCATTTGATTCCGCTCGTATGTAGGAGAATTACGAGTACTAACTAATCGGGGTCCTTGGTGTAGTGGTTAACATATCCGACCGGTAATTGGTTGATCCCAGGTTCGATTCCTGGGAGGTACTTCATTTTTCATTTGCTCGTTCATTTGCTCTTCTACACAAGCGTCGTTCTTTACATTAATTATAATGTGTGTTGTGTGCAGTTAAAATGTGTGTATATATATATATATATATATATATATATATGTATATTAAATTATTTATATATATATATATATATATATATATATATATATATATGTTAAACACAGACCGTGCATGAAACAAGGAACTCTTCTGGGAAAATTAAATCCACTATAGTCCGAATAAGTAATGGTAAATGACAAATACCATAGTTTTTCTTTTTCATGATGCTAACCCGACGTGGGCCACGGGTCTCTCGCAAAGAGATCCCATAAATATAGCTTCCCTCACCAGCTATCTGCAAAGCAGACAGGATCCAGCTTTGGGACATGGACCTAGGGTTTAAAGCAAGCCTAGTCCCTACATTCAGAACCTCTATATAAGTAAAAGACTCGTTGCATTCACGTCGGATTGAATAAACAAAGAAAAAGGGGTAACTATTGTATTTTTAGCCAAAAAAACCAAAACTTAAACCTCAACCGGGACATTGAGCGTCCACTTTTCAAGGCACGTAACGTCCGTTTAATATACACAAACTCAGAATGGTCCCCTGAGAAACTTATATGTTAAACACAGACCGTGCATGGAACAAGGAACTCTTCTGGGAAAATTAAATCCACTATAGTCCGAATAAGTAATGGTAAATGACAAATACCATAGTTTTTCTTTTTCATGATGCTAGCCCGACGTGGGCAACGGGTCTCTCGCAAAGAGATCCCATAAATATAGCTTCCCTCACCAGCTATCTGCAAAGCAGACAGGACCCCTTTTTCTCTGTTTATTCAATCCGACGTGAATGCAACGAGTCTTTTACTTATATAGAGGTTCTGAATGTAGGGACTAGGCTTGCTTTAAACCCTAGGTCCATGTCCCAAAGCTGGATCCTGTCTGCTTTGCAGATAGCTGGTGATGGAAGCTATATTTATGGGATCTCTTTGCGAGAGACCCGTTGCCCACGTCGGGCTAGCATCATGAAAAAGAAAAACTATGGTATTTGTCATTTACCATTACTTATTCGGACTATAGTGGATTTAATTTTCCCAGAAGAGTTCCTTGTTCCATGCACGGTCTGTGTTTAACATATAAATTTCTCAGGGGACCATTCTGAGTTTGTGTATATATATATATATATACACCCACAACCTTACAAAGGTTTTGCGCGATGATTTCTCATTTCGCGAAGGTCAAGCTTGTCGCCCCTGCTCTCGAGTTGGCCTGGTGAAGTAGTGAGTTGGATTCTTGCGCTCTCCACCTCACATAGCCTGGTACGCCCGGCTCATCGGGGATTGTTCTAAGCCAGGCGTCTAGTCTTCTTTTGAAGATTTCCACTGCAACTCCTTTCGTGTTTCTTTGGTCTTTGGGCAACTGATTAAACAGTTTTGGTCCTCTCACTACAAAACTATTTTCTTTCAGGGTTAAGGATGTTCCCTGTCTCGCCTTCAATTTGGGAATATGACAGTCTACCGTTTCTACTTTCCACGGTTGTTTGGGGAGTTATAGGGTTCAGAATAAGATTAGGAACTAGTTTCTCCATTATTTTCCAAGTGTAAATAATGGTGTATCTTTCTCTTCTCCTTTCCAGTGAATATAGGTCTAGTTCGCGTAACTTTTCCCAGTAATTTAATTTTTTGCATCTATTGATCTTGGCTGTGAAGCTTCTCTGGATCCCTTCCAGCTGTCTAATGTCTTCTTTCTTATATGGGGATGTTAGGACCAAGCAGTATTCCAATTTGGGTATTATCAGGGTTTTCAGGAGAGGAATCATTACATTCCTATCCCTTCGTTTAAAGGTTCTCAATAGCTGACCCATTATTCTCTTTGCTCTGTTTACTGCTCTTATTTTGTGTTTCAAATTTCTCATCATCTGTCATTACAACCCCTAAATCTTTTGCTCTGGAATTTCCCTGAATTTCCTGTCCATTTGGGGTATAATATTCCATGGATTTTAGGTCTTCTCTTTCTCCGTACAGTAATAGCTGAAATTTCTCGGTTAAACTTCATATTGTTGTCTTCCGTCCACTTGTAGATTCTGTTTATGTCGTTTTGTAGAGATCCTATGTCTTCTGGGTTTCTTGTTTTTCTACTGATCTTTGTGTCATCCGCAAAGGATGTTACTGTGCTGTCTCTGGTAACGTCCTCATCTATGTCAGTTAGCATGATTATGAAGAGTAGTGGAGCTAATACTGTTCCTTGTGGTACTGAGCTGAGGACCTCTGATTCTGATGAAGATACTCCTTGTACTGTAACGACTTGCCGCCGCTCACTGAGGAAATTATTTATCCATTTCCCTACGTTTCCTGTTATTCTCATATATTTCAGTTTATGTATTATGATTCCGTGGTCACACTTGTCGAACGCTTTAGCAAAGTCTGTGTATAGTACATCATAGTTTTCATTACTTTCAAGTGAATCAATAATGTTGTTGTAGTGTTCCATTAGTTGTGATAGGCATGATCTGCCTGACCGAAACCCGTGTTGGTTATCATTGAATTTTTTCTGAGTTTCCAAAAAGTCATAGATTTTCTGTCTAACTATTCTTTCAAATATTTTAGTGAGATGGGATGTAAGCGATACTGGCCTATAGTTTTCGGCCTCGGATCGATCTCTTCCTTTATATATTGGGACTATGTTCGCGGTCTTCAGGACCTGCAGCTGAGTGTGTTTTTAGTTTCTCTATGGCGTGTGTAATATCATCCTTCGTAAAGTCGAAATCCGTTATACTTTCCCCTTGTGGTTCTTCTTCAAAGAACTCGTTTTTATCGCATATCAATTTGTCAGTTTTCGGGATACTGAAAGATGATTCGTACTGAGCTCTTAATATTTCAGATACTTCTGTTAGATCATCAGATAAAGCACTGGTCTCATTTTTTAAAAGTCGGATAGTCGCATGGTTTTTCGACTTTCTTTTTGATAAATTATAGAAGTACTTTGAGTTAGTCTTTATCGCTCCTATAGCGTCGTCTTCTTCTTTTTCTGTATGCTTCTCGATTAGTTCCTGTATGACGACATCGATACTTTGCAGTTTATCATTTAATATTTTTCTGATGTTGTTATCTTTACAATTACTTAATTTTGCAGTCACTCTTTTTCTCTTTCGAAACACTGCCCTCATTTGTCTTTCGGACCTGCTTCTCTTTCCTCTTTGTTGTATCTGTGGGACATGTTTTTCCACAATTTCTAACGTCTTCGCCTCAAACGTCATTAGCATCTCCTCCGTTGTCTTGGCCTCAAAAATGGTTTTCCAATCTATTATTTCCATGCTGGATGTCACATCTTCCCAGTTTAAAGCTTTGGAGTGAAAATTAAAAATTTCGAATTTGCTTCTTTCTGTTGTGCGTGTTCTTTCCTTTCCTGTTGCCTTTATATTAGTTGTTATTTCAATGATGATGTGGTCCGATATCCACTGTTCCCTCTAAGGTGTGCGCGTGTGCGCGCGCACACGCGTTGTGAAACCCGCGCACACAGCAAAATTAAATGCGCACAGGCTCAAGCGTGTCATGAGTCACGACAGTAAATGAAGTAATTTTAAAAATTTCAGTTTAATGAATTCTATAAAGAACAAATTAAGAAACCGCTTGAAAGAAAATCATTTGAACATGCTCATGCGAATTAAAAGTTACCTGAATGATGACGGATGTATTAATCTTCATAGAGTTTATTTGGAATGAACAAATGCTAAAGATCGTAGGGAGAAATCATAATCATACTTTAATGAAAGACACTTTCATTTAATGCTATTTTGATTATATTTTATTTTACTGAATTTTATTATTTTTTATTTTATTCCTATTTTGTGAATGGATAAAATGATGTATTAATCTTGATAGTCTATTTTAAATTGCTAAATGTTAAAAATTGTTTGGAGAAATGATAACTAAAATAGTCATTTCCAATTAATGTTATTTTTATTTTATTTCTTTATTTTGTTGAATTTTATTTTACTATTTTTTATTTTATTCATATTTTTAGAATGGATAAAATGTTTTCTTTTTTAAGAATATATAATATTGTAAACAGTTTTTTAATATCCATTTAATAGTACCGTAATGATCAAGCTATCACCTTATGGAAATAATATTTATTAAGTATTTAATACTTATATATATTTCATTTTGAAGATAATAGCGCTCAGAAAAGTTTGCACAATTTTTCACCATGAATCTAAATGTAGGCACAACGAAAATTTCTTGCGCACACGGACTAAAAAAAATTAGAGGGAACATTGCGGCGATATCATAGTTGGGGATATTTATACATTATCAATTAGATTACTGTTGTTTGTGAATACCAAATCTAGGCAGTTGTTTTTTCTTGTGTTTTCTGTTATTTCTTGCGTTAACATAAATTCATAAGCTAGAGCTAGTAGCATTTTTACCTGCTCCTGGTCTTCTCGTGTGCCCCCATTGTCCTGGTGTATTCATACATTTTTTCCTATCCTTTTATATTTCATTAATAGGAAATTAAAATCACCACACAGAAAAATATTTGGGGTTGGAGAGTGTAGATCTTTTACCAAGTTTCTTACCTCTGTAATGGAATCTGAAAATTTTGAGGTTGGCGTGTTTGGGGGTCTGTACATTACAATTAGTACCATATTTAATTTTTCAAATTTGCTGCTACACATTCTACGTAGTTGTTTGAGGTACTTATAGCCATTTCTGCTATGTGCCTTTCGCGTGTGTAAATAGCACACCCTCCTTTACGTCTCACAGTTCTGTCGGCTCGGAGTATGTTATAGTTGTGAATTTGTATTTCTTTTGTGTCAATACAGGACTCACAATTTTCACAGTTCGCCTGGCAGTCATTTAGATGAGTTTCCGTGAGGCATGCAAAGTCTGCTCTGGCTTCTTGCATGAGTCCTTTCAGGTATACAAGTTTGTTCGTGGACTGGTTTGATTTAAGGCCCTGTATGTTGGCTAGGATTATTTTTATTTTTTCTCTTTCTTTTTCGCATAGAGGTGGTTCCGATTTGTTTTCCAATGTGGGTGCCGGTTTCGTTGCCTTGTGGTCCTCCGAGAATTTACCTCTTTTTATCTTTGTCGGTACCTGTTGTCCCGATAACGCATGAAGTGCCTTTGTTCGTACCTTCTGTCCGGCTCTCGGATTCCTATACTTATATTTGTCAGCTGGTTTTGTAATTGCTGGATATTATTTAGCAGCTGAAATGTGTTGGCTGCGTCTAAAAAATTGGCACTCTTCTTTGTTGTTCGTTTTTACTGTTCACTCGTTGCGTTCCTTTGAGGGTGGTGGTATAGGCATTTTTTCCATATTTGCAACTCCCATATCTTGCATAAGTTTTGCAGACCGTAAGATGGTGGAACATGCATTTCTTATCAAATTTGCAGTATCCACTTGTGTAATGCGTTTTGTATAATGTGGGATGTGCATATATGCATTGCCCATCCCGACATCTGTAGATCCCTTTCGCGTAGTATTTACATACGATATTTTCTACGCTTCTGCTTCTTTTCTTATTATTTTCAAAGTTCTTAATTTTGGCATTATCATTATTTTTCTTTGGCTGTTTATTTTCTACGTTTTTAGTTATCTTTTTATCATTTCGCTCGTTGGACCGTTTGACTACTTCGCCACTTTTACTTATTTCTTTTCTTTCATCTATGTCTTCCTTCCGTATTATATTGTTTATATCGTTTTTTGTTATCAAATTGTTGTTCGTTATTATGCTGTTATTCGTTATTTCGTCTTCTCTCTTATCCACCCAGTTTTATTTATATATTATATTATATATATTATATATATATATATATATATATATATATATATATATATATATATATATATAATATACCTTACCTTACCTTACAACCTTACAAAGGTTCCGCGCGATGACTTCTCATTTCGCGAAGGTCAAGCTTGACGCCCCTCCTCTCGAGTTGGCCTGGTGAAGTAGTGAGTTGGATTCTTGCGCTCTCCACCTCACATAGCCAGGTACGCCCGGCTCATCAGGGATTGTTCTGAGCCAGGCGTCTAGTCTTCTTTTGAAGATTTCCACTGCAACTCCCTTCGTGTGTCTTAGGTCTTTGGGTAACTGATTAAACAGTTTTGGTCCTCTCACTACAAAACTATTTTCTTTCAGGGTTAAGGATGTTCCCTGTCTCGCCTTCAATTTGGGAATACGACACAGTCTACCGCTTCTACTTTCCACCGTTGTTTGGGGAGTTATGGGATTCAGAGTAAGATTAGGGACTAGTTTCTCCATTATTTTCCAAGTGTAAATAATGGTGTATCTCTCTCTTCTCCTTTCCAGTGAATATAGTTCTAGTTCTCGTAACCTTTCCCAGTAATTTAGTTCTTTGCACCCATTGAACTTGGCTGTGAAGCTTCTTTGGATCCCCTCCAGCTGTCTAATGTCTTCTTTTTTATATGGGATGTTAGGACCGAGCAGTATTCCAATTTGGGTATTATCAGGGTTTTCAGTAGAGGAATCATTACATTCCTATCCCTTCGTTTAAAGGTTCTCAATATCTGACCCGTTATTCTCTGTGCTCTGTTTACTGCTATCTTATTTTGTGTTTCAAATTTCGCATCATCTGTCATTGCAACCCCTAAATCTTTTGCTCTGGAATTTCTCTGAATTTCCTGTCCATTTGGGGTATAATATTCCTTGGACTTTAGGTCTTCTCTTTTTCCGTACCGTAATAGCTGAAATTTCTCGGTGTTAAACTTCATATTGTTGTCTTCAGTCCACTTGTAGATTTTGTTTATGTCGGTTTGTAGAGATCCTATGTCTTCTGGGTTTCTTATTTTTCTACTGAGCTTTGTGTCATCCGCAAAGGATGTTACTGTGCTGTCTCTGGTAACGTCCTCATCTATGTCAGTTAGCATGATTATGAAGAGTAGTGGAGCTAATACTGTTCCTTGTGGTACTGAGCTGAGGACCTCTGATTCTGATGAAGATACTCCTTGTACTGTAACGACTTGCCTCCGCTCACTAAGGAAATTATATATCCATTTCCCTACTTTTCCTGTTATTCCCATATATTTCAGTTTATGTATTATGATTCCGTGGTCACACTTGTCGAACGCTTTACCAAAGTCTGTGTATAGTACATCATAGTTTTCATTACTTTCAAGTGAATCAATAATGTGGTTGTAGTGTTCCATTAGTTGTGATAGGCATGATCTGCCTGATCGAAACCCGTGTTGGTTATCATTGAATTTTTTCTGAGTTTCCAAAAAGTCATAGATTTTCTGTCTAACTATTCTTTCAAATATTTTAGTGAGATGGGATGTAAGCGACACTGGCCTATAGTTTTTGGCCTCGGATCGATCTCCTCCTTTATATATTGGGACTATGTTCGCGCTCTTCAGGATGCCCGGTATTTCTCCCGTGTCTAATGATCGTCTCCATATCCAGTATAGGGGCTCAGCGATTGCATTCTTGCAGTTTTTGATCAGTGTGGCATTCCATTTATCCAGTCCTGCCGCTGAGTGTGTTTTTAGTTTCCTTATGGCTTGTGTAATATCATCCGTCGTAAAGTTGAAATCCGTTATACTTTTTCCTTGTGGTTCTTCTTCAAAGAACGCGTTTCTATCGCATATCAATTTGTCAGTTTTTGGGATACTGAAAGATGATTCATACTGAGCTTTTAATATTTCAGATACTTCTGTTAGATCATCAGATAAATCCCTGTTCTCATTTTTTAAAGGTCCGATAGTCGCTTGGTTTTTCGACTTTCTTTTTGCGAAATTATAGAAGTACTTTGAGTTAGCCTTTATCGCTTCTATAGCGTCATCTTCTTTTTCTGTATGCTTCTCGATTTGTTCCTGTATGACGACATCGATACTTTGTAGTTTATCATTTAATATTTTTCTGATGTTGTTATCTTTACAATTACTTAATTACTTACGTAATATATATATATATATATATATTTTAAATTTTATATATATGGTATCCGGAAAAATCATCGCCCACAATTCACCGTCCACAATTCATCGCCCACAAATCATCGCTCAGGATAATTCATCGCCCACAAATCATCGCTCACGATAATTCATCGCCCACAATTCATCGCTCAGGATAATTCATCGCTCACAATTCACCGTCCACAATTCATCACCCAGAAGAACAGATTGCTGCCCATCATCCAAATATTTGGAAATTTCTGGAGTGCCTTAAGAAAGAACAAACTTTAAGTGAAATCAGCATTGAACAGTTCATAGGTGGCCACAAACCTCAAAAGAAAAAAGAAAATATCGCAATTGTGCTGAACGAATTCGAAGACTTGTCGAAAGCTACGATTCAGAGCATTGTATTGTCGAATATATAAGAGGGATAGCTCATAATATTTCATATTAGAATGTGTTTTAGACAAAATAAAACGGAAAATGCCCGGTTAGGTCAACTGTACGCCCTTGATGATTGGTTAGGTTGTGATATTTTCGTTAGTTTAAACGAAAATGACGAGAGCAAAAATACATAATAAACAGTTTGGTAGTCCCGATAATACGTAAGTACCAAAATCAACTTTTTTTTAAACAAAGATTCGTTAAAAGATCAAGAGAGATAGGCTTAGACCTAAATACCTTTGAAAAAAGTAACCACGATAATAGACATAATTTTCGCAAATACTTTTTATTAAGTATGGTTTTAATAAATATATAAATATTTGACACATTTCTTTATTGTGGTTTTAGTAAATAAATATTGTTTCATACATTTTCTTATTCATTCTTATTTTGTTGGGGTGAACAAATATATATTATTATAGGGTGGATCGATTTTACATTGTTTTCGATTTCCATATTCTAATAGAGACAAAAACTTGCGCATGCATGAGAAAATAGCCTCTGCAAAATCTTAGCTTAATAGGTAATCATCTTCTGCCCCCGGCAGAGCGATGAAAATCATATTTTAGTAGTCTAAAACGTATTTTTCTTATAATTTTTAAAATATTTCAATATGCATCAAAATTATTCCTAATAACTATAAAGTCGATGAAAAAGACCTCATATGATCGTTTTTCCAAGCGCGTTGTCCTACGTTAATATCTTTTGCCCCCGGCAACAACGTCAAATGTTGAAAAAATAGGAAATTTATATACATATTTTCAGATCGGCTCTTTGTCTTAAATAATGCATTTATATATTTCCCATAGCATTTATATCGTTGCTTAGGCATGAAATAACACACACGCAAAATTTTATGACTCTAGAGTAATATCTTCTGTCCCCGAGAAAAGTCTAAATGTGGATTATAATTACGTTAATGCGATGTTATGAGTACGATAAGTACTAAGTACAGCTCCTCGCTTGCTAATTTTATAAAATTAGCAACCCAGAACTCACCACGAGGAGGTGGCTGTACGTCGAGTTCCACCCTATCCAGCCCCAACCACCCTTCCTTTGGCTGCATGTCGATTTACATACGGTAATCTTTCTTAGAATCAAATCGTGGAATTTTTGTTCGGGAGTGAAGACGGGAGCGGATGAATCCGTCCCTCTCTTCTATTCCACTTACACTGGCAGAGGCTTCGGTTACTAATTTGATGAGTCTCTCGACCGCTTGAGTATGACAAGGGAATAGTGGGATCAGTCCATCAGGCTGGTCTCCCGTCTCAACAAACTCTTTTATTCGGGTATCAGGTATTGTTTTTGTAACGGGGGGTTCGGTCACCTCAGCCGTTTGCCAGTTGATCATTCCGTAATAGTTTTGACTATCGTAGAGCAGCTCAGGCATGGTGAAGGCTCGAATTTCCCCCGCTGGTGATTGTTTTGATCGTGCTTTTAATATTCTTCTCCATCCCAATTCTCTTATGTGTTGCTCATCGGCATGTAGCATGGAGATCAAAATATTTTCTGGGTGAGCAAAGAAAGAATTTCTACGGAGGACTTTGTTGGCGATTGTCTTAGATCTTTGAGGCATGGTCTGAGAGAGACGCATCATTTCGAAAAAATGTTTTGCGCCCTCAGTGAAACTGGAGTTTTTCTTTATCTTAAACCAAATTGGTGCGTAAACTGTCATAATGAATCGCACAATTTCGTTGAAGGTGCTGGAGGGTTCACTGGTTGAAACATAGAGGCGCAGAAATCTATTTGCTGTTGTCAGCCACCTGGAATGCGCCATCTTACCTGGAGTTCGAGCCGCGAGAGCTGAAGAGCAGCTACCGCTCGACACTGCTCTGTAGATGCCTAACAAATATTTTTGGTCAGTGCTCAACTCGGCATCATCTATGTCAATGTCGGGAGATGGAATGGCATCGAATTCTGTAATTGGAAGTTTTTCGCAGTCGTTCAGTTGTTTTCCAACTGGTCCAGTAAAGCCCATTGGCCCAGTTGTTTTGCCGTCCAAGTCTTGAATGAGGTGTCGCAGTGATAATTCATTACCGTGTAATAGGCATATGATCCACTGAACTGGCCTTTGTAGTTTCATTTCAATCATACGAATGGCTCCACCCTTTCGATCCGTGTTCACTGCGGTACCATCACAGCCGATAGCCACAATGTCGTCCGTGCTAATATTGTTAGTCTCTAGAAAGTTGATGATACCTGATGTTATTGCAGTGGCAGAACCTGATGCAGGAGTGAAATGCCCCATGTACTGGGATTCTGGTTCTTGAACTAAAACTATATGCTCTTCTACCACAGTCCTTCTATGCTTCACATTGTCTATTTCTTCTTGTGTCATTGTTTTATCTTTACGTCCGTCAAAGAAAATGCCCTGTAATGGTAGCGTGATCTTGTCATCTTGCTGATGCTCAGAACGAACTCTTTTTCTGGCTCTTCTTATCTTATTTCGATCAATCATTGAACTGACATCATCTTCTCGTATCCAGCCAACATCCTCTAACAACGAAGAAGCAATAAATGAAGCAGCTCTGTCTGAGACGCCCGTACGATCACAAGCTTCAGCAAGTACCTGGAGTTTCATTCGTGTTTTTTCCTTCATGTCATGTTTATCTCTCGGTGTTAGTTCATACGATGACGATGATTCTATAGATGTATCCTCGGTTTCACTAGAGGCTGACGAAGAAGGTTGTTCTTGAGAAGTTTCTTGTCGTTTACTAGTCGACGGCTCTTGATGTTCTGCTATTCCTTCTTGTTTCAATATCGCCAATCTTCTTGCAAGAGTCACCTCGTTTTTATTTGTTGTTTCAACATCCAAAGTTCCTATTGCCATTTTGCGATCACTTCTTTGGTCGAGTAAAAACTGTTGCTCTTTCAGTGGTACTCGTCGTTCACGAGGGCAGCTGCATTTTGTCAAATCAGGGCATTTACAAGCCGATATGTCAAATAAGGTGGTCTTAGTTGATTTCTTGAAGGCCTCAAGATTTTTCTTTAACGATTCGTTCTTCTTTTTCGCGTTCAGTGATTTGATGATGTTAGCCATTTTATCACGATAACTTTTCAACATTTGATTTATCCGTGCTGTCGAAACTGTTGGAATGGAAGCTAATTTCCACAAGTATTCCAGTCTCTCCGTGACCACAGCAGCGATGTCTTTGAATGGAGGTTCCTTCTTTGATGATCTCAACTCAGTTCTCACATGATGGTAGTATTGCATCACATCTTCACATGTGGGAAAACATCGCAAATTCAAATCTTTCCCAGCACCAAATATTGGACACGTAACCGATCTTCTAGTTGTAGCGGTAGCCATCCTGTAAAGATTAAAGAATAATGTATTGTTCTGTTACGCAATAAAATCGAAAAAAACAGAGTTATGAGAAAAACAAACAAGGATATGAGCAGAGAGATTGAGCACACTGAGGACTCTGAGTGAGGAGCCACACACACACACACACACTGAGGACTCGAGGAGCCAGCTGCAAAATACACACCTGGCTTCGACGCTGTCAAAAGGCAACTGAGGGAACTGCGCAGTGCGTACTGGCGCGTCAGTGGCAGCTGCTGCTGGCAGCACTCATCAGAGACGACCTTTAAACCCTAGCCTAGAGTCATAAAATTTTGCGTGTGTGTTATTTCATGCCTAAGCAACGATATAAATGCTATGGGAAATATATAAATGCATTATTTAAGACAAAGAGCCGATCTGAAAATATGTATATAAATTACCTATTTTTTCAACATTTGACGTTGTTGCCGGGGGCAAAAGATATTAACGTAGGACAACGCGCTTGGAAAAACGATCATATGAGGTCTTTTTCATCGACTTTATAGTTATTAGGAATAATTTTGATGCATATTGAAATATTTTAAAAATTATAAGAAAAATACGTTTTTGACTACTAAAATATGATTTTCATCGCTCTGCCGGGGGCAGAAGATGATTACCTATTAAGCTAAGATTTTGCAGAGGCTATTTTCTCATGCATGCGCAAGTTTTTGTCTCTATTAGAATATGGAAATCGAAAAAATGTAAATTCGATCCACCCTAAATTATATAAAATGTATATATGTATGTTCGGTGAATTGTATGGGCGATGAATTGTGTTGCGGTGAAATGTATGAGCGATGAATTGTGGGCAGTGAATTGTGGGCGGTGACTTGTGGGCGATTAACTTTCAAAAAACCATATTATATATATTAAATTACTTATATATAAGTTATATATATATATATATGAAAATTATTTCACGAAAGTAACACGTGACAAATATTTATGATGAATAAAACCACGAAGGAAAGGAAACACAGAATGGTGCTCAAGCGCTTTCGTCTAATGACATCCTCAGGAACACTGAAGTAAATAAAGAGTTCAAGACTATATACAGGTTAGAAAAAAAAAATATATATATATATACAGTATATATATATAATAAATATAGAAATAAAAACTGTGGGAGGAGCATACAAATTTGTAAGGAAAACTACCAATTTTAGCACTTTGCCCGAATTCAACACAAGCTCAAATGGATTGTTTACAACCAATTTTATAGTTAATGCCTGAATGATATATAGATCACAAAAAATATTAAAAAATATATATAAAAATAAATTGAAAAATAAAAATTGTAAGAGGAGCATATAAATTTATAAGGGAAAACTACCCAAGTTTTAGCACTCTGCCATTCTTGTCTAAATCCGTTCTGAACGAATTCAACACAAGATCAAATGGATTGTTTACGACCAATTTTCTAGATAAAGCCTGAATGATATATAGGTCACAAAAAAAAAACTAAATTGAAAAATAAAAATTGTAAGAGAAACATACAAATTTATAAGGAAACACTACCGAAGTTTTAGCACTCAACCATTCTTGTCTAAATCCGTTCTGAAGGAATTCAAAACAACAGGATCGAGTTGAAAAAGACCTTTGCTCATGTTAAAGTTATTTGTAAGTTGGATAATAGCAGACTCAAGAATATTTCTATTAACAATTTTGCCAGAGTGAAACAAAACTGAAGCATTATTCCAATCAATACAGTGGGATAACTCTGACAAATAGACAAAAAGGGCACTGGACGACTGTCCCGTTCTAACGGAATATTGATGCGTGTGCAAATCCTTTCCCGTCTACCAATGTAAAAGGAATCACATTGTTTACAACCAACTTTATAGATACTGCCTGAATTATTGGTAGGGCTATTTTTTACTATGATATTTTTCACAATATTGTTATATGAAAATACTACATTAACATCCAAAAGTTTAAGTACATTAGCAATGCCTAAAAAGCCTTGGAAAAATGAAAGTACTAAAATATTCTTTGACAAAGTGCGAGTGTTATTATTCACACGATAGAAGGTTCGTTTTGCCTTGTTAAGACAAGATTCCATAGACGCAGGTGGGTAGCACATATCACTTCCAATACCGTTGATTTTTTCCAATTCGGCATCGATGTATTCCGGACTGGCGATCCTAAGAGCGCGGAGAAACATTGAAGAAAATATGGCCTTCTTAATAGGGGTGTCATGTCCAGAGTAAAAGTGTACGTAGAACAAATTGTTTGTTTTTTCCGAAAGATACTAAACTTAAAACCTGGGCTTTCCCTATGTACACGCACATCCAAAAACGGGATTGAGTTGTCTTGTTCCATTTCTAAAGTAAACTTAATGGAGGGACTTGATCATTTAACTGAAGGAGGAAGTCATCCAGGTCACGATTCATGGGCCAGATACACAAAATATCGTCGACGTACCGCAACCATGGGATGCCAAACCCCAGGATTCTCGGAATGTAAGTAATTTCGAAAAACTCTGGACATGACACCCCCATTAAGAAGGCCATATTTTCTTCAATGTTATTAGAGTAGCATACGAGTTTACCAACGGTTTAGCGTTCTACCCTTCTTATCTAAATCCGTTCTGAAGGAATTCAAAACAACAGGATCGAGTTGAAAAAGACCTTTCCTTATGTTGAAGTTATTTGTAAGTTGGATAATGGCAGACTCAAGAATATTTCTATTAACAATGTTGCCAGAGTGAAACAAAACTAGCATTATTCCAATCAATACAGTGGGATAACTCTGACAAATGGACAAAAAGGGAACGGATTTAGATAAGAAGGGTAGAAAGCTAAACCTTTGGTAAACTTGTATGCTACTCTAATAACTTTTATTTTTCAATTTATTTTTATATACATCGAACTTAAACAAGAAGGGCAGAGTGCTAAAACCTGGGCAGATTTCCAGTATAAATTTGTATGCTCCTCTTTTTTATTTTTTTATTTTTATTTTTATTTTTCAATTTATTATTTTTTTTTTTAATTAACTATAACATTGGTTGGAAACAATTCATTTGATCTTGTGTTGGATTCGAGCAAAGTGCTAAAACATCGGTAGTTTTTTCCTTACAAATTTGTATGCTCCTCCCACAATCCTTTAATGTTTAATTTTTATTTTTATTTCTCCGTTTATTGTATATAATATATATATATTTTTTCTGTAATCTATATATACGCTGTAACTCTTTATGTACTTCAGTGTTCCTGAGGATGTCATTAGACGAAAGCGCTTGAGCACCATTCTGTGTTTCCTTTCCTTCGTGGTTTTATTCATCATAAATATTGTTCACGTGTTACTTTCGTGAAATAATTTTCATATATATATATGCCAAACGGGTTAAACATTAGATATTAGGGTAAAACAGCATAAATATGCGTGTAGAACAGCAAATAATTCTAATGCATTGTTTAACCATATGTATACGGGGTTCCAATAAACCTTAACCTCCCGCCCATGGCCTAAACCATTAGAGGTACAGTAAAACTAAACATACCTTACAAAAGAGAATTTAATCCTGCCTTTAATGAGAAACAATTAAAACTTGGTGTTCCCGGCATTGGCTTCCAAGACAGCCTGAATTCGCTTTGGGTAGCTTGCCAAAAGTGACGTGAATAGATCTTGATCGTTACGCAAATTTGCTAAAACAGTTTCAATGTGTTGCGTCATTGTATCCTTCGAAAATCGATTTGCTGCAGGTTCTTGAAACAAGAGACATTCAACCTTGTCCTTTATAACTGATCCAATGTGTTCACAGACGTTCAGGTCAGGAGAATTTCCTGGCCATTCTTCATTTCCAAAGAAATCGATCTCATGGTTCCGCAACAACTGTTGAGTGACTAATCGACCTGATCGACATCCATAACATTGTTTGGGTTACTTAGAAAAGGAATGAAATGCTGGGATAGAATAATATCACGAAAATACTGTCCATCCCAACTCTGACCATTTGTCTTTAGCACCCACATGAGCTTCTTTGCAGTGAACAAAACAAACACACCAACACAGTCTGGACTTTTTAATAATTCGCGATAATGTTCATTGTCATCGATTTCATCTGGTGTTGTGGCCCACACTCGATCATTTTGGTAGTTAGGCCGACGTGTTACGTAAACAGAAAATTCATCGGAGACAGCTAAATGCATGAAATCATCCACATCCCAATCTTCAAGATATGGGCAAACCACATTCTGTCATCGATGTTAAGTTGAGTTTTTCTTGGCTTTGGAAGTTCATGCTAAGGCTTTAAACCTTTCCTATGACGGTAAAGTCGAATGATCTCACCACTAACGATCTTTCCTCTCAACACTTCGATCTCTCTAGAAAGTTTAGCACAGCTATTTTTCCGCTTACGCGTACCGCTTTCAATGATGTCCTTTGTTTCCTGAGAGAGTGGCAAATTTGGGCGCCCAGATTTGGTTGTATCCATTTCACATTCATCCAAAGTTTTACTCCAATTTCTTTTGACGAAGTCCTCAATTCTTCGCAACTTTTTGGCAACCCATGAACGTGTTATAAAGGTGGCTCCAGCATCACGAGCTTCCCGAAATGTTATTGCTCGTATGCGATCTATCACACGTTGCCTCTCCGAGTCACCAATTAATTGAGAAGCCATTATATTATCACTTTATCAGCTAGAGTAATTTTAATACCTGCAATAAATAAAGAATTTTATATATTTTTCTAATCACTAAAAACTATTTCGATATAAGTAAACATGTAAGCTGCAAATGGGGGGAGCTCAGGTTTTTTGGAACCCCTTAGATGTAATCATAGCATTAAGTGGGATAGTTCTAAGGCGCTCGTTAAAAACAGAGGTATAATTGAAAGAAATATTCTAGACTGTGCATTTATCCATTTTAAAAATAATTTCAATAACAGTGCGGGAATGTATAAAATTGACAATATCCTGTTAAAATTTCTTCTGCCTCTCATTAACGCTTGTTAATTATGTGCTAATCTTTTTGTTTCCGTCCCGCTGTATATATATCATATTTTGGGTATCAAATCATTTTTCTTATTCCCTGTGGGCATTGGCGGATTATCACTGAGGCTATTGACGCTGAAGCCTCAGGTTCCCATGCTTGAGGGACCTCCAAATCAACTGAGTTTCGATGATATAATTCGAGATTTCGCAAACTTCTCTGATTAAATATGACAGAGTACACAAACTGACAAATTCCCTGTTTTATTTTATGTTTTATAGGCCCTAAAGTAAAATTTGTTTAATACTGTTTGGTTTGGCAAACCGCAAAATACACTGTGTTAAGTTTCTTTTAAGTTTGTTTCTCAATTAGCCTGAGCACCGTACACATAATTCGTGTAAATGTACTATTTACTGTACATGTACATATATTGTTAATAAAAACCTATTGAAAAGGCCCCCATATCCTTCATTGTCCCGGGACCCCGAGGTGTCTTAATCCGCCTCTGCCTGTGGGTTTGCATCATACATTCATTTCAAGGGTTTAATTTTGAAATTCATCCCATATATATATATATATATATATATATATATATATATATAATGAGAGGAGGGGCGACAAGCTTGACCTTCGTGAAATGAGGGATCATCGCATGGAACATTTGAAAGGTTGAAAGGTATAGAATTATTTATTTTAATACAAAAGTTAACCCCAAAATGGGTCTATCTTTTCGTGTTCTTTAATAAACTTTGAAAGAAAAAGGAATTATAACGTAAACTATAGCTACAAATTAATAGGCTCAAAGCAATATATGAATTACATAAAATGAAGAAACTCAAACAAATATAAAATTTTATACTTATGGTGACATACCAATTTCTAAATTAGGAAAAAATGTGGTTCTTTTGCATTATCCTCCCAACACTAATTTTTTTATATAATGTTGGTTTGGTTTTGGTTATGGTACCTTATTTTCCTTCCATTATAAAAAAAGGTGCTACTATAGCGTGATTCCTACCGGTGACTTCGATACTATAGGGTGATTCCTACCCGTTTTGGTTCGAAACTACAGTACTGTAGAGTGTGATTCCTATCCAAGGTGTAAATGAAAATATAATAAATATAAAATGCTATTTATTATTCAATTTTATTTATTTAAAAAATAGTTTCGGTGCTACTATAGTAAGTGGTCTACCTACGATTGGTTAGGTTTAGTCACGATATTTTCGTTAAAACTAACGAAAATATCAATACTAAACCTAACCAATCGTCAAGGGCGATGGACATTGGAATGTAAACAAGCAATTAGTAAACAAGGTAAGAAGCTATAATTAAAAGGTAGACCGCCGAATCGAGGTAGGAATCACGCTATAGTAGTGTTAGAAAATCTAGAAGAGGAAGAACCATTGTTGTCCCAAGGCGATACGATGACTAAGCTGATTGATGCAGCATTGCTTGTATATATATTAAGTTAAGGTGTATATATATCCATCTCATAATTGTAAGGTTAGTGAAAAATTAAATTAATTTAGAACTAGCATTTTTGAGCTCTTGTGGCATCGTTGTTTGGTCACATTGTTGGCATCATTTTGGGATGCTGCGCGTCCTTTCTACTCGTTTGTGGAAGGTCGTACGTAAAGGTGTGGTTTGATAGAGAGCTCTCTTGCAATTCAGTTTGGTTGTTTAGATACATGATTGTTGCATCGTGCAATAGTCCAGGTTGCGTTGTTGTTGCAAGGTTCATAAAGAAGACCACAAATAGTACCCTTTTGTTTACCTTTTAAGTTCATGTAATTTAAGGTCTAAGGTAGGCCCGCATCGAGTCAGCAACCCTGAGGTTACCCTGAGGTAGGACCTAATAGGATCTCAAATCCGTAAAGTTTAATTTAGCTTAACTTGGGCTTTAGGTAGAACTTGCCCTTTAGAATTTGGCCGTTCACGGCTCAGCTGGGATTTCGAACCCGACAAATAAATAAAATAACATGGTCCTTCGAACCGGATTTCTACCCCAAGACTGAGTCAGTGACCATTTTTCGGCAAAGTTCTGATTGTGCAAATTGTATCCCAAGTTAAGCCTAGACGGGTTGAGTATTATTGAGTTAAGGTCCCAGGGTAAAGTTTGGTCGCCCAATTGCGAAACTTGGCCAGTCGTCTGTCGTTTTTTGGCCTACCTTTTTTCCGGTTTGGTTAATTTTGGGTTATTATTGAATTAAGGTCCCAGGGTAAAGTTTGGTTGCCCAATTGCGAAACTTGGCCAGTCGTCTGTCGTTTTTTGGCCTACTTTTTTTCCGGTTTGGTTAATTTTGGGTTATTATTGAATTAAGGTCCCAGGGTAAAGTTTGGTCGCCCAATTGCGAAACTTGGCCAGTCATCTGTCGTTTTTTGGCCTACTTTTTTTCCGGTTTGGTTAATTTTGGGTCATTATTGAATTAAGGTCCTGGGGTGGAAAATTTGGTATTCCATACTGGTGTTTGGTTAGTACCCCCACTCAGCAATTCAGTTTATTTGAAAGTAAAATTTGCGTTTGATCAGTTTGGTTAAGTATTTCTGCCAATTCAGCTCATTTGGTATTGAGCCCAAGGGTTGTTTACATTGAAGATGAGTGCATCTGAATTGAACAAATTTATAAAAAGGAGAAGTGCCTACAAAGGTCTAATTACAAAGGTCATTGCCACTATAGATTCTGCCATAGAGCAAGAGGATTTACGCTTAGTGACTGCGAAGCTTGCCATATTAGAAACTAAAAAGGTTGCTCTAAGTGAGGTAAATGTTAAAATTTAGGCTCTTATAGAAGAGGATGAAATAGAAAATAACATAATTTACTTTGAAGAGATTATTGATGATATGACTAACGTAGGCCTCCGAGCAAAAGAGTTTAGCAGCTCAGTACAGTTAGAGACCAGGTCTAATAATGAAACACAACACTCAACAAATGATGCTTGTGAAGTTAAGGTTAACAGATCTGTAGTTCAATTACCGAGGCTTGTACTCAAAACATTTTCTGGGAGTATTCAGGAATGGCAAGGATGGGCAGACAGTTTTCAATCAGCAGTTCATTCTAGTCAAGTGTTAAGTGCCGTGGAGAAGTTTAATTATTTGCGGTCCCTCTTGGAAGGGGAGGCAGCAAAGACTATAGCAGGATTAGCATTAACAGAGGCTAATTATAATGTGGCTTGGGATATATTAAAGAAACGGTTTGGTAAGCCAGAGATCTTAATTAAAAGCCACCTCCGTGCACTTTTAACTATACGTCCTGTTAATAATCCTAATAGTGTCAAGGAGTTACGGCAGTTATATGATGAATTTGAAATTAGAACTAGGTCTCTGGACAACTTGGGTGTAGGAATGGAAAAGTATGGTATAATGTTGGTTCCTACACTGGAGTCTAAATTGCCTAGCTCAATTTTGCTTGAATTAAGTAGGGGACACTCTGCAGAACATGTGTACATCCCCCTTCAGCAGATGTTAAGTCTTTTAGGCACAGAATTAGCAAGACGAGAGGGAGTTGAGTTTGCACAGTGGGATGGTAAACAAGAGGACAAAGGCAGGCACAGCACCAAAGTTTCCACAAAAAGGAATAGCCCAGGTACAGTGTCAGCTCTACATGCCTCCTCTGAGAATAAATTAAAGGGAATCAAGGAATGTATATTTTGCGAAGGCAACCACAAGTCATATAAATGTGAGGTGGCTGAGGCCTTACCCTTTGAGGAGAGAAAGGACAGGGTAACTAAGTCCACAGCATGTTTTAAATGTTTTTTGAAAGGTCATAGAGCAAGGTTTTGTAAGTTTAAAATTTTGTGCAAAAAATGTCATGGTAGGCATCAGCCATTATTGTGTGAAAACACTCTTAGTAGGCCTACCCCAGAAGTAGAGACATCAGTGGCACATGCCACTGCTATGCAAGGGAGTAAAAGTAAAGGGGGATTATTGCAAACAACTGCAGCCTTATTAATTGGGAATGAGGGAGAAGCTACTGTAAGAGTGTTGTTTGATAGTGGTAGCCAGTGTAGTTTTATTAAGACCAGAATTTCCAGAAAATTGAAGTTTAAAGAACTTAAGAGGGAAAATTTAAGAATTTCTGGGTTTGGGGGTTCCGTTCAAAACCGAACCAAATTTAAGAAGGTAGAAGTTCTGGTTAAAGGGTTGTTACCGCAAAGTCCCACTATCAAGGTCCAAGCTGTAGAGATTGAGGAACTTTGTGCTCCAGTCACTACTTGTTTAGATATGGCATGTGTCCAAGAATTGCAAGTTAAAGGAATTAATTTGGGCAATAATAAGTTTGAGGGAACAGAAGATATTAGTCTTTTGATTGGAGCTGACTATTATTGGGACTTCATCACTGGTAATATTGTCCGTACATCTCAAGGCCCAGTAGCTATTGAAAGTAAGCTAGGCTGGATGCTACATGGTAGTTATTGCAATGAAATGGAAGTTAAGGCTCTCTTTGTTAAGATTGAGGAGAACAGCCATGGTCTGGAAAGGCATTTGAAAGCATTTTGGGAACTTGAATCTATTGGTATAAAGGACAACCAGGCAAGTACAGTGAACAATGATGTTTTAGAGCACTTTGAAAAAGGGATTGGGTTTAGAGATGGTTGCTATGAAGTTGGCCTACCATGGAAGGATTCTTGCAAACCCGGTTCAAACCTTCAGCTAGCTAATCGGAGGTTGGAGACTTCATTGTACAGGCTAAGAAAAAATGAGGAGTTGTTAATTGAATACGATGAGGCCATCCTAAGTTATGTAAGGGAGGGCTATGCTGAAAGGGTGCAAGGTGAGCTGGTGAGCCAGGAGGCACATTATCTGCCACACCATGCAGTGGTACGGCGAGACAAAACTACCACCAAACTGAGGGTAGTTTTTGATGGCTCAGCCAAGGACAAAGGTGGTGTGTCCTTGAATGACTGTTTGGATGCTGGGCCAAATTTAAATGCAGATTTATTTTCCTTGTTACTGAGATTCAGGTTTGGTAGAGTAGCATTGACTGCAGATGTGAAGCAAGCTTTTTTGCGGCTAAAGTTAAAACCAGAGGACAGAGATGCAGTAAGGTATCTGTGGGTGGATACGAAAGACTTGTTGGAAAATGAACCTAAGGTTCAAGCATATAGAATGAAGTCAGTGTTGTTTGGCCTCAGCTCTAGTCCATTTCTGTTGGCAGCTACTATGCAGTACCATTTTAAGAAATATTCTGAAGTCTATCCTAACACTATTGAACATAAGGAAAAATTTTTATGTTGATGATTTGCTATGTTCCGTGGTAATACAGAAATGGCTAAACAGATATTCATGGAGCTAGAGCTATAATGAGGGAGGCTGGCATGGAGCTCAGAAAATGGCAGACCAATCATTCGCAATTACAAGAGTTTATGAGTCATTCCTCTGTAGTACCTGATGCAGCAGAAAGTATTGAGGATTCTGGTATTAAGGAGTTGTGGGCAATAGACGCAAAGGTGCTAGGCATCGTTTGGCAGCAAGATCATGATTTGTTTACCTTCAATGGGAAATCTTTAGTAGAGCTGGCCGAGAATGAGACAAGGTGGACAAAACGTACAGCTCTTAGTTTGGCTTCGAAGGTCTTTGATCCTCTTGGATTCCTGGCTCCATTTGTGATAAAGTCAAAATTTGGTTTCAGAGCCTCTGGGAAATTGGACTTGGTTGGGACCAAGAGTTACCTGATCATATGGTGGTAAGGTGGAAATATTGGTTCAAAGAATTGGCACATCTTGGAGACATTGAAATCCCAAGATGGTACTTTGGAGAGTTGAACAATAGTCCAGACAATTTGGAGCTGCACATCTTTTGTGATGCAAGTGAGGAAGCCTATGCAACTTGTATTTATATAAGAGGCGCATTGCAAGAAGAAGTAAGTTGCAGGTTGGTTGCTGCAAAGAGTAGAGTAGCACCTTTGAAAAGGCTTTCTGTTCCAAGGTTGGAATTGATGGGTGCCGTTATTGCTAGTCGGCTTGCAATTACAGTGCGAAAGTCTTTGGCCCTCTATGAAATTCCAAGCTATTATTGGACAGACTCCACTATAGTTTGGCACTGGTTAAGAAGTCAGGCAAGGAAATGGAAACCATTTGTTGCCAATAGGGTGGAGGAAATTCAAGCGCACACAGATCCAAGCAATGGAAGCATTGTCCAGGCATCCAAAACCCCGCTGATTTACCAACACGAGGAATTTCGGTGAAAGATCTTTCACAATCAAGTTTGTGGTGGAATGGGCCAGAGTGGCTAAAACTTGGAAGTGAAAACTGGCCTTCTAATCAGCCTATTGTAGGAGAATGCCAGGCTGAAGAAGCATGGGTGAGTGAGGTGAGAAAATGCGCTGTGAACAGTTGTCAAGTTATGCAGCAGGACCCCATATTGAGGCTTGAGGACATTAGCAGTCTGAAAAGATTGTTAAGAGTGACAGCATGGGTATATAGATTTACCAACAACATTAAGGGAGAAACAAGAAGGGAAGGAATTCTGAACAGTAATGAGATTCAGCAAGCCAGGAAATACTGGGTGGTATATATGCAGAAGAAAAAATTTGGTGAGAGAGAGAATTGCTCACCACCATCCATTACAGGTTCTACCAACACATTCTGCGCTCAAGGGTTTGGATGTGTTTTTGGATCAGGATTTATTGAGAGTAGGAGGTAGACTACAGTTTTCTGGGCTTCCAGAGGAGAAAAGACATCCAATTTTGCTACCTTCTGGGGGGCACTTTGTGGACCTTTTGATCCTGGATACTCATCATAAGCTGTTACATGCTGGAGTTAGAGAAGTGATAATAGAGATTAGACAACAATTTTGGATTCTCAAAATTAGACAAGTAGTGAAAAAGGTCTTGCATAAATGTGTGGTTTGCAAGCGTTGGAGTGCAAAGCCTTATTATGAAAAGGTGGCTCCACTTCCAAGAGAACGGTGTGTCTATACTGCCCCATTTGATGTAGTGGGAGTAGACTTTGCAGGGCCAGTCTATGTGTATGAGCGAGGGGAGTCTAACAAAGGTTATATATGTCTTTTCACCTGTGCTACCACCAGAGCAATCCATTTGGAGTTGGTAAGCAACTTAAGTAGTGATGTATTTCTTTTGGCCTTTAAAGGTTTGTGAACAGAAGGGGTTTCCCAAATAAAATCATATCGGATAATGCAAAAACCTTCAAAAAGGCTGCAAAGGAACTCCAAGAAATTTGGTCCTTGCTAAAGAGGAAGGATTCCAATCCTACTTTTCACACCAAGGGGTACAGTGGGAGTTTATTGTTGAGAGAGCACCATGGTGGGGAGGATTTTGGGAAAGGCTAGTGAGAAGTGTAAAGTGTCCATTAAAGAAACTTTTAGCTAATGCTCATTTGAGCAAAGAAGAATTCTCTACTGTTTTATGTGAAGTAGAAGCAATGGTGAACAGTAGGCCTATCACTTTTGTTTACAACAGTAGGCAGGATGCAGAGCCATTGACACCAAATCATTTTCTTTGTGGTAAACGATTAACATCAAACCCCAGTGTGCCAGAAGACTTGCAGCCCATCCAGAGCACTCAAGGAGAGTTAACCAGACGGTTCAGGTACCTTGAAGAGCTACAAGATCAGTTATGGAAGAGGTGGCAGATGGAATACTTGCCAGAACTCAATTATACCCATCAGGCAAGGTAAAGGGCTCCAATGCAAATTGTATCAAGGTGGGAGAAGTGGTAATGATTGGGGATGAAAGACAAGGCAATGCTGGAAGCTTGGCATAATTGAAGAGTTGTTTGTTGGCAAAGACAATTTAGTTAGGTCTGCACTGGTAAAGACTTCAGGAGGAAGTTAAAGAGACCTATACAAAAACTCTATGCTTTAGAAATCAGCAAAAACACAGATAGTCAAGATGAAACATTTGAGTTACAGCCTCATGAAGAAGGCTTGGCTAACCTTGCAGAAGTAATGACAACAATGCCTCTTCGGTGGGGAGTGTTAGAAAATCTAGAAGAGGAAGAACCATTGTTGTCCCAAGGCGATACGATGACTAAGTTGATTGATGCAGCATTGCTTGTATATATATTAAGTTAAGGTGTAATATATCCATCTCATAATTGTAAGGTTAGTGAAAAATTAAATTAATTTAGAACTAGCATTTTTGAGCTCTTGTGGCATCGTTGTTTGGTCACATTGTTGGCATCATTTTGGATGCTGCGCGTCCTTTCTACTCGTTTGTGGAAGGTCGTACGTAAGGTGTGGTTTGATAGAGAGCTCTCTTGCAATTCAGTTTGGTTGTTTAGATACATGATTGTTGCATCGTGCAATAGTCCAGGTTGCGTTGTTGTTGCAAGGTTCATAAAGAAGACCACAAATAGTACCCTTTTTGTTTACCTTTTAAGTTCTGTAATTTAAGGTCTAAGGTAGGCCCGCATCGAGTCAGCAACCTGAGGTTACCCTGAGGTAGGACCTAATAGGATCTCAAATCCGTAAAGTTTAATTTAGCTTAACTTGGGCTTTAGGTAGAACTTGCCCTTTAGAATTTGGCCGTTCACGGCTCAGCTGGGATTTCGAACCCGACAAATAAATAAAATAACAAGTAGCACCTAAAAAAAATTAGTGTTGGTATTAGGTTAGGTTAGGTTAGGTTTGGTTAGGTTAAGTTACTGTAAAAACAGCCCGCCGCAGGCGTTAGCCGTTACAAAAATAGTAGTGTTGGGAGGATAATCAAAAGTACCAAAAATTTCTTTTCAAGAGTATATAAATACAATGTGTAGAAAAGTGAAGAGTTATTTTAATTTATTTCCAAATATTGAAACGACGAGAACATTGATTGTAAACAGTTTGCTAATGTGTCACATACTCCACTGTCCTCTCATTTGGAGTAGGTTATGGAAAACTGATGAGTGGGTAGTTGGGAGGTAACGAAAATGGTTCACTGAGTAGGTAGGTAGTTAATCTAACAATTATTAAATTCCTTTTATGTCAATAACTGGGTGGAAGAAACCAATTGGTTGCTCACCAGAGTTATTCTCTACACTAGTATTTATATACTGTGTGGGAGGAGCGTGCTCGGTAATAGATACATTACCGCTCAACCAACCGAGGAAAAAACCAAGACAACGCTGGTGAAAAAAGCCCCGCGAAGAGGAGAACAAAGGAAGAACGAAAACGAAGAACGGGGCGAGAGGACGTACCAGCAAGTGCGCTCTCGACAATTACACAACCGGAGAAGGGAGAGACTCCAATAACTAAAAGTAAGTGACTAATTGAGTTTTTACCCCAGTAAGTTAATCGCATTAAATTAAGCTGGGTCAGACAAGTTAGGCCTACATTGTGGCCTAAGACCCAGCATCAACTCATAGCTTAAAAAAGGTGAAGGTAGATTGCCCTAACCTAATCTTGTGAGGAATCCTACTGTGGACCTCAATTTATCTGCCCGCTCTGGACCATTTCCGGAATCTCTAGGCTGACCCCTCTAGGCTAGACTTGATCTACTCTATAGTTAGACTGGAGATATAAGGGGTGGGTTAATTGTGGACCAATTCATACAGAGCATTTTTCGCATTGGTGGTCCGTGTGTGGGGAATTTACAAACCTTAACCTTACTTAACAAAATTGCAGAATTAGGCTAAATGGTCTAGCCTAAGCCTAAGCCTAACATAATCAAGCCTAATTAGGTCTACAACCTAGGGCCTAACTAGGAAACATTTACATTTAAGGAGTCTCATTCTCTTATAAGCTTAGACCTGAGTGACATAAGTACTTGGGGGGATTAAACCAAATTTGAACTTGACTGTTTTGTCTGTGCTCTCTCTTCTCTGGTAATTTCTTCTTGTCCTCTATTTCATTACGATCCCCAGTTAAACAATTTTGTCTTAGACATGGACAGTGCGGAATTGAAAAAGTTAAAAAAGAAAAGGGGGGCAAAGTTGGGAGCTGTTACAAAGGCTGTGAACACTTTTAACAATATTACACAACCAGGTAAGGAAAATTTAGAGAGTGTAATTCTTAAATTGGAAATTAAAAAGAAGGAAATAATAGCCATTAATGAGAGTATTTCAGAGTTAGTTGAATCTGAAATGGCTGAAGAACAATTGATAGACCTTTACGCTGATGATGATGATCAGGTAATCTCAATTGAACAGCAAATAAGGAGACTACGGTCTCGTTTGACTGACTTAACACCAAAAAAACCTAATTCTGATTTTAATCAAAGTAGGGCTAACCTTCAACAAAATTTAAGTGGCATGCTAAATCCTGAGTCACAAGAATTGAGGGCTCAGTTACCCATTTTGCTAGTACCAACATTTGAAGGGACACGGTACAATTCCCATCTTTCATTGACAAATTTGAGAATTTAATAGGTAATAAACCTTATTTCAACTGTTGAAAAGTTTAGTTACTTAACTAGTTCCCTTAAAGGCCCAGCTATAACCTGATAGCCTATTTACCAGCCGTAGGGGATTCATATGAAGTAGCTATTGATCTTTTAAAACGTAATTACATTAATAAAGATGAGATTGTATATAATTATCTCAACAAATTTTTGAATTTGCACCCATAAAGATAACCATAGTGATATGGAAATTTTTTATACAAAATTAGAAGCTATTATAGGACAACTGGTTAGCAATGAGATAGATATTAAAGCTTCATCTTGGATTATACAAAGCATAGTACTTAGGTGCCTTCCTTCGAGGGTTAAAGATATTTTAATTCTAAAGACGGGAGAAAATTATCCTAATTTAGAACAAATAAGAAAACACTTCCCCAATATCCTAACTAATTACAAATTGAGAGATTTTCCAACACATAAGACCCAGACTATGGATAAACCAAAGACTGTTCCCAGAGACCAACTAGCTACAGCCAAACAGACAAAACTTGATACTGTAGAATCAAATGTGACCAACTATAATACACGAACACCTACATTACAGAACTTTAATGTAACTGCTGCTCAACTTACACACCACATTGCAAATTTTGTGCAAGTAATGAACACAGTAGTACTGGTGTGACAAATATTCAGACTTTAACCAAAGGGCTAAAAGATGTGAACAGTTGAACCTGTGTAAAAAGTGTACTGGCTAGGGACATTATAAGAAAGACTGTAAATCTAGGTTAAGATTCAAGTGTAAGTTTTGTAAAAGTTTACGACATGTCTCCAATGTGTGATTCACCAAAGTGTCCAAACAATAGTACTCAAACTCAAAAGATACCTCCCCAAAACAAAGGTAATCAAGAAAATGCCACTTTCATGGGACATTCTGCTTGTTCAAACAATGTAACAAGAAACACTGAGATTCTTTTACCAACTATTACTTTGGACTTAGTGAATAGTGAGGGTAGTACCACTCCAGTGAGATGTCTTATAGACTGTTGTTCTCAACAAACATTTGTTTCAAAAAATGTAGTTAATAAATTGGGTTTGACACCAAACCCGAATGAACAAAACCTCATATTGCGTCCTTTGTTAAGGATAACTCGGACAAAAATAGCTATAAGACAATTGACCTGGAACTACATTTAGAAAGTAAATTCAAGAAAATTGAAGCAGTTTTATTTCTAAAGTAGGACAAAACAAACTGGTTATACCCAAACTAGAACAAACCATAAATCATTTGGGAAAACACTACAAAATAGCTGATAGACATATCACTAACAACACAGTAGCTAACATTGAAATGCTAATAGGGGCAGATTATATTAATCTTATTCATAAGGGCATAGTAGAGATAGGTAATGGTATAGCTATTCAGACTCCATCAGGGATAGCCCCTTTGGGTGACTTATCAGAATACAACCTAGACCTAAACCAAAACAGTTCATGACCAACAAATACTATGTGCCTCAACTCAGTCCTACATAACACCTGTAAGAATTGCAACACTTTGAATAATATTATCTCAACTGAGAACATTAATTCATCATTATCAAATGAAACTTTGGATGAGGCAATTCAAACTTTATGGTTGCTAGAATCTGTGGGTATACATGACACAAATCAACTTCAGAAGATCAGTTAATGGTAGAAAGATTTGAAGACACCATTCAGTGCAAAGACAATAGTTATTTTGTTGAGTTACCTTGGAAAATAAATTGTCCAACTTTAAGAGACAATCTCAAAGTAGCTAAAGGACATTTATATAAAGTAATGAAAAAACTCAGACAAGATAATAATATTCAAAAGTACAGTGATGTCTTCAAAGAACAGCTACAGAAAGGCTTCATTGAAGAAGTAACAAATAACCCTTTTAAAAAAGATGGTTGTCATTATTTAACCCACAGGGGGGTTTATCGACAAGATGCCCCAACAACAAAACTCAGAGTAGTATATAACTGTAGCCTCAAAGACAGTGATAAACACAGTTTGAATGATTGCTTGATTGAGGGTCCTAATCTCATTTCTGACCTTGTGAAGATCTACTGAGGTTCAGGTTAGACAAATATGCCGTACAAAGTGACATTTCAAAGGCATTTTTGAGAATAAATCTTAAAAATGAATATGATAAGAACCAACTTAGGTTCTTATGGTTCAAGGATCCATTTGATTTGAATAAAGGGTTCATAACCTATAGATTTAATGTTGTGTTGTTTGGAGCCAATTGCTCACCTAGCCTATTAGCATTGACAATTAGACATCATTTAAACCAGTTTAATAACTCTTTAACATTGAACTTCCTTAAGGAACATTTTTACGTAGACAATCTAATAGGCTCAACGACAACAAAATCTGAATTATCTGAAGTCTATGAACACTCTCAAAACATTATGCAACAAGGTAACTTTGAACTTAGAGAGTGGATTTCAAATGATGAGGATTTAAACAAAAAGATTTTAAAGGATAATAATGGTCTTACTGAGCCATCAGACAGAGTTAAAACTTTAGGTATGAACTGGTATTTGGATGCAACTTCTAACAGTCATGATTCAATCTGTACTAAAGGTTTTAAACTTGATGAGGAAGCAAATACTAAAAGACAAATATTATCAGAGGCTTCCAAAATTTTTGATCCCATGGGTCTATTCCTGCCTTCAACAATAAAATCAAAGATTCTCCTCCAAGAAATTTGGAGGACAAATGTTGGGTGGGATGATCCAATAACAAATGAAAATCAAAAATCTTGGAAGAAGTTAGCTACTGATTCAAAGGTGCTGTGGGTTTAGGGATAAGCCCCAGAGACTTCATGTGTTTGCTGATGAAAGCACACAAGCTTATGGGTGCTGTGCGTATCTTGTAAGCCCTATAGAAAGTCATCTAATTTATGCAAAAGGGAAAGTTGCACCTCTCAAACCTACCCGAACCATACCTCAATTGGAACTATTGGCTGCTACATTAGCCATTAAAACCATTTCATTGCTTAAGGATGCTTACCATGATGTGTACTTAACTCATATCCACATCTGGCTTGACAGTCAGATTTGTCTTGCCTGGATACGGAATGATAGCATTAATAGTAAGAATATCTTTGTAAGAAATAGGCTAAAAGAAATAGCTGAAGCTAATGAAAGCCTACAAGTAAACTTTCACTATGTTCCAACTAAACAAAATCCAGCAGACTTTCTGACCAGAGGTTTATCCTACAAGTTGTTGAAGTCAAACAAAACTTGGTTTATGGGACCTAAGTGGCTCTGTAATACAGACCAATGGCCTGTGGAACAAGTTAACTTGACATTAAATTTAATCTTTTCAAATGAAAAGGTTGAACCAATCACTAATTATGAAATTTATTCTGATTTCAACAAACTTGTCAGGTTACAGCCTACTGTTTGAGGTTTGCTCACAACTGTTTAACTACAATTAACAAACAGCTAAATAAAAATAATCATAATTATACAGAAGTTGCAACCAAATACTGGATAGGCCAAGCACAACAAAAAGAGTACAATAAAGAGTTAGAATTCTTAACTAATGGGAAACAAACAAAAGAACCTGTACCATCAGTAGTTGTGGATCTAAACTTGTTCAGAGATGAGGAAGGCCTTCTAAGGTGTAAAGGGAGATTAGACAAATCAAAACTGTCATACAAAAGCAAAAATCCAATCCTTTTACCTAGATTTAGCTATTTGACAACATTAATCATCAGAAAAACACACAATGATGTATATCATATGGGGGTACCACAGACACTAACTACATTAAGAAAAACTTATTGGATACCCAAGGGAAGGATCACTGTTAAAACAGTCCTGAGTGAGTGTGTCACATGTAGGCATATTCATGCTAGGCCCTATAGGAAACCAAATCCTCCTGCTTTGCCAGAGGAGAGAGTTACTCTCAACAGACCCTTTGAGACTGTAGGCATTGACTATACAGGAGCATTGACTGTAGGGGTGGGTGACACTGAACAAAAATGTACATTGTACTGTTTACATGTGCTGCCTCACGAGCTGTTTATTTGGATGTTGTGGAGGACCTTACAGCAGAATCTTTTGTTGCTGTCTTTAAGAGATTCGTGCACGACATTCAGTACCAAAGCAGTTTGGACTGACAATGCTACATATTTCAAAGCTGGTGAACAAGTCATCCACGACTTGTTAAGCAATGAAATCACACAATTATATATACAAAATTCAAACATAAAGTGGAAGTATATTCCGGTTGCCTCTCCTTGGTATGGTTCTATCTGGGAGAGGAATATACAAACAGTAAAGAATTGCTTGAAGAAAGCAATTGGCAAAAAACAGATACACTTATTTGGGTTACTCACTCTCCTGGCTGAGATTGAGAACATCATTAACAATAGACCACTCACTTATGTGAGTGACAACATTAATGACCCGGAACCATTAACTCCAAATCATTTGATTCGGGGAGAACAAGTTAGTCTCCTGCCCGACTACAATATAGACTCTTCAGAAGACCCAAACTGGACTCAACGACATAATGAACTACAGACTAAGTTACAACATTTAACTAGAGTTAAAGCTCATTTCATTAAACAGTGGAAAACTGAGTACTTGATGGGTCTAAGAGAGAGACATAAACAAATGACTAAGAAGGATTGGTCTGACACAATTAAGGTAGGGGACCTTGTTCTCATACATGACAGTACTCCAAGACAATACTGGCCTCTGGCTAGAGTTTCAGAACTCAGACCAGGGGCAGACGGGGTAACAAGAGTGGTCAAATTAAGGACTTCAACGGGTGACACAACAAGAGACATTTCTCTTTTGTACCCTTTAGAGTCTGGACCCAAAACAATGGACTTTGGAGAACCTTCTCCACTGACAGTAACAACTGGAGACACTGAACTTCCAGTAACTATTCCTTTGACAGTAGGAGTGGTAACGCATCCTACTACAACATTGACAGACACAAGACCTCAGCGACAAACAGCATTAAAGGCGCGACTATTTTTACAACAAAAAATAGATGCTGGGGAATTGTAATTTTATCTTCTAACTTTCATTTTTTCTTTTCTTATGGTAAAGACCATAGACAGTTTCATCCTATGGATGTATATTTTCTCTTCTAATTAAATGCTACACCTTCTCCATGAGAAGGTGAGGAAAGGCACTGTTAATCAGATTAACAGGCATTTACAGTTAAATAGTTAGCTAGTCTACACTCAGACACAAAAATTGGTGACAATGACACCAAAATTTTTATCTCCCGGGGCCCCCAGTATATGGAAAACTGATGAGTGGGTAGTTGGGAGGTAACGAAAATGGTTCACTGAGTAGGTAGGTAGTTAATCTAACAATTATTAAATTCCTTTTATGTCAATAACTGGGTGGAAGAAACCAATTGGTTGCTCACCAGAGTTATTCTCTACACTAGTATTTATATACTGTGTGGGAGGAGCGTGCTCGGTAATAGATACATTACCGCTCAACCAACCGAGGAAAAAACCAAGACAACGCTGGTGAAAAAAGCCCCGCGAAGAGGAGAACAAAGGAAGAACGAAAACGAAGAACGGGGCGAGAGGACGTACCAGCAAGTGCGCTCTCGACAATTACACAACCAGAGAAGGGAGAGACTCCAATAACTAAAAGTAAGTGACTAATTGAGTTTTTACCCCAGTAAGTTAATCGCATTAAATTAAGCTGGGTCAGACAAGTTAGGCCTACATTGTGGCCTAAGACCCAGCATCAACTCATAGCTTAACAAAGGTGAAGGTAGATTGCCCTAACATAATCTTGTGAGGAATCCTACTGTGGACCTCAATTTATCTGCCCGCTCTGGACCATTTCCGGAATCTCTAGGCTGACCCCTCTAGGCTAGACTTGATCTACTCTATAGTTAGACTGGAGATATAAGGGGTGGGTTAATTGTGGACCAATTCATACAGAGCATTTTTCGCAAGGTGGTCCTCAATTTTGCTAAAGGAGGTTCAACAGGTACAAAAATTTGCAGCCACAGTGGCATGTAGATATGGAAAGAAAAAGATCAATTCAAAAGTTAGGCTCGCTAAATATATTTGTTGAGGTTTAGATTTTTAGACAACATTCACTGACAGTCTGACAGATAGTGGGCGTAGTATAACTGTATAAGATATAATTTAAAAATGGTAAATATTAAGTTTCCTGGATACCAGTTTTTTAAAACTTCTTAAAGATCCTGATTGGTTGAAATTGGTCACGAGCGAAATAATTAACCAATTTAAACCTAATTAATCCAATCCAACCTAAGGATTAGTGTGATTTGGTATCTGCGAAACTTCACATTAGCTTTTAACATTAAAAAAGGTAGTGAGGAGATTCCAAATCTTATAGCAAATACCCACTCTAGTAGTACTCTTCATTAAACATCACCAGATGTGGAAGTAGTTTGTACTTTACTTGCCATAACTTGAAAAAATGGGCACCAGACAAGACTGCAAATCTGCTCGAATTTTCTTACAGTACTCGTCGCGCGGGCGGGCGAGTTTTAACTGAAACTACGTTCAATTCGTACGACGTGAGTTTAACTGAAATTACGCACTACGACGAGAACAGGAATAAGTTAAAATGGCCTTGAATGAAGGTGGCAACAAGTAGAGAGTAATATACTGAGTGATTAGTTGTTTTATTAGGTTTACAACAAACCTTTAAAAAAATCACAAATATCAAGCAATTAAGTATTGCACTGTTAATACATTTTAACAAAAAAAAATTGCAAATATCTTTATAAAATTTAAAATAAACTTAATAAACAAATTTTTGCAAACACTTTTTAATATCTACGAATATCTACAAAAAATGGACTCAATGGTGACTGTTCTCCACACTAAAACCAGGGTGCAAGTTAACACGGCAGAGGAAGAAAACAGAAACCCATGTATAAAATGTGCATTAGACTGCAACTTACATGCATTAAGATGTGATGAATGCAGACTATGGATACACTACAGTTGTAGTGAACTACCTATTTATTTTCCTTCTCATCCTTCAAAATTCAAAAAGACAATTCTCATGCTTTGAATATGCTCGCCAAATTTGCGATGACTATGATAGGCAATTTGAAGAGCTTGAAGTAGAACTGGCAGAAGAGTTACAGGAGGAGAAAATTATCATTGCCAATGCAGAGCTTCCTGAAAAAGTGAGAAACCCTCAGGATGAGACCCTAGAGAGAGGGAAACTGCAAGCAAAAAGGGCACCAAAGGGACAAAACAAGAACAGGAAATAGACATTAAGACCTTCAACAAAGTGAACAAACACCCCACTGTACACAGTCACCAAAAAGCCAAAGGTGAAAACGAGAAGCCAGTATGCAAGTATTACAGGAGAGGCTTGTGTAAATATGGACTTAAGGGAAGAGAATGCCCATTTGCACACCCGCCACTCTGCAAAAAATTTATAAATGATAGTAATGGCATTTCTGGATGTAGATCCAATGCAAGATGCCCCTATCTTCATCCTCAAATTTGCCAGAGCTCATGGTGGGAAAGAAGTTATTTTAAAGAGAACTTCAATTTGGCCCACTGAAGGGAACAATCCGAATGCAGCCACACCAAAATCAATGGAAAGAATACCAGGCTGGTGAGCCTGCTATCCATCAGCCCCATCTGGCCCAAGGGATGCAAGAAAACCAAAGATCAAATACCATTCCTGCACCCAGATCTTATGCTGATGTAGCAGGTCCAGGTAAGCCCACTGGTGATAATAGTATAGCAAGCAACCATGAAACCCCAATGGGGTTTTATCACTTCATGAAACAAATACAAGACATTCAAAGCTCACTTGGGCTCCTCATACAAAAGCAAAAGAGAACCCCAGCAGGAACCCTACAAATGCCCTACATGTGGGAGATGAAACAAATAGCTCCACAAATGTATCAATAATTTACTTAAACATCCAGGGCCTTTACCCAAACTCAAACCATACCAAAGTACCTTACCAAAGAGAGAGCCTAGTGAAAAACACTACTAGCGCAGTTGTAACCCTTACAGAAACACACCTGAACCCCATGGTCATGACTAGTGAAATTGCAATCAAAAGGTATACCACCCATAGATGTGACAGAGAAGGCCGTCTAAATGGTGGTGTCCTGATGTACATCCCTGAAAACATTCAAAGTGAACTGCTCACGGCATACTCAAATGGAGCCTGTGAACTCCTAATCATTATGCTCAGTATAAATAAAGAAGACATAATACTAGTGAATATCTATAGCCCTCCCCCCAGATAGCTCCCATCTAGAAAATCAGGCAATGCCCAGCTGTTGTAGATCGACAAGAGATTTAATCATTACAGGAAACTTTAATCTCCCAAATTGCACCTGGAACCAATATGGTGGTATGAAATCAGGGACAAAAAGGTCCAAATCAAAACACCTGAATGAGTTTATGGAAAAGCTCCTCCTAGTACAGCATGTTCACTGCCCAACTAGACAAAATAATATCCTAGATTTAGTGCTGACAAATAATGCAACTACAATTGACCACATTGTTATAACACCAACTATACACACCGACCACAATGTCATGCACATATTCACAAACTTCTCTCTCCACAAATGTAAGCAGGACCCATGCCAAATGGACTTGCCATACTCTGACCTAAACCTGCACAAGTCAGACTGGACATCAATAAATAACTGTCTGGGAAAAATAAACTGGGAAAATGAATTAGAAAACCTAGAACCAGAAGAATGCTGGAGTAGAATACAAATCCTGCTATCATCAGCATTATTCAAGCACACACCAAAGAAAAATGATATTGCAAAGAAGCACCTGACAAGAGAACACAAATACAGAAGGACATTTATGAGAAAGAGAACAAAGCTATCTAAACAACTGACAAAGCAATTAAGCGATACAAGACGTAGTAACATCGGGAAACAGATACTGATGTTAGAACTTAAAATAAAGGAGTCAACCATAAGGGAGAATATTGATAATGAACACAAAGCTATTGGCACTATAAAAGAAAATAGCAAATTCTTCTTTAGCTATGCTAAACGCAAAGCAATTATCAAAACGAGCATTGGCCCATTGCTTGCTAAAGATGGACTAACTCTTACATCTAATCCACAGAAAATGGCAAACATTCTACAATCTCAATATACTTTAAAGCTGGAGTACCCCTGTAGTAGCTAAGAAAATAAAAACCACACCATTTTTTGATAGAGAAGAAAATGACCAAGACAGACCATTATTGGAAGATATACAAATAACCACTAGAAATATACAACAGGCAATAACAGAGCTACCAGGGAGTTCAGCTCCTGGTCCAGATGGAATTGGAGCCAAGATTCTTAAGGAATGCAAACATACTTTGCAAAAGCTTTTGACAAGGTTGACCATAGAATATTATTCCATAAACTAAAAGAAGTCGGAATTTGTGGAAAAATAGGAAAATGGATCCATGCCTTTCTCTCTGACAGAAAACAAATAACAGTTGTAAATGGAGCAAGATCTATAGAAAAAGAAGTGATTAGTGGAGTGCCGCAAGGTACAGTACTGGGACCAATTCTATTCATTATAATGCTAAACAAAATAAACTGTAACCTAGGAAGCTCCCTCCTGTCATTCGCGGATGATACCAGAATACTAAGACCAATTACAGAAAAAGAAGACTGTGTAGAGCTACAAAAATATTTACAAACTATATATGCATGGGCAGATGCAAACAATATGGCCTTCAATGAAGACAAATTTGAACTAATTAAGTATGGACCAAATAAATGTCTAAAAGAACAATTCAACTACACTGGGCCCACAGTAAAAGATATTGTCAAACTGATCATGTAAGGGATCTAGGGATTATATTACACCAGTACACATTTGAAAACTTGTCGATCGATTTTTACAAACTAGTTGGTGATTCTATATAATTTGAGTGCGCTGATCTCAAAAATATAGTTAGTTTTTCCCTATCACGTATGGTTTTCTTATTACAGGGTGTGTCATAAATCCCCCATTTATCCCCAAATGTGAACCATCTGATCGAGACCAACATTGGATTGCACATGCTAAACCATAAATTTTGTTGTTATAGACTACAGTAACGCTTACATAATAATGTAGAGTAAATATATATAACAACCAGTCCCGTTCCCAGCAAAATACTCTCTCCCCTCCCATCAATGGGTGGTTAACATTTGGGGACAGATGAGGTATTACAACACCCCTTGTAGCACGAGATCTTTAGGTGATAGAGTAAAACCTAATTAAAGCAGAATTAAATAGCTTCTAGCTCTTGGACAAGCATATTGCTTGTTTATGGCAAACTTTTCTTTTTACCTTTGCTCCAATTCCTTAGTGCCGCAATACACGTAAGACAAACCTTGTGTGGAGCCCAACTTTTGTCTTGATCTCCTAATTTAATTCCAAAATAAGCATGATAAGCTCTCTTAATGAAGGTCGTTACATTTGTCCTTTGTTTTACAACAACATACCGACCACAAATATAACAAAATATGTCTGGACTATGGGTACATCCTCTAGAAGCCATTATTAAAATTTTAAAGACGTAATGTTAGAATTATCTACCTGAAAAATATGAAAAAACGAAATTAATTAAAGATAAAAAAGGTAAAAAATTACAAAACGCCCCAAAATTGTTTTGCTAATAACTTTAAAACTGTGGGTGATAGAAAAAAACTGGTAGCATTTTTTAATTCAGCGCAGCGAACTGCTTCAGAATCACAACTCAAAATAAAGAAATCGATTTTCATGCAGACCGGTGAACTATCTGAAGATGCAACATTCAACAGGCACATTGACAAACTAACCTCATCATGCAAACAACTAATAGGATATATACGGAGGACATTCAGAACTAGGGACAGTATGACCATGCCTATCCTGTGGAAATCACTTGCTCTTCCACGCATTAGCTACTGCTCTCAATTATGGTTTCCCCACAAACAGAATGAATTGCAAAAAATTGAGGGCCTACAAAGAACCTTTACCTCATATATTAAACAACTTCATGGGCATCAAGTGAGTAAAAACATTTCAAACTACTGGGATAGGCTCAGAGACCTTGACCTTTATTCCATAAAGAGGAGGTTTGAGAGATACATCCTAATCTACACCTGGAAAATTCTAGAAGGGCTTTTAGTTACCCCCAATACTGAACCAATTGTGCCCACCTCGACAAGAACTGGCAGAATGTGTCAAAAACATCACCTCCCACCAAACAGCCTGAGAAGGATTCAAACCCTTCAATATAATAGTATCTCTAGAGAGGGTTCTCGCCTGTTTAACTCCTTGCCTCAGTACCTTAGAGATATAAGTGCAGTCCCAGTAAATACTTTTAAAAAACACTTGGACATGTTTTTAGCCAACATACCCGACCAACCCACAGTGCCAGAGTATTCCTCTGTCAGACCAGCCCTCACAAATTCAATAGTGGACCAAATCGTATGGCAGGAGCAAGAGAAAAGAAGGGTGGCGACTACGTCGTGGCCCCGCCTCAGGAGACGCTGAGAGGACTTCGTGGGGGCAGCGCACCCTTGAGGCAGAAGCACTTCAAGGTAAATTCAAAGTAAATAGGATCTAAGCTTGAAACTGCAATTTGATATGTTCAAAGCTATCAACAAAAATCGATATACGTCACCCATTCAAAGAACAATCACCCCCCCCCATCAAATACACCATCGTTATAACACCAGACTGCCCAAGGATTTTATACAGTAACCTAAATATACACTAGAAACTCCAGCAAATGCACTTTCTTTCAAAGAAGTGGATGTATGGAATGCAATTCCTATACATCATCATTAAATGTATTTCGCAAATCACTTAAAAAGGACTTTATTAACTCTTGCTGATGAATAAGTTCACTACTGCCATTTTTACCATAGTAATCAATTTTGTAATCAACTATTTAAAATATGCTAATTTCATTAAGCACCTTTAATTTCATAATCTATTCTTTTCGATATATTTTTATTAAGCATCATATATTTTGGTCATCCCATAAGTAATGCGGCATTTTTTAATTTTTTTTTTTTTCCATTTTTATCATTATTTTACGGATAGAAATCAAACAACTCTTTGAAGTTATTTATATTTAAATAGATATTTATTTAAATATACATAACTTCAAATAGTTGTTTGATTTCTATCCTTAAAATAATGATAAAAATAGAAAAAAAAAATTAAAAAATGCCGCATTACTTATGGGATGACCTATTATTTTCTACTAAATATACAATAAATCATTTAATTTAAAATTTTGTAAACTTCAAATAAAATAAAGAGTCCAGTTTCACAATTACATTGGTATGCAACATATCTGACGTTTCAACATACACATTTGTTTTTTATCAATTCAGATGTGCTGAATTAAAAAATCGCATCCATTTTTTCTCATCACGTACAGTTTTCTGGCTAATATACCTATCACCCATTTTGTATGGGTGGTATCTACTGTAGACATATACCCAATTATGCAATATATGTGTACAATATATACTGTACATAGAATGATTTATTAATTATATTTATATGCAGACACTATATATATATATATATATATATATATATACCAAGGAAAGTGGGATGTCAACATGATGGCAGACTATTGCTGGTCTCTGAAACGGGAAGGCTCGGAAGAAATGCAGCACAAGAAGCGAGCACAAAAACGACGATTTCCTCCTACTTATCAATCATGATTGATCTATTATGTATCAATTAAGTATTTCTTATAATTTTGTAGTTTTGGAAATTTAGTTGTTTAATATATACTATGAATATATGACTTATATTTTGTGAAAAACACTGACGTGATACATAAAAATGGTTGTGAAATTTGAAATCAGCAAAAGGCAAAATTGTATAAGATCACGTAATAGAAATAAAACATCTCGTACTTTGGTTTGAAATGCAGACTTGTGTTATGTATGTCATTGTAAATTGTAAAAGTAGTTTATTTATTTTATCAATAAGGGTTATTCAATATTTACTATTATTATTTATATTATTATTATTTTTTGTTGTCACTATTACTATTACGTGCCACCAGGGGCGTAAACCCCGCGGGGGACGGAGGGACATGTCCCTCCCAACTTTTAGAGTTAATACCATCATATATAAAAACAATGTCTCTTCAGTGTTCGCCACACCAATATTAAATTGCTTCCTCCGTGGCTGTACCATTGTATACCATAATATGTGTTTGCTTAAGAGGGGTGGCCAATAGGATTGTGTTCATACCCCCAACTTTTTTTAATCCAGTTACTCCCCTCTTGCCACTTTCACTATTTCATGTAATATTTTCTACTAAACATACAATAAATCATTTAATTTGAAATCATGTAACATTTTGCAAACTTTATATTGTATTTATTATTATTATTGCTATTATTATTATATTTGTTGTCTTTATTATTATTACTAACCACTTTCACTATTTCTGTGTAATATATAAGATAAATGCTATTAATTTTGCCTAAAAAGCCTCCATGCTTCCAAGGGCATATTCAGATGAGAGTACTGTGAATGTACTAATATCATAACAAATACCAAAAAATTGTAAAACTCTCTCATTTGTATTCTTTTCGAAAAAAAGTTTTAATTTGAATTTGATATCTGTACATTCGCACACAAAGTTATGCACATCTACCTTCCTCACTCGGTGTTACAATTCCCTTCAAAGACTTCATGTCATCCTGACATGAGTCTCAGAAATAATGACGACCTGCAGTGAAGCATGAAGCGATTTACGCTGGTAGGATGGCAGTCTCACAAGTCTATCCCCCGACTACGGAATAATTTTCCTGCTCTACTCAAACAAGCATCATCCCATTCCAATTTCAAATTTCGCTTGAGAAACCATCTTTTGGAAATCTCGGCACTGCATCATGCGCAGACATTCCCAAATTCTAAGACCGCAGCGATGCAATTTTCAGAATTCGCAGTGTTAGATTTTTTTTATGTGCGAAGGAGGAGCCAAGGGCAAGCGCCGCAAAAATGCTCCCCTTCCTATATAAGAGAGAGCCGAAATCAAGGTCTCTGAGGCTCACTGTGCCTTTTTTTTTTTTTTTAAAGATTGTATAGTGTGTAAAATGCATGTACATGTAGCGAAGAATAGAGGGAAAAGTGTGTTTGAGAGTATGCTGGGCTGCTCACAGGGTAGATGAGACACGGAAAAAGATCAGCTAAAGAGGACAATACACACAAGCACCAACTCCATGTCTCCTGCCTAACGTCCTCCCCGAGTACTTCCCTGATCGATTGGTGTCTACAATCTCCTCCTACAAAAACGTCGACTATCGTGCCACCAGTTCAGTGATACGTTATAATTTTAAAGCATATTTATATGTATTTATATGTGCATATGTACTTTTATACATATGCATGCATCGGGTGAATTTTTAAACATCTAACACTTTAAAAGGTTTAATTTTTTATTAACTCAAATAAAACCATGAAACTTTTACTGTACCTCCTCTACACATGGGGAATTCGTCCCCTAGTCGAAAACATATATATATATATATATATATATATATATATATATATATAGTGCATCTTGCTCCTGAAGAATCATGCTCCGGGACTGGTAATAACTGTGGGTGTCTGCAATACAAATTATCGAAAATTGGAATAAATTGAATACAGATATGGGTGTTCTTTGGACTAGATTAAAACAGAACATTGTTGCTTTCAGTGGTGATGACCCATTTACGAAAGCCTCTTCAGTACTGTGATCCCCTATTTGCTTGGCAATGCTGCTGCGAGATGCTCGTACATTGAAATGAGCGTATGGGCGGAATGGTATTCTATGTAAAAAAGATGTTTACCGTTTCATACTTCCAGTTAAACTACGAATACATGGATGATTTTATATATAAAGGGTGATCCAGAGAAATGGGACCCAAAAGAAACCCCTGTAACTCTTAAAGTATAAGTCCTTTTATAAAATCATACGCATCATTCGAAAGAGGATAGTTACAAGTTTGTACAGGATTGTATAGGTTTTGACAATACAAGACAAGATAAGATACAAAACAAAATAAAAGTGTTAGTTAAAACTAACCCTTCAAGATGACTGCATGGACTGTGGAACAGCTGCGTTTCATAACTGAGCAATATTATGAGCATGGAAGAAGTGTAGTTTCAGCTCAAAGATCTTTCAAGACAAATTTTCAGATGTCAAAATCACCTAAGAGATGAAACTACACTTCTTCCATGCTCATAATATTGCTCAGTTATGAAACGCAGCTGTTCCACAGTCCATGCAGTCATCTTGAAGGGTTAGTTTTAACTAACACTTTTATTTTGTTTTGTATCTTATCTTGTCTTGTATTGTCAAAACCTATACAATCCTGTACAAACTTGTAACTATCCTCTTTCGAATGATGCGTATGATTTTATAAAAGGACTTATACTTTAAGAGTTACAGGGTTTTTTTTTGGGTCCCATTTCTCTGGATCACCCTTTATATATATATATATATATATATATATATATATATATATATATAAAACGACCTCTCTCTCTCTCTCTCTCTCTCTATATATATATATATATATATATATATATATATATATGATGAATAAAACCACGAAGGGAAAAGAAACACAAAGTGGTGCTGAAGCGCTTTCGTCTAATGACATCCTCAGGAACACTGGAGTGAAAGGATCGTTCAAGGCAATATATAGGTTACAAAAATAAACATATATATATATATACACACACACACAATATATATATATATATATATATATATATATATACATATAGTAAGTATAGAAAAAATTGTGGGAGGAGCAAACACATTTGTATGGGAAAAATGACACTTTTAGCACTTTGGCCGAAATTCAATATAAATTCAAATGGCTTGTTTATGAAACAGGTCACAAAAGAATAAAGAAATAAAAATAAATATAAATATAAATTGGAGAAAAAAAAATTACAAAATAATGCCTTAGTGATATATATGTCACAGCCTAAATAACCATAAAGAAATAAACCAACAGATAAAAAACCAAAATTGTAAGTAGAGTCTACAAATTCAAGCTCAAAAGGAAAGTTTACAATCAATGTAATAGATGATGCCAAATTGATATATATGTCACAAAGAAATAAAGAAATAAACCAAAAAAAAAATAATAATAATAATAATAATAAATTGAAAAATAAATTTTAAGAGAGGCACACCAATTTATAAGGGAAAAAATTACCAAAGGTTTTTTAGTTATTGTCTGAATCATGCATACTATGGTCACAAACGAATAAAAAAGTACAAGTAATATAAATTGAAAACAAAATGATGCCTAGATGATATATAAAGAACTATAAAAATATATACAACATATAAAGGTATATATACGAAATTAAACGCAATATATAAAGAATATATACAGTATATATATATGCATAAGGGAAAAATTACCAAAGGTTTTTATAATTATTGTCTGAAAAATCGGTAGGTCACAAAAGAATAAAGAAATAAAAATAAATATAAATTGGAAAAATTACAAATAATACAACTACACATGTATACCCGCATAACCAAATATATGAAAATGAAAATGAAAATGAAAAGGTTTATTGGCAGACTATAGTCCATATGACAAATATTATTAATACAATGACAGTTCATACACTAAGGATAAAAATATACACAATTAATTAGAAATAATACTGCACTGTCGAAGTTAAGTGGAGCTACAGACAGACGTTTTCGTACCAAGAAGTCCATAGCTTAGAGGATAAATGGCAGGACTCATGGATAGCTTGGATGATCGGGTTGGTTGATTTTTTAATTCTTTGCATTAGACTGTGTTGAGCACGTCTTGTTACCTCCGGGAAGCTCGGAACATTGCGGGTAGCAAACATTTGCGAAGCTGAGCATCTCGGGGGTAATTTATGTAAGAGTCTAAAAGACCTGTTGTACAGCAAATTTAGGGTTCTGCCAGAACCTTTTTTATAATTCACCCACAGTTGCTGACCGTATATATTACTGCAGAAAGTACGAAAGAGTGTGTCTTTAGCTTCACTTGTACAGAAACGAAAGTTCCTTATGGTCATATTCGCTTTAGCACACAGGCTTCGAGATTGTTTTCTTATATCCGAGTCATCACTCAAGGAGCTGGTAATAGTTTTGACCCAAATACTTAAACTCTTGTACTTCTCAATTACTTCACCATTCATTTTAAACCTTATATCAGCTGGCTGATTACAGCTTTTAGGATGAAATTGCATAACCTTAGTTTTTGTAACATTAAAAAGAATATCATGTTTCTGCGAATACACTCGCAGACATTTAGTAGCCGATCCAGACCTTTAACAGAGGGACTTATTAACACCATATCATCGGCATAAACTAAGTTATTTATCCTTGTGTTATCTATACAACATCCTACTGTTGCCGCATTAAGTGAAGCAATTAATCCGTCAATATACACATTAAACAGCATAGGGGAGAGCAAGGAGCCTTGTCTCACCCCGCAAGAGGAGCCAAAACACTCGGATAGTACATTGCCCCACCTAACAGTGAAAGATTGGTGGGAATACCAAAATTTCAATAAATTTAATATGTACATGGGAACCTTCCTGTCTTCTAGTTTTTCAAATAAAATATTGTGGTTCACCCTATCATATGCCTTACTTATATCAAGGAAACAGCTATAAATGGTTGAATTACTGTCAATGTATTTAGATATTGTTTCTTTAAGTACATAGATACACAGGTCAGTTGAGTGGGACCTTTTAAAGCCAAACTGATTAGGAGATGTCCATAGGAAATCATTTAATCGGAGTAACAAGAGTTTTTCTAGTAGTTTCGAGAAGCAGGAAGCGACAGCAATAGGCCTGTAATTATTGCTGGACAGAATGTCTCCATACTTATTTTTGACCAGGGGCAAGATATATACCCTCATGAACTCTGCAGGGATATAGCTATGAGCAAGCATGGCTGATAGGAGCAATGATATATGCAGACATACTACGTCATTTGCATATTTTAAGTGCTCATTCGATAAGTCATCTACCCCTGACGCAGAACCAGTCTTTAACTCTTTAATTAACCTCTTTACTTCAGAAAATGATATCAAAATATTTTCCCTTGTCCCTCTCACAATCGTTTCGCTGCAATCTATCTTAAGATTATCCCTACTCACACTATTAAGAATGTTATAGTAGTGGTTTTTCCACAGCTTTGCAATTTCATCCTCCCCCGACACCCCATCGATTGTCGGAGGGAGGACATTTTTGACACCCGTTTGATTCTTAACAAATTTCCAAAATTTGTTATTATCGTTATTTATGCGAGCTTCACAGGCTTTTGATGCTCGAATAGACTCCTCTTCTTCCTGTTTACATCGCCTTATGGCCGCCTTATACTGACCCCGACTTCTACACATATTTATGTATACTGGTCCTAATCTGGGTCTACCATGAAAGCACCACAAATCGTAGGCGTCTTTCGATTCCCTCTTCAGGGGGGCAATAAAATCATTCCATCCAGGAATAACCTTAGTATGATAGTTGTAAGATTTAATCAAGGGGCTTCCTGCTTCTCTTAACAGGGATATTATCTTACTATAATACCTATCTATGAGTTTACAGTGAGAATCATTTGAGCAAGGATTATTACAGCCAAGGTGCAAAATTTCTAAATTATTAAAGAGGTGACATGTTCTGTCTTTGTATTCTATTCTCTGCTGCATATTAACATTGGACCAATCGACGCGATTATTCTTACCTATTAAGTTCTTGTTAAGTCGTGTTGCGTATAAATTGGTGACGTTAATTAATATTTCTAATGGTCTATGATCAGAAAGAAGGAAATCATGCAAAATATGAACTCTAACAATTCGATCCTTTAGATTATTACTAGTGAGACAATGATCAATCCACCTGGTGATACCACTCTTATCGCTAATGTATGTAAAATTACCACTGGCTACCCCTAATACATCTACATCACTTATACTTAAATTGGCCGACTCGCACATGTTACCCAATTCTCCAAAGAATTCCGAGTTCACATGTGCGTTAAAGTCCCCCATTATTATACAGTGAGAATATTTGGGGTTATCTGATAATGACTTAATTTTGTACATATACATATACATACACATATACATACACACACACACACACACACACACACACATATATATATATATATATATATATATATATATATATTTAACTGCAATGACCACGCACATACGCACAAACACATACATACATACACATACACGCATACAGCAATAAATTGAAAAATAAAATTGTAAGAGAAACATACAGATTTATAAGGAAACAGAGACAAAAACAAATTTTTACCACAGATTTAGCATCCTGCCCTTTTTGTTTAAATCCATTCTGAAGGAATTCAGAGCAACGGGATCGAGTTGAAACAGACCTTTACTCATGTTAAGGTTATTTGTAAGTTGAATTATAGCCGACTCAAGAATATTTCTATTAACAATGTTGCTAGAGTGAAACAAAACTGAAGCATTATTCCAATCAATACAATGTCTAACGGAATATTGATGCTGTTTTACACGCGTTTGCAAATCCTTTCCCGTCTGACCTATGTAAAAGGAATCACATTGCTTACACCCATTTTTATAGATAATGCCTAAATTATTGGTAGGGCTATTTTTTACTATGATGTTTTTCACAATATTGTTACATGAAAAAACTACACTGATATCCAAAAGTTTAAGTACATTAGCAATGCCTAAGAAGCCCGGGGAAAAATGGAAGTACTAAAATATTCTTTGACAAGGTGCGAGTGTTATTATTCACACGATAGAAGGTTCGTTTAGCCTTATTAAGACAAGATTCCATGAACGCAGATGGGTAACACAACTCACTTCCAATACCGTTGATATTTTCCAATTCGGCATCGATGTATTCCGGACTGGCGATCCTAAGAGCGCGGAGAAACATTGAGGAAAATATGGCCTTTTTAATAGGGGTGTCATGTCCAGAGTAAAAGTGTACGTAGGACAAATTGTTTTTTTTTTCCGATAGATACTAAACTTAAAACCCGGGCTATCCCTATGAACACGCACATCCAAAAACGGGATTGAGTTGTCTTGTTCCACTTCTAAAGTAAATTTAATGGAGGGGACTTGGTCATTTAACTGAAGGAGGAAGTCATCCAGGTCACGATTCATGGGCCAGATACACAAAATATCGTCGACGTACACCCTCTGGACATGACACCCCTATTAAAAAGGCCATATTTTCTCAATGTTTCTCCGCGCTCTTACGATCGCCAGTCCGGAATACATCGATGCCGAATTGGAAAATATCAACGGTATTGGAAGTGAGTTGTGTTACCCATCTGCGTTCATGGAATCTTGTCTTAATAAGGCTAAACGAACCTTCTATCGTGTGAATAATAACACTCGCACCTTGTCAAAGAATATTTTAGTACTTCCATTTTTCCCGGGCTTCTTAGGCATTGCTAATGTACTTAAACTTTTGGATATCAGTGTAGTTTTTTCATATAACAATATTGTGAAAAACATCATAGTAAAAAATAGCCCTACCAATAATTTAGGCATTATCTATAAAATTGGTGTAAGCAATGTGATTCCTTTTACATAGGTCAGACGGGAAAGGATTTGCAAACGCGTGTAAAACAGCATCAATATTCCGTTAGAACGGGACAGTTGTCCAGTGCCCTTTTTATCCATTTGTCAGAGTTATCTCATTGTATTGATTGGAATAATGCTTCAGTTTTGTTTCACTCTCTAGCAACATTGTTAATAGAAATATTCTTGAGTCGGCTATAATTCAACTTACAAATAACCTTAACATGAGTAAAGGTCTGTTTCAACTCGATCCCGTTGCTCTGAATTCCTTCAGAATGGATTTAAACAAAAAGGGCAGGATGCTAAATCTGTGGTAAAAATTTGTTTTTGTCTCTGTTTCCTCCTTATAAATCTGTATGTTTCTCTTACAATTTTATTTTTCAATTTATTGCTGTATGCGTGTATGTGTATGTATGTATGTGTTTGTGCGCATGTGCCTGGTCATTGCAGTTATATATATATATATATATATATATATATATATATATATATATATGTGTTGTGTGTGTATGTATATGTGTATGTATATGTTATATATATTTGGTTATGCGGGTATACATGTGTAGTTGTATTATTTGTAATTTTTCCAATTTATATTTATTTTTATTTCTTTATTCTTTGTGACCTACCGATTTTTCAGACAATAATTATAAAAACCTTTGGTAATTTTCCCTTATGCATATATTATATATATATATCAAAGCTATTGACTTCTCCTTAGGAACCGGAGCTTACAGATGAAGAAGGATCAACACAACGGCAAACATTTTCATTTTTTGTACATCAGACGTAAACTTTCACTTTTCAATTTTGTTTTAAGGTTTTAAGACTTAACTCACTGATGATGACAAAAGATTTGTCGAAACGTCTGATGTACAAATAAATGAAAGTTGCCGTTGTGTTGATCCTTCTTTTCATCTGTAAGCTCCGGTTCCCTAAGGAGAAGTCAATAGCTTTGATATAACCCAGAGATATGGCCGATGACATTGAACTATTACAGACAATGTGAAAGAGTCTATTTGAAACTGAACAAGGCTATCTGTGATGAGAGTTTCTTGTCTAAGTGCAAAAGTTTATAATATTGTGCCTAATTTCCTTAGATTTAAACTTTATAATAAACGCCTCCATAACTCAAACTATATAAATCATGGCTACATAAATTATTAAATTTGGAGCTTCAATCGGAAACTAAAACAGTGAGTTTTCTCAAGCTGAATATAAAAATTCTCTGTTTGTCTAAAATCTAGGGTGTCTTATATTGAACAATTACTACCCTTCTCATCTATTCGATAACCAATTAAAGAAATTTTTAAATAACACTTTTGATATTTACCTATTGAGGTAATTTAATTTTAGTTTTTATAGTGATGAAATTTAATTTAATTTTAGTTTTTATAGTGATGAAATTTAAATGTTTTTAATTTTGTATTGATGCAATTTTCATTTTGCTTTAAGGTTTTAATTTTAATGGTCTTAATATTGTATTGATGTAACTTTCACTTTTCAATTTTGTTTTAAGGTTTTAAAGCTTAACTCACTGATGATGACAAAAGATTTGTCGAAACGTCTGATGTACAAATAAATGAAAATGTTTGCCGTTGTGTTGATCCTTCTTTTCATCTGTAAGCTCCGGTTCCCTAAGGAGAAGTCAATAGCTTTTTGATATTAACCCAGAGATATGGCCGATCGACATTGAACTATTACAGACAATGTGAAAGAGTCTATTTGAAACTGAACAAGGCTATCTGTGATGAGAGTTTCTTGTCTAAGTGCAAAAGTTATAATATTGTGCCTAATTTCCTTAGATTTAAACTTTATAATAAACGCCTCCATAACTCCAAACTATATAAATCATGGCTACATAAATTATTAAATTTGGAGCTTCAATCGAAAACTAAAACAGTGAGTTTTCTCAAGCTGAAATATAAAAATTCTCTGTTTGGTCTAAATCTAGGTGTCTTATATTGAACAATTACTACCTTCTCATCTATTCGATAACCAATTAAAGAAATTTTTAAATAACACTTTTGATATTTACCTATTGAGGTAATTTAATTTTAGTTTTTTATAGTGATGAAATTTAATTTAATTTTAGTTTTTATAGTGATGAAATTTAAATGTTTTTAATTTTGTATTGATGCAATTTTCATTTTGCTTTAAGGTTTTAATTTTAATGGTCTTATATTGTATTGATGTAACTTTCACTTTTCAATTTTGTTTTAAGGTTTTAAGACTTAACTCACTGATGATGACAAAAGATTTGTCGAAACGTCTGATGTACAAATAAATGAAAATGTTTGCCGTTGTGTTGATCCTTCTTTTCATCTGTAAGCTCCGGTTCCCTAAGGAGAAGTCAATAGCTTTGATATTAACCCAGAGATATGGCCGATCGACATTGAACTATTACAGACAATGTGAAAGAGTCTATTTGAAACTGAACAAGGCTATCTGTGATGAGAGTTTCTTGTCTAAGTGCAAAAGTTATAATATTGTGCCTAATTTCCTTAGATTTAAACTTTATAATAAACGCCTCCATAACTCCAAACTATATAAATCATGGCTACATAAATTATTAATTTGGAGCTTCAATCGAAAACTAAACAGTGAGTTTTCTCAGCTGAAATATAAAAATTCTCTGTTTGGTCTAAAATCTAGGGTGTCTTATATTGAACAATTACTACCCTTCTCATCTATTCGATAACCAATTAAAGAAATTTTTAAATAACACTTTTGATATTTACCTATTGAGGTATTTAATTTTAGTTTTATAGTGATGAAATTTAATTTAATTTTAGTTTTTATAGTGATGAAATTTAAATGTTTTTAATTTTGTATTGATGCAATTTTCATTTTGCTTTAAGGTTTTACTTTTAATGGTCTTAATATTGTATTGATGTAACTTTCACTTTTCATTTTGTTTTAAGGTTTTAAGACTTAACTCACTGATGATGACAAAAGATTTGTCGAAACGTCTGATGTACAAATAAATGAAAATGTTTGCCGTTGTGTTGATCCTTCTTTTCATCTGTAAGCTCCGGTTCCCTAAGGAGAAGTCAATAGCTTTGATATTAACCCAGAGATATGGCCGATCGACATTGAACTATTACAGACAATGTGAAAGAGTCTATTTGAAACTGAACAAGGCTATCTGTGATGAGAGTTTCTTGTCTAAGTGCAAAAGTTATAATATTGTGCCTATTTCCTTAGATTTAAACTTTATAATAAACGCCTCCATAACTCCAAACTATATAAATCATGGCTACATAAATATTAAATTTGGAGCTTCAATCGAAAACTAAACAGTGAGTTTTCTCAAGCTGAAATATAAAAATTCTCTGTTTGGTCTAAAATCTAGGGTGTCTTATATTGAACAATTACTACCCTTCTCATCTATTCGATAACCAATTAAAGAAATTTTTAAATAACACTTTTGATATTTACCTATTGAGGTAATTTAATTTTGTTTTTATAGTGATGAAATTTAAGTTTAATTTTAGTTTTTATAGTGATGAAATTTAAATGTTTTTAATTTTGTATTATGCAATTTTCATTTTGCTTTAAGGTTTTAATTTTAATGGTCTTAATATTGTATTGATGTAACTTTCACTTTTCAATTTTGTTTTAAGGTTTTAAGACTTAACTCACTGATGATGACAAAAGATTTGTCGAAACGTCTGATGTACAAATAAATGAAAATGTTTGCCGTTGTGTTGATCCTTCTTTTCATCTGTAAGCTCCGGTTCCCTAAGGAGAATCAATAGCTTTGATATTAACCCAGAGATATGGCCGATCGACATTGAACTATTACAGACAATGTGAAAGAGTCTATTTGAAACTGAACAAGGCTATCTGTGATGAGAGTTTCTTGTCTAAGTGCAAAAGTTATAATATTGTGCCTAATTTCCTTAGATTTAAACTTTATAATAAACGCCTCCATAACTCCAACTATATAATCATGGCTACATAAATTATTAAATTTGGAGCTTCAATCGAAAACTAAAACAGTGAGTTTTCTCAAGCTGAAATATAAAAATTCTCTGTTTGGTCTAAAATCTAGGGTGTCTTATATTGAACAATTACTACCCTTCTCATCTATTCGATAACCAATTAAAGAAATTTTTAAATAACACTTTTGATATTTACCTATTGAGGTAATTTAATTTTAGTTTTTATAGTGATGAAATTTAATTTAATTTTAGTTTTTATAGTGATGAAATTTAAATGTTTTTAATTTTGTATTGATGCAATTTTCATTTTGCTTTAAGGTTTTAATTTTAATGGTCTTATATTGTATTGATGTAACTTTCACTTTTCAATTTTGTTTTAAGGTTTTAAGACTTAACTCACTGATGATGACAAAAGATTTGTCGAAACGTCTGATGTACAAATAAATGAAAATGTTTGCCGTTGTGTTGATCCTTCTTTTCATCTGTAAGCTCCGGTTCCCTAAGGAGAAGTCAATAGCTTTGATATTAACCCAGAGATATGGCCGATCGACATTGAACTATTACAGACAATGTGAAAGAGTCTATTTGAAACTGAACAAGGCTATCTGTGATGAGAGTTTCTTGTCTAAGTGCAAAAGTTATAATATTGTGCCTAATTTCCTTAGATTTAAACTTTATAATAAACGCCTCCTAACTCCAAACTATATAAATCATGGCTACATAAATTTAAATTTGGAGCTTCAATCGAAAACTAAAACAGTGAGTTTTCTCAAGCTGAAATATAAAAATTCTCTGTTTGGTCTAAAATCTAGGGTGTCTTATATTGAACATTTACTACCCTTCTCATCTATTCGATAACCAATTAAAGAAATTTTAAATAACACTTTTGATATTTACCTATTGAGGTAATTTAATTTTAGTTTTTATAGTGATGAATTTAATTTAATTTTAGTTTTTATAGTGATGAAATTTAAATGTTTTTAATTTTGTATTGATGCAATTTTTTTTGCTTTAAGGTTTTAATTTTAATGGTCTTAATATTGTATTGATGTAACTTTCACTTTTCAATTTTGTTTTAAGGTTTTAAGACTTAACTCACTGATGATGACAAAAGATTTGTCGAAACGTCTGATGTACAAATAAATGAAAATGTTTTGCCGTTGTGTTGATCCTTCTTTTCATCTGTAAGCTCCGGTTCCCTAAGGAGAAGTCAATAGCTTTGATATTAACCCAGAGATATGGCCGATCGACATTGAACTATTACAGACAATGTGAAAGAGTCTATTTGAAACTGAACAAGGCTATCTGTGATGAGAGTTTCTTGTCTAAGTGCAAAAGTTATAATATTGTGCCTAATTTCCTTAGATTTAAACTTTATAATAAACGCCTCCATAACTCCAAACTATATAAATCATGGCTACATAAATTATTAAATTTGGAGCTTCAATCGAAAACTAAAACAGTGAGTTTTCTCAAGCTGAAATATAAAAATTCTCTGTTTGGTCTAAAATCTAGGGTGTCTTATATTGAACAATCACTACCCTTCTCATCTATTCGATAACCAATTAAAGAAATTTTTAAATAACACTTTTGATATTTACCTATTGAGGTAATTTAATTTTAGTTTTTATAGTGATGAAATTTAATTTAATTTTAGTTTTTATAGTGATGAAATTTAAATGTTTTTAATTTTGTATTGATGCAATTTTCATTTTGCTTTAAGGTTTTAATTTTAATGGTCTTAATATTGTATTGATGTAACTTTCACTTTTCAATTTTGTTTTAAGGTTTTAAGACTTAACTCACTGATGATGACAAAAGATTTGTCGAAACGTCTGATGTACAAATAAATGAAAATGTTTGCCGTTGTGTTGATCCTTCTTTTCATCTGTAAGCTCCGGTTCCCTAAGGAGAAGTCAATAGCTTTGATATTAACCCAGAGATATGGCCGATCGACATTGAACTATTACAGACAATGTGAAAGAGTCTATTTGAAACTGAACAAGGCTATCTGTGATGAGAGTTTCTTGTCTAAGTGCAAAAGTTATAATATTGTGCCTAATTTCCTTAGATTTAAACTTTATAATAAACGCCTCCATAACTCCAAACTATATAAATCATGGCTACATAAATTATTAAATTTGGAGCTTCAATCGAAAACTAAAACAGTGAGTTTTCTCAAGCTGAAATATAAAAATTCTCTGTTTGGTCTAAAATCTAGGGTGTCTTATATTGAACAATTACTACCCTTCTCATCTATTCGATAACCAATTAAAGAAATTTTTAAATAACACTTTTGATATTTACCTATTGAGGTAATTTAATTTTAGTTTTTATAGTGATGAAATTTAATTTAATTTTAGTTTTTATAGTGATGAAATTTAAATGTTTTTAATTTTGTATTGATGCAATTTTCATTTTGCTTTAAGGTTTTAATTTTAATGGTCTTAATATTGTATTGATGTAACTTTCACTTTTCAATTTTGTTTTAAGGTTTTAAGACTTAACTCACTGATGATGACAAAAGATTTGTCGAAACGTCTGATGTACAAATAAATGAAAATGTTTGCCGTTGTGTTGATCCTTCTTTTCATATATATATATATATCTTTATATATTGCGTTTATATTTCGTATATATACCTTATATATGTTGTATATATTTTTATAGTTCTTTATATATCATCTAGGCATCATTTTGTTTTTCAATTTATATTTACTTTACTTTTTTATTCGTTTGTGACCATAGTATGCATGATTCAGACAATAACTAAAAAACCTTTGGTAATTTTTTCCCTTATAAATTGGTGTGCCTCTCTTAAAATTTATTTTTCAATTTATTATAATTTTTTTTTTGGGGGGGGTTGGGGGGTATTTCTTTATTTCTTTGTGACATATATATCAATTTGACATCATCTATTAAATTGATTGTAAACTTTCCTTTTGAGCTTGAATTTGTAGACTCCACTTACAATTTTGGTTTTTTATCTGTTGGTTTATTTCTTTATGGTTATTTAGGCTGTGACATATATATCACTAAGGCATTATTTTGTAATTTTTTTTTTTCCAATTTATATTTATATTTATTTTATTTCTTTATTCTTTTGTGACCTGTTTCATAAACAAGCCATTTGAATTTATATTGAATTTCGGCCAAAGTGCTAAAAGTGTCATTTTCCCATACAAATGTGTTTGCTCCTCCCACAATTTTTTCTATACTTACTATATGTATATATATATATATATATATATATATATATATATATATATATATTATTATATATATTATATATATATGTGTGTATATATATATATATATATATGTTTATTTTTGTAACCTATATATTGCCTTGAACGATCCTTTCACTCAGTGTTCCTGAGGATGTCATTAGACGAAAGCGCTTGAGCACCACTTTGTGTTTCTTTTCCCTTCGTGGTTTTATTCATCATAAATATTTTTCACGTGTCACTTTCGTGAAATAATTTTTCATATATATATATATATATATATATATATAATATATTATATATATATAAAACGAACAAGATATATATAAAACGACCACTATATAGGAAAACTGAACACGGAAATTAGAAACCCAATAAATGTTTTATACACAAATATTCAAGGCCTCTACACGGACCATGCGGTCTGCAAATTACAATACTTACAGAATTTAGCTACCGAATCCAGCATAGATATTATATGCCTAACGGAAACACACTTGCATAAATACGAAAAAGGCTGGGAAAACTGTATCAAGGTTATTGAATTAGCATTGCTGGACTACAACATACACAGAGCAGATAGAGTGGCTAGACGAAGGGGAGGGTGTTGCATCTACGTGAAAAACACATACACATGTGAAGTGAAGGTAAACAAATCAAACACCACAGTTGAAATTATTATATTAGAAGTAAAAGAACTGAACCTAACCATTATGAACATCTACAGACCACCAATATGGCAACATTACTAAAGACGATAGAACCCAAGCAACAATGCTATTAGATATTATGGAACATTACGCCCTTACCCAGGAAATCTGTGAAGCCACGAGAAAAGAGAACGTTTTGGATTTAATCTTGACAAATAACAACGAGATAATAATAAATAAAAAAGTAACGCACACAAAGTTCTCCGACCATAACCTCATCGATATACAAGTGAAGTTAGCACCCAGAGGTCCGAAAACACATCCTAGAGAGGCAGCTGGAATATTTGAAGGCTTAAACATAAATTCAAAGAAAGTAAATTGGGAAAACTTAAATAAAGATTTAAAGGAGGTAAATTTGGATTTGCTACTTCACGAGAAGACTCCACAAGAAATACTATGTATAGTAGAGACTGAAACTAAACCTATAATACTGAAACATATTCCAGAGAGACAGGAAAGAAAACGTAGCAAGCTCGAGAGGAAAATCAGAACACTATTCAGACAACGAAGACAAACCGTAAAACATCTCCACAGATACAGAACTGATGCAAAGAGACTCAAACTAGAGAGGAACCTTGGCGAAATAGAATTGGACCAAAAGCAAACATTCATACATAAGAGAAACGAGGAGGAAAACAAGGAAGCAGAAAACAAAAACTAACCCAAAATACTTCTACACGTTTGCGAAAAGGAAAATGCAGTGTAAGGAGAGTATTGGTCCGTTGATAGACCGGGAGGCCGAATACACAAATGACCCGAAAGAAATAAGCGAACTGTTTAGGGAATACTTTAACTCTGTGTTTAGCACCCTTAAGTCCAAGGTGGAAGTGGAAAACCCAGATGAATTTTTCGACATAGATACAAATCAACCAAGAACAAATTCCGGCACAAACTTATTAATGGACTTCGAGTTCACGGAAGGAGATGTAATTACGGCCTTATCACGGATGCGAGACAATTCAGCGCCAAGGCCAGACACATGGAGTGCCACGTTTCTGAAGAAATGCAAACAGAGTATTGCCAAACCGCTATACCTACTATGAAGAAAATCACTCGACACAGGACAAATTCCACTCCCCTTAAAGAACGCGAACATTGCCCCCCTATTAAAGGTGGTAACAGAGCAATGCCCAAGAATTATCGGCCAGCGGCTCTCACCTCACACCTTATAAAGTGTTTTGAACGTATAATTAGAGGCAAAACTACCTACTACCTACAAGAAAAAGACTTATACAACCCAAATCAACATGGCTTCAGGGGTGGAAGATCATGCCTCTCACAGCCACTAGACAACCAGGAGAAAATATTGGAAACATTGTGTCGATGACAAAACATAGATGTAATATATACGGACTTTGCTAAAGCCTTCGATAAATGTGACCATGGAATTATAGCACACAAACTTAAGAATACAGGAATTACTGGAAAGCTAGGAAGGTGGATATTTAATTTCTTGACGCAAAGAACACAAAGAGTGGTGGTAAACGGAGTTAAATCGAAAGTCTCGGAAGTCGTGAGCTCTGTCCTTCAAAGGACAGTATTAGCTCCCTTGCTGTTCATAATAATGATTGCAGATATTAAGGACAGTATTATATCATGCTTCGCAGATGACGCAAAGATATGTAAGGAAATATTGAACGAAGGTGATATAAGAAAATTACAAAATGACATTGAAACATTATTCCAGTGGGCAGAAGACAACAATATGAAGTTCAACGAAAAAAAATTTCAACTTCTAAGATATGGTAATAAGAAGGAGCTACAGAAAAAAGGGTACAAAACTCCGCAAGCCAAACAGATAACACCAAATCCACAAGTCAGGAATCTTGGAGTAATAACATCGTCGGATGCAGAATTCAGAGAGCACTATAACATCAAAATTACAACGGCTAGAAAAATAATTGGAATCATCTGGAGGAGCTTCCGCAGCAGAAAAGCAAACATCATGCTCAAATTATGGAAAAATCTAGTCCTACCAATAATTGAGTATTGCTCAGTACTCACAAGCCCCCACAGAAAACGAGACATTGCGAACATTGAAGCTATACAAAGGACTTTTACGACTAAGATAGAGGAAACGGAAGGTGAAGACTACTGGTCTCGACTACAATCCCTGGAACTCTACTCTCTCGAAAGAAGGCGCGAGCGGTATACAATAATATACATATGGAAAGTACTTGAGGGCTCTGTCCCTAACCTTAGAAATTAAATAGAAACAAACTGGAATGAGAGAAGTGGCAGATTTTGTACGGTCCCAGCTCCGGTGGGACAAGGGGCCATGAAAACGAGGATGGAAAATACCCTCAGAATACGAGGCCCAAAGTTTTTCAATGTCCTACCAAAAGAAGTGAGGAATCTCCAGCACACCGACCTGAATAACTTCAAGAACCAGCTGGACAGATTCTTGTGCAAAGTCCCTGACCAGCCATGCGTGGCTGGGTACGAGGGAAGGAGATCAGACAGCAATTCCCTCCTTCACAAAATTCCGCAAATGAGGCGGGATGCTGCAGAGGGGTCGACCGCAGGTCAATCCTGAACCATCGTTCGAACTCACCTAAAGTAACCTAAAGTAAGTAAGATGACGTCACAGCGTGAGACTTCCTCAAGTCTTCTCTCTGCTGTGAGCGTCACATATCGCCTCCTTGCTTAAAGGAAGTTCTTCGTGGCACGTTAGATCTCATCTTGTAACGATGTTGTCATTCACCTAACTTTAGATAGAGACTCTAATTTCCTCGCATGTTATTATAATATTCAAGTCATTATTCAAGTGCACATTTATAATATTTCAACTCGAGTTTCATTCATTCTGTCAACTTGCATTCAAGCAACTGTAACGCTTATTTGTCTCACTTAAATCTTATTGTTATTGTTTTGTTCAATAAAGAAAGAAAACTCATTTTATTAATTTCTTAATTAATAACATTATTTGATCTGGAAAGATCTGGTGACCTCGAGCCTCAAGCAATCACTTAACTCTATTATCATAGTACAACGCACAACGCTTACAGTGTGTATATATATTATATATATATATATATATATATATATATATATTCCTTTCAACCCTTCAGATGTTCCGTGCGATGATTCCTCATTTCACAGAGGTCAGGCTTGTTGCCCCTCTTCTTGAGTTGGCCTGGTGAAGTAAAGAGTTAGTTTCTTGCGCTCCCCACTTCATATAGCCAGGTACTTTGGAATTGGTCTGAGTCAGGTGTCTAGTCTTCCTTTGAAAGTATCCACCGCTATGCCACTCATGTTCCTTAGTTCCTTGGGCAACTGGTTGAACAGTCTTAGACTTCTCACGACAAAACTGTTTTCCTTAGGGTTGAGGATGTTTCTTTTCTAGCGTTTCCCTGTCTAGCGTGTTCCAAGTGTAGATAATGGTGTACCTCTTCTTTTTTCCAGCGAATATAAACTTAAATCTCGTAACCTTTGCCAGTAATTTAGTTTTTTCTTTCCATTGATCTTGGCTATGACGCTTCTCTCAATCCCTTCTAGTTAACTAATGTCTTTTTTTTATGTGGGAATGTTAAGACCTAGTAATACTCCAACGTCGATATAAACAGTGTTTTCAACATAGGAATCATTATATTCCTATCCCTTCTTTTAAAGATTCTCAGTACCAACCCAGATATTCTAGTAGTATGGGCGCAAAAGGAGAAAGCGCAATGCAATTGCAAATGTTGATCAATGTTACATAAGTTAGGCAACAAATGGGTGAGGGGGAATGATACAAGAGCAATAAGGGTTATACAACTTGGAGGCGGAGTTATCCCGCAAGAGAAAGAGAGGAGAAGGAGAGAGAGAAAGAGAGGTTTTCGCCTGACACGAGCCAAGCGCATATTAAGACTTCAGCCGAGCGGCCGTTGTCTTAATATGTTCCTAATCAGCCAGATGGCTTAATCAGCCAGTTGGATTATCTGGCTGAGCTGCCAGATTGCGCTATTTATTTCATTTAAGCATATATTCTGCCTTAACCAGCCAGTTGACTTAGAAAGCGTAAATGGCTTGTTCAGGTGTACATTATTGAGTTGCCAGATTGTTCTCTCCAGATATATTTGGCAGTTGGTTTAGAAATCCGTTTTAGAAGGCAGCCATTTGCTGTAATTAAATGTCGTGTACAACCAAAAGAATTAAATAAAACACCATTATAACATTCTGTTTATTTAGACGAATTAATGGATTCAATTTCACGAAATATATAGAAAATAAATATACACTGGAATATATATGATAAAAAATAATAATAGCATAAGAAATACGAACGCTGAATATATAATCAAACTAAATATACAATGGAATATATATGATCAAAAAATAATAATAGCATAAGAAATACGAAGAGAAATATATAATCAATAATATACAAAACGTTGTAGTATAACCATCAATATATTAGAACAGGAAATATATATATATATATATATATATATATATATATATATATATATATATATACACACAGTTATGTTAAATAATTAAATATATTGAAAATAATATACGAAACGTATAATCAATTGCATATTAGTACAGGAAATATATATATATATATATATATATATATATATATATATATATATATATATACACAATTAAATAAATAAATATACATCAAGATTACTTATGTTCTACGGCGCAAAACGCTAAACTCACACGTAATTGAGTACATTCACATCATTATTACTTTGCACTACACGGTAAAACCGTCCAAGCAATACTTCACCGTTCAAGTTATACGGATGCCTATACTCGACATAATGGCTTTCATATCGCTCAATACTATTTTTGTGCCCACTTTACATTCGGTTGGCAAGTTATCTTTAAACAAGGCTAGAATACAATCAAAAGCACGCAAAAAGAGGTAATCGTTAACCACAACGTCATTATTAAATACAAGTTTATAAACACTCCTTTCCAATCGAGGGTTTTTTCTTAACGTTTCGAGTTTTTCAATCGTGAACTCTTCTTCACTATGTATAGCAGTAATTGAAATAATCTTCCAAGTCGTAACGACAGCTATTCATTATATAGAGGTACAGCTCTTCAGGGTGAACAGTGTAGGCAAGCTCTGCCCTGTACCCAGTGATGGGCATCGATACATGAAAATCGCTAAAGCGATACCGATACGCCGATACTTTCTAGATGTCTTAAGCGATACCGATACCGATACATGCATCGCCGGTACATTTTTATAATTATTCATTTAATATGTATGTATTAGATATTATTGTTTATACTAGTAATTTGTACACACTGTAAGTAAAATCAACGACATTTTAATGGGTTTTATAGATGTAAATAAAAACAATTGCTTTATTTAATGAAAGTATGTTTTAATTTTGTAGGATACATGAATGACTGAAAATATTACACTAACAATTAAAAGTAATTACTATGTTTAGACAGCTGGTATTTTTGAAGGGTAATAGTAATTACTTTTAATTGTTAGTGTAATATTTTCAGCCATTCATGTATCCTACAAAATTAAAACATACTTTCATTAAATAAAGCAATTGTTTTTATTTACATCTATAAAACCCATTAAAATGTCGTTGATTTTACTTACAGTGTGTACAAATTACTAGTATAAACAATAATACATACATATTAAATGAATAATTATAAAAATGTACCGGCGATACATGTATCGGCGATGCATGTATCGGTATCGGTATCGCTTAAGACATCTAGAAAGTATCGGCGTATCGGTATCGCTTTAGCGATTTTCATGTATCGATGCCCATCACTGGGTACAGGGCAGAGCTTGCCTACACTGTTCACCCTGAAGAGCTGTACCTCTATATAATGAATAGCTGTCGTTACGACTTGGAAGATTATTTCAATTACTGCTATACATAGTGAAGAAGAGTTCACGATTGAAAAACTCGGAACGTTAAGAAAAAACCCTCGATTGGAAAGGAGGGATGGTAGTGGTGTGTTATACTTCAGGAAGACCCGTAGAATTCCTGGGTACTGCCTCAGAGATTGGAGAGAATGACTTCCGTCACCCAGATTTAATAATATTATTATTTATGTATATTCATAAATATAACTAAATAGTGTCATATTATAACATCTATTTAAATATTTAAAAATTCTAATTAATGTATCGATGTATCGAAGTATCGATTTTTTTCGATACATTTAAGAAAATTGACCTTAGCGATACCGATAAATCGATACTTTTGTCAAGTAGCTAAAGCGATACCGATACCGATACAAATGTATCGATCGATACGTATCGGCGATACATGTATCTAGATACTGCCCATCACTGCCTGTACCGCTCAAGTTCTTTGTACCAAAGTTCATGATATTTCGAAGAATCTAAACCTTTTAAATATGCATCCAGCTCTAGACCATTCTCGCCTTGTTTATTCCTACATTCGATAAATCCGTCGAGCAGAGCGGTGTATGCGTATTCAAGAACCGTGTCAAAATAAATCATATCCGTAACACGAGCGTCTAATATAGGCTTCAGCTTGCGGAATCCGACGATTTCAAACATTCTGTCGAGGATGAAACGGTTTCGCGTAGGGGACAAGAACGTTATTATCAGATGCATTCTTCCACATCAGTCGTATATCAATGCATGGCTGTTCGTTATTTATACACAACGTGCAAACAACGGCATATGAGGAGGTGTCACTAATCTACTCTCTTCTTGTACCTACACCTGCAGGTATTTTATAACGGTCCTCTCCCCACTTCTCAACTATCACGAAGACTCTATTCATCTCCTCATCACCTAAATAAATAACATTACGTTTACCAGAGTTTGCTTACCTGCAAATCGTTTCAAGTACACAGTTAATGGTGCCGGTTTCACGCCTGAACACGCGCAATGACTTCGTCACGGAGACATCGTACGAGGCGTTGAGAATGCTTCTCAAAGGAAGTTCCATCGTATTCGCACGCCCACTAGGTTCAAGCTCTGAGATGACTATGAGTCAGAGGTGAACGGATCGGCTCGACGGGCGGAGTGAGTCAGGCTGATGAAACGTGTACGGGTTTGTTCGAACTCGTGTGTTTTGGAGGAGTGAAGTACACGGGTGGGCGGCTCGCTGGGGGGAGCGAGTCACACCATAAACTGCTGAAGCGTGTACAGGCTTGTTCGAACACTTGTGCCCCTGGACAAACAGAATTTTCCGCTACATGAAGCAATACCAGCTTTAATGTTTTGTCACTCACCAAACGTTCATTTCCACAAACTAAACATCTTCACAATCCGGTGCACTATTTGAGAGAAACATATGCCCATATTTATCCTTTTTGTTTAACAAGCGATACTCGTCTCCAAACTCTGTTAAAAACTCGCACAGCCCATTAGCCACAACTAAGCTACAAACCTCGTCATGATATATTATATAGTGGTAAAAATACTTAAGATTCTCCATGGTGATAAGATTTACATTCTCAACCGTAGGGTACGAGTACTCGGTATGATGTAACATGACATAATATCGCTTGTCACCACTCTTCACCAAGACTCACAATCCGTAACCGTTGTTTATCTTCTGAACTTGTTGCTTCTACTTCTCGGTATATGTGAGCGTTTATAAAGGTTAGGTTTACAACATACTTCAATACATCATTTGTACTACGAAACCCTACAATGCCCTCGCCAGAATACCCGTAGAGTATTTGAACATCTTGGTCCTTCGCACGGCTCAATGTAGCCTTAAAAGTGGCAAAGGAATGGGAATAGGGAGTTTTTCAGTATCCACCACATCTTGGCACTTTGCCGAATACCACTTCATAAACGTTGAACATGCAATATTAAAGGTAGCCATTACTATTTCGTCTACGCGGGAGAATACACGTCTGAGCTCAAGGGTATGCAAAGGTCAACTGAGCACGCAGGGATAGAGATATGCTCAGGTAGTGGCAGGAGTCACGTGACCGATCTTAAAGTGGGCGGAGCTTAGCTTTTTACTGTACACACACACACGCACGCACGCAAAGGAGAAAAAGAAACCTTAATTGAAACAAATATACGTGATAAATAAACATATCGTTAACAATACACATACTGTGTATATAAATAAATCAAGGATTAAGGTAACCAAAGGGTACGGTATCATAGGTACCAGGCACCTGGTAACGCTTCCTATAGGTGTTACGGCATACCTTCGTGCCCCTAAGTTCCTTCACACCACCCAGTTTCTACGCCCGAAAATTGTGCGTCCCCACAGTGAGTTGGGGTAGCTGGTCTCCCTCAGCTTCCAAGCACACCAGATCCTTCAACGAGTCGTCAAAGTTAACGACTCGACGGTTCGCATGGTTAAGCGTGATACCCTTAGCCTTCACGATATACTTCATATCATCCCCTACCCTCACCTGTAACCCATAGGTTTTTGGCCCTGTTGATACAAACGAGTCTGCGTATGCACCATCACCATACTCGTCCTTGATCTCATCAGTTAGCTTTCCGAGGAATTCCCCAATAGCAGGCATGTATTCACCCTCCCTCGCTGTGAATATCACGCTATCTGTGTCAGTGTACAACACCCTCCGTCCAAGAGAGTGCAGTAGACCCCAAAGTTTGATGCGGGTGTAGGCCGTTGTGAAGCTGGCTACAGGTATGTTTGTAACCCAGTAGGTATCTGTGGCCAGTTCGGTGATGCTGTACTTTATTATGTAAGTATTACCGACATTCACGATCTCCATAACCTCTTTATCGGGAGCGTTGGCATAATCCCAGACTTCACTATAACTTTGTGTCAAATGGACGTTCCCTTTGCCGGTATTCTGTGCAAATTTCCCCCAAAGACTGTTTAGGCACAACTTTGCACTAAAGCGCTTGCCAGGATTCTTAACAATTTTGGATCGGTCAAGCTCTATACCTTCATGGGCACGGTAACGCTGAATATAAGACGTTGTTTCATCTTCGGTATCAACCCCTCGCGGATATCCTGATGCTTCAGCCTTATCCTTCAAAAAAGCGCTTACATATGGTGTGAAAAGGTTGGGTAGCTTCTGAAACCTCCACACCTCATGTATCTTCAATATTCTATACCCATGGCGAACGGCTAGGGCCAACTCAGGGCTTGTATATACACCTCTGATCTTACGCTGGTGGGTTGTATGGTCACAATCACCGTTGTTCTCTTCTGCGCACTTCACGCACAGAGGAAACATGAGCTTGTGATCTATAACGACGGGTAAGATCGGCATCCATAAATTGCGAGGGGGGAGCACGTCTCCGAAAGAGAGTCCAAAGTAGCACTCATTCAAGTTACCTGAAAACTCCTCGATGGTTGGTATGGTGGGCCGCACCATTTTTTCAGGCGCACCTACGGGGTACGGATTGTTCTTCATCACGTAGGGGTATAAAGAGCAGAAGTCGTAGTAGTGGAGTTTCACGCCCTCCGTAGGCAGAAAGTATAGCTTGAATGGGTTTGTGCGCCCTCCAAACAAGCTGTCACCGCATTTGAGGGTCCAATACCATTGAACGTTTGATGGCCCTTACTTCTTCACGGTACTGGGCATCTGTTTCCATCCATGCATCATACTCATGCTCCCACACGATTTTTTGAGTGAACTGGGAGCCTATAAGTTGATCACGGTAACGGGTCCATGCTAGGCTCTCCGCAGGGGATCTTCCATAAAGATCCCCTGTGACAGCACATTCAGCGCGCGGGCATCCATGCCACCAGCAGCCGTTAAAGGAATACACAGTCTTCTCACCAGTGGCTGGATCCTCACTTAGCCCGTCAACCCAAAAAACACGATCATTGACCTTAACGGGTACTTCACCCGTGTTGCGGGCATGTTTTATGTATACCCCGGTTTGTTGCTGTAGGTGTATGAGTCAGTAAATAGCCTTGGCCCATAACTGCGGGGGTTGTTTCTGTGAATCATTGCTAAGGTGTCTTTAGGCATGAAGTTATTCTTGAACACTGTAAAACATAATGAGGTGATCGTGGTCGCGACTTGCAGCAGATCGCATTTGAAACCGGTTATGTATATCCTTCTAAAGGCTTGAAAGCATACTCTAAGTACATGTACGTCATTCACGCAATAACGTTCACATTCATCGGCTATATTGTATAGATTAGCTTCATTAAAACTGTTGTAGTAGCGGTCAAAATCTTCACGCTCACTATCACTCATGTTGGTGTAGTTAAAGTAATGTTTGGGTGGAGGTAGTCCTACGTAATTCAAAGTTTCGTTAGTGAGGGATGTGTAAGGGAAATACCTTTTTGAAACTTCAGCGGCTACGCCCATGACCTTGGGTAGCTTTGCTAATTTACAAGGTGTGAGGAGCAGGTTGTCTTTAAACTGTACATTACCTCTTAACTGCATCTGTATTAGTTTGTTGCCTCTTTTCAAGGGATCACCTGGAAATATCGCAGACGACTCGTGTTCAAGCAGCTCCTTATAAAGGAACTGTGTGTCAAATTTCGCCCCGTTATGGGCGAGGATATACACAGTCATTTTTTTTAACTTGTCCGCTAATTTGGCAATATAGGATACAAAGAGTTTCACAGAGCTATCGTGTGCATTCGTTTTAAAAACGTTTGTCCGTTTTCTACATTTGTGGCACTCATCACACTCGATCTCCATGCACTCATCACAGATAACACTGGGGAACAAATTTTAACTTTTTTTTGTTTCTTGGATGTGAACAGGTCGGTCTTATAGGATTTTTTCCGCTGATTCCGAATATAGCCGTAGAATTTCTCTATCGCGCAAGGTTACTGATAAATTTGTATTTTAATATTTATTCAAAAAGTGTATAGAAGTTAGTAAAAATACTTCATAAAAATTATATTAGTGGCAGATTGGCATTTAAAATATTCTTCTTAAAACTTCTTTGTCACTGATTTTCTCTTGTAGTTTTCATTAGGAGCTTCTCGCATCAATGTCCAGCAGTAATCAGCTAACATTGCCGGATCCCACCTCCCTTGGTAGCGTTTCTCCATAGTAGCTATATCTTGGTGGAACCTTTCTCCATGCTCATCGCTTACGTCGGCGAGGTTTTCAGGGAAGAAATAAATGGGAGTGCAAGAAATGGATTTTTAGTGACATATTACATCCCAATAACCTATATGCTTCAATCATGTCCTGCACTATTTTTTCATAGTTAGAGGCTTTGATGTTCCCTAGAAAATTTGTGACAACATTCTTCATGGCCTCCCATGCCACTTTTTCTTTTCCTCTCAAGGCATCATCAAACTTTTGATCTTTCATGAGCTCTCTGATTTGGGGACCAACAAACATCCCTTCTTTTATCTTTGCATCGCTAAGTCATGAAAACCTTTTCTTCAAATATTTGAATGCCTCATCTTCCTTGTTCATTGCTTTGACAAAATTTTTCATGATGCCAAGTTTGATGTGAAGTGGCGGTAAGTATATTTTCTTGGGGTCAACTAAGGGTTCATGAGACACATTCTTCAGTCCTGGGATACATTTTTGACGAAGTGGCCAATCCTTTACAAAATTATGCGAATCTCTGGCTCTGCTGTCCCATTCACAAAGGAAGCAGCAGAACTTCGTATAACCGAGCTGCATTCCCAGAAGAAGCGCGACGACTTTTAAATCCCCACATATATACCAACGAAACTGGTCATAATTAATCTGCTGAAGGATGAGTTTCATATTTTCGTAAGATTCCTTCATGTGGACAGCGTGCCCTACAGGAATGGAAGGGTATTTATTTCCATTGTGAAGTAGTACAACCTTGAGGCTTAGCTTCGAAGAGTCAATAAATAAACGCCAATCTTCAGATTTGTGCTCATGACCGAGAGCTAACAGCAGTCCATTTACATTATTACAGTAGCATAAACCACCTGACGAGGAGAAATACTGCATCAGATCTTTTTGGCGAGTGCGGAACGCCGATATGCTTGTATCTTTTGCCAGCAAATTCCATTCACGTAACCTGGAGCCCAATAATTCCGCTTTCTTTTTCGGAAGGTCCAAATCTCTCACGAGATCATTCAGCATAACCTGCGTTATCATACGTGGTTTATTTGATTCAGGTTGCTGAAAGTCTGTATCTTTAGTGTCATCAATTTCCATTGGTTCAACTTCAGACTCTTCATCCAGTGTCCATGACTTTGGGGGAGTTGGAATTGGGTTATCATCGTCATGTAGTACTGGTCTCATGGCAGATGCAAGATTTGGGTATTGAATTTTATGTTTATTTTTGGCAGAGAATTCTGAAACGTTAGTCATACAAAAATAGCAATCCGTTAGGTGATCCTTGGGCTCTCTCCAAATCATTGGTATGGCAAATGACATAGATTTGCGGGTACCTTTAATCCAAGCCCTAAGAGTGACGGCACAGGAAATGCATGAGATATGAGGTGCCCAGGATTTGTCTTGGTCACCTACCTTACATCCAAAATAAAGTTCGTAAGCCTTCTTCACGAGTGGGGTCATCGTCTTCCTCTGTGCCATTATGGTCAGTTCTCCACATACGTAGCAAAATGTATCTCTGTGATTAATACAGTTTCGATTCATGCTGGCGGAAAATTATTGAAATCACGGAAAACTTTTTGGAATGAAAAACCAATTTTTTCTACTATGAAAAATTTTAAAATTTGAGCAAAACTTGAAAAAAATTTCTTTCTTTTTATTAAAAATCTGTTTGTTTAAATAGCTATATTTTTTTAATGCAAAAAATACTATTAAATATAGTTAACCTGGAAAAAAAAGAAAGTAAAATTAAATTAGTACACTTAATTTTAACTAATATTTTGGGAAAAACTCTGAGTAAATGGAAATATTATTTTCTCGAAAACTGTGGGTGATAGAATAATTCTGAAACCATATTTGAAATCAGCATCAAAAGTTCTATAAGAAACACCAAATAGTTTTCAAGAAACAAAAATGTTGTTCCCTAGTGTAATCTGACTTACGAGTAAATGTGGAATGACCTCTGGTTTCAGCGTTCGTGTAAGTTTCTATATCGTAGTACACGGTTATACAAGGGCTATTTTTAGGCTTAGCATCTTTCATATAACATACATGCTTCACTCCATCCGCCTTATATTTTTCATGACATGTAGAACAGTGAATTTCATCGCATTTATGTTTGAAATTCCCCCCAATTATCCATCATGTGAAACATACCGCACTTACAAATCCTCATTTTCCTGCAAGTGTCATTTGATTTATGGAGTTCAAAGCATTTATTATTGAAAAATGTACGTCTACACACATTACATTCCCTCTTCTCGGTTTCAACTACACGACTTTCACATTTGGGGCTTTTACACTGCTCACATACCATGTAGCAATCCTTACAAATGTTTCACCATATCATCAGCAAACTCGAGACAACCCTTACACAAATCATGATGCCTTCCGTATTTTCGACTTTTATCATAATTGGCGTAGAGAGCCCTTATGTTACGGACGGGGAGATACGATGTTCCGGACAATCCTAAAATAAGTAGAGGTTTTGTACGATCTCTCACGCTGCTTCTAAAAATATACACAGTCCTACGACGATCATCCATTTCAAATGCGACTATACGTGCATTCGTTTCCTGCTCGGCCCTTCTCAGTTCTTCAGGACCCATATTACACTCAAACTCAAGTTTACAATCTGAAGCCATTTTACGGGCACGCTGCACAACCGTGGGCAACCAAATTTTTTGCGTCCAAGTATTTAGCACAGTGAACATATGAGCTAAAAATATTGCTATAAAACCACAACCACGATCGACGTTTAAATGTTCTCTGTAAATAACCGGAGAATTGAAATTAAGAGTATAAGGTGTGGCAGTATGACCCGCAACCCGGAATACTCTGTCAATATCTACCATGAAGTTGTCCATATTGAAGGATGTACCACTTTGAGAGGCTTGCATTATACGCCCCAAGATATATTCTATATCTACAGCCGCCAAACGTCTGAACGGTATTACCACCCAAAAATCGTCCCCCTCATCTGACCCGAACCTGAAGGATAACCTCGTCCGGACTTCACGTTCGTCGCGGTTCTGAAGGGCAAACTCCACAATACGTTCAACTATGCGCAGCAGTCCGTTGGTATACAGGGATCCAGGGTCAACCCTCACCACGTACCGATTTCTAGTCAGGGCAGGGGTGGGGGTAGCTGTGCGCACCAACTCGAATGTTATACCATCCTCCACAGTATGAGAAGCTGCTGTGGAGGAGGTACCTGGAACTGAACAATGGGGCATATTTGAGGAAGGTACTATTGTTGGGGTTGTGTCGTAAGACGTTGAGGGTTGGAGCTCTATTACTGGGGGTCTAACAACCGGAGCAATCCTGGCACGCTTTATACCTGACGTGAAGGGCTCTTCATCATGCTTCCGCTTTGAACTGTCGCATGCTACAGGTGTCGCTGGTGAGGGTTCGTCAGCGGTGAAGGGTTCTGTATCTGCACAGTCATCGGGTTCGTCTGTGATATCGATGATGGGGTGCTGTACATCGTCGTCATTCACGGTTCTGTGGAAGAAAAAAACAAAATCTAAGGAGCAGCACTCAAAATTTGTAATATTTTGTAAATGATCCACTTAGGGGTGTGATGTGTTAGAGATGGAATCTGTTGAAAAATTCAGGTTCACAAGCCCATCCACATGTATTATATCTGGCCCTACAGGATGTGGAAAAACTGTATTTATGCTTAAAATCATTAAAGATAAAGGGGAGATGTTCTCAAAATTTGTGCATAAAGTAATATGGTGCTATTCGACGTATCAGTCAGTGTTCAACGAGTACAAGATGAAATTTTTCCACAGGGGTGTATATGATGTCAATTCGTTAAAAGGTAATGAGCATAGTTATTGTAATTGAAGATCTCATGTTGGAAATGGATAAAACGTTTGCTGAGACATTTACAGTGTTCTCCCACCATCTTAACATAAGCGTATTCTTCATCAACCAGAATCTATTTTTCAAAAATAGATACATGCGCGATGTGTCACTAAATACATAATATCTAGTTTTATTCGCACAACGTCGAGATGTGTCACAAATTGTGGTATTAGCCAATTAAATGTTCCCGAATCAACGTAAGGAGTTTTTGGAGGTTTATAAAGAAGCCACAAGCCAGCGTTATGGATATTTGCTTTGTGACCTTCACCCGCGAAACACGTTCCGTGTGCTTCTAAGAACGAATATATTCCCAAGCGAACCTGAAACGGTGTATATTCCAGAATGACAAATAGGCTGAAGAAATATCGTGAATTAATAAAAATCTATCAACGATTGCCCCGGGCACTGCAACAGATGTTTGCTAAAAATATCGACTCTGACTTTTTAAAATGTATCTGTGAAATCTGTCTTAATGTTATAAAATTTAATGTGCCAATGAAACCCCTTCAGAAGGCTCGCTTACGTCGTTACAAGAACATAATACGAGCGCTCGCTCATAAAAGTCAAACTGTGGGGGAAGAGAAAGTGAATTATTGTACAAAGAGGAGGATCATTCTTACCCATCTTATTTTTAGTTTTGGGCCCTTTACTGACTAGATTGATATAATGAAGGTGGTTGTGATTCCGCACGAGGTGTATGTTTCATTGCAAAGTTCAAAGATTCTAGACACGGCTCTAGAACCCCGTAAAATTAGGCTTAAAAGAATGGAAAGCGAGTTGCTCGCCCTATTAAACAGTGAAAAGTCACCTGATGAGAAAAGGATCTTGTACTAAGAGGCTTTGCAGAACTTTCTTCATGATTACGAAGATTATAAGAATCCGACAGAGCTCCCCGTGGTTATTAGGCACAGCGCGAGTAGCGCTGAGCATGGTAACACAGGACCTGGGCCCGACGTTAGAGATGACCAACCAAAGAATAACGGAACGCAACACATCGAACATGTGTTAAAAACCAGTCTCCCACATACATTGAGGAATAAAGGCTTAAGTCTTTATAATCTATTGAGTGAGGACCCCTTCATACAGGCGAGGTCATTGTTGAAGGAACAAGGGTAAAAGGATCCAACATCGTTGACATTGTTCATAATCTGGTGAGAAAGTGGGACAGGCCCTCACTAACAGGATGGAAGCATATTAAAGCAAGACTACAACAAATAAATGTCCCCAAAACATTGATAGGTAATCTGAATAGGTTAAAACAGGGCTTCTCAAACTTTTTTCACTTGCGACCCCTTTGGATCAGACAAATTTTTTCGCGACCCTTCACTCAATGTCATAAAAGCAATAGGTACTAACACTGTATATTTATGAAAAAAATAATATTTTCAAATGTTTCTGCGACCCCCAATAATATTTACGCGACCCCTAGTTTCAGAAGCGTGGGGTTAAAAGACCTGGATCAAGTCTCGCATATGTCACAACTGAGTACGCCGTCGTCCCCAGCAGCAGCGTCTCTGAAGAAGAGAAAGAAGAGAACAAACGGTCAACCTTATCCACGTGTCTCTAAAATATGCAAATGGCTAACATATTAAGTAAATTTCTAACCACGCCTCCTATGGTGGCGTTAACAGACTGTACAGAGGTGTTTACGGAGTAGGGAAAAAAGATGTTGAGCGGTTTTTCCAGGAGCAGGATGCTTATACACTTCATAAACCGGTGAGAAAAAGGTTTAAAACGGTCAAGACAACCGCGGATTCGATTGACTCTATTTGGGAAGCGCATTTAACAGACATGCAAAGATATCCAGTGTATAATGACGGATACCGCTACATCCTATTCATAATAGATGTATTTTCTAGATATCTGTTGCTAATTCCACTGAAAAATAAATCGCCTGAAACAGTTGCTAAAGCGACCAAAACGTTAATGTTAAAAGAAGAAAGGGTTCCTGGCTATTTTTGTGCGATATGGGGAAAGAATTTATAGGCCGAGCTTTCGAGAACATGCTGACAGAGTTTAATATCAGTTACTACATTAGAAGTTCTATACATAGGGCCTCTTTAGCTGAAAGAGTTCAACGTACCATAAAGGAACGCATGCATCGCTATTTTACACATAAAAACACATACAGATATATAAACGTTCTCGGGTCATTGGGCTTATCATACAACCGTTCACACCACCGTACTGTTGGCACAACACCTAACGAAGTTTTAGAAAGAGGTGCGCTTCCAGAGGTGAGAAGAGATGAACCACCGCCACCGCAGTCTACACATTTCAAAATCAATGATTACACAGCTCAACAAAAAAAAATTTTTGTTTCGTTGCCAAGGAAATTCGTACGAATTTAGGGTATTTTGGGGTTGCTGAATTCCAAAATGAAAGTAGTTTTTCCGATTTGGCTCTAGTTCTTGAGATAATGAATACCCTCAATTAATAGGAAACGTAACCATAACGCGTGCATATGGGAAACTACCGGAACATTCTAGATGGTGAGACCGAATAAAATGCCATTATGTATTTCATGTGTTTACTTTTGTATGATTTGAGACAATTTCAATGCGATTTGTAAGTAGGCTCCGCCTGAACATTAAACTTTTTGCATTTTTACGTGTTTCAATGGGGTACCAATTATCTCATAAATTAGAGCCAATCTAGCAAAACCGATGTCATATTCGGAATCAGCACCACAAAGTTACCCCAAAATCACTCCAATATGATTGGCAATAAAATGAGTGTTGACCAGTGTTATGTAAGGCTATCACGTTCGGAAATAAATTCGAGAAGGGATTTGAGCAAGGATGGACACTAGGGTGGATCGATTTTACATTTTTTTCGATTTCCATATTCTAATAGAGACAAAACCTTGCGCATGCATGAGAAAATAGCCTCTGCAAAATCGTAGCTTAATAGGTAATCATCTTCTGCCCCCGGCAGAGCGATGAAAATCATATTTTAGTAGTCAAAAACGTATTTTTCTTATAATTTTTAAAATATTTCAATATGCATCAAAATTATTCCTAATAACTATAAAGTCGATGAAAAAGACCTCATATGATCGTTTTTCCAAGCGCGTTGTCCTACGTTAATATCTTTTGCCCCCGGCAACAACGTCAAATGTTGAAAAAATAGGTAATTTATATACATATTTTCAGATCGGCTCTTTGTCTTAAATAATGCATTTATATATTTCCCATAGCATTTATATCGTTGCTTAGGCATGAAATAACACACACGCAAAATTTTATGACTCAAGAGTAATATCTTCTGTCCCCGAGAAAAGTCTAAATGTGGATTATAATTACGTTAATGCGATGTTATAAGTACGATAAGTACTATGTACAACTCCTCGCTTGCTAATTTTATAAAATTAGCAACCCAGAACTCACCACGAGGAGGTGGCTGTACGCGAGTTCCACCTTATCCAGCCCCAACCACCCTTCCTTTGGCTGCATGTCGATTTACATACGGTAATCTTTCTTAGAATCAAATCGTGGAATTTTTGTTCGGGAGTGAAGACGGGAGCGGATGAATCCGTCCCTCTCTTCTATTCCACTTACACTGGCAGAGGCTTCGGTTATTAATTTGATGAGTCTCTCGACCGCTTGAGTATGACAAGGGAATAGTGGGATCAGTCCATCAGGCTGGTCTCCCGTCTCAACACACTCTTTTATTCGGGTATCAGGTATTGTTTTTGTAACGGGGGGTTCGGTCACCTCAGCCGTTTGCCAGTTGATCATTTCGTAATAGTTTTGACTATCGTAGAGCAGCTCAGGCATGGCGAAGGCTCGAATTTCCCCCGCTGGTGATTGTTTTGATCGTGCTTTTAATATTCTTCTCCATCCCAATTCTCTTATGTGTTGCTCATCGGCATGTAGCATGGAGATCAAAATATTTTCTGGGTGAGCAAAGAAAGAATTTCTACGGAGGACTTTGTTGGCGATTGTCTTAGATCTTTGAGGCATGGTCTGAGAGAGGCGCATCATTTCGAAAAAATGTTTTGCGCCCTCAGTGAAACTGGAGTTTTTCTTTATCTTAAACCAAATTGGTGCGTAAACTGTCATAATGAATCGTACAATTTCGTTGAAGGTGCTGGAGGGTTCACTGGTTGAAACATAGAGGCGCAGAAATCTATTTGCTGTTGTCAGCCACCTGGAATGCGCCATCTTACCTGGATTTCGAGCCGCGAGAGCTGAAGAGCAGCTACCGCTCGACACTGCTCTGTAGATGCCTAACAAATATTTTTGGTCAGTGCTCAACTCGGCATCATCTATGTCAATGTCGGGAGATGGAATGGCATCGAATTCTGTAATTGGAAGTTTTTCGCAGTTTTTCCAACTGGTCCAGTAAAGCCCATTGGCCCAGTTGTTTTGCCGTCCAAGTCTTGAATGAGGTGTCGCAGTGATAATTCATTACCGTGTAATAGGCATATGATCCACTGAACTGGCCTTTGTAGTTTCATTTCAATCATACGAATGGCTCCACCCTTTCGACCCGTGTTCACTGCGGTACCATCACAGCCGATAGCCACAATGTCGTCCGTGCTAATATTGTTAGTCTGCTGCTGCTGCTGGCAGCACTCACCAGAGATGACTTTTAAACCCTAGCCTAGAGTCATAAAATTTTGCGTGTGTGTTATTTCATGCCTAAGCAACGATATAAATGCTATGGGAAATATATAAATGCATTATTTAAGACAAAGAGCCGATCTGAAAATATGTATATAAATTACCTATTTTTTCAACATTTGACGTTTTTGCCGGGGGCAAAAGATATTAACGTAGGACAACGCGCTTGGAAAAACGATCATATGAGGTCTTTTTCATCGACTTTATAGTTATTAGGAATAATTTTGATGCATATTGAAATATTTTAAAAATTATAAGAAAAATACGTTTTTTGACTACTAAAATATGATTTTCATCGCTCTGCCGGGGGCAGAAGATGATTACCTATTAAGCTAAGATTTTGCAGAGGCTATTTTCTCATGCATGCGCAAGTTTTTGTCCCTATTAGAATATGGAAATCGAAAAAAATGTAAAATCGATCCACCCTAATGGACACGTGAGATTTTTAAAGTTCGTGCTATGAAACCTAAAGGTGAGATAATGATGTATTACGTTGAAGATTTGAATGGGGAAGAGATCGCTGGAGGTTTTTACCGCGAGGAGTTGCAGAAAGTGACATTTAATTTGGGAAAAAGTGTGTTTAAAACTGAAAAAATTTAGGCAGCAAAGGTTCAGGAAAGAGAAAAATGTACCTGGTCAAATTGTTGGGTTACCCAGAAAGCTTCAACACCTATATAAAAGCTTCTGCAGTAATGAAGATTAAATAGTATGCAACATGGCGCCTAGCCACTTCTATGTCACACTCCCGTCCTCCTCTTCTCGCTCTGTATATCCTAACAACACCGTGGCCAACTTTGTGACAGAACTCCACGGACCCATTGAATTGGAGCGTGATTCGTATGAGGTGGGTTTATGTGAACTGCAGTTAGTCTCCAAATTTTTAACTTGAAAATGAGCATATCATATTTCTGATCCTTAGAAGAATCGATGAGTGCGAAAAATTAGGCATAACCTTAGACAATACTATGCGATCAGTCCTGTTCGTTGAGGAACAGTACTATAGCAGAAATGTTTCGCTAGGAATCGGCCATTATGATACAGCCATGGACATTGTGACAGGGTTAAACAAGTCTTGAAAAGTCGTACCTGACAAAAGATTTACTTTTTGAAGTCGTAAACATAGCACGCCTGCATGCACATTGAAGTTAAAATCAACGCTTAGTAGAAATAGTAAAGATAAAGAGCTGTTCACAATTGTGGCCGAGGGCCGATATAGCGCAGCTCTCCAAAGAGATACCTTTCACGAGGCACAGCATGACACGTCCAGCTTAATGTATCAATTGAAGATGGAGAAATTCGGTGAAAGCTCTCCATCTCCAGACATGTGCTATATGTACAGCAATATCGTAGAGCACCAATTTTTTGGGGACACCCATGCGCGCCTGCTGCGCAGCATTGCACACATCCCCAACCATAGAGAGAAAAGTTTGAGCATTACATATGACAAGCCCCATTATGTGAATGTTGCGACTAATCTATTAACCAACATCTCCATATATATATAAGAAGGATTGAGGGAAAAAAATTTCCCATTCGGTGATGGGAGCTTAACAGTGAAACTACACTTTCGCCGTTTATAATGACCTGAAGGCCATTTACAGTCTATCGAGGAGTGAGATACCAGCGTGGGAGTGGGCTTGGATCCATTTTTTCATCCATACTACGCACCGCTGTCCCACTGTTGAAGAGGGGTGCTAGATACCTAGGGAGGAAGGCGTTACAAACAGGTTTTAACGCGGAAGAAGACATAATGGGTGGAACTAAACCTAAAGAAGCTCTAAAAAACATTTAAAACGTACACGGGACGAGATCATCAAAGATGCAGAGAAAAATGCGTGGTGGCGGAAAGAAGAGATCTGCCAGGAAAAAGGGGTTACCATCACGTGGCGCTAAACGCAAAAGGAAATAAAAAAAGAAGTGCTGTAAGTGTATGAAACCTATGGCTGATCATTTTTTTAACTGATATAAGCTGAGGACACTACTCTCACGAATCATAGGCTGATTACTAGTTGTCGAGAGAGGTAGCACTATTTCTGGCTCGTCATGGCGCGTTTCACCCATCCGTGTAGTTCACAATGCTGTAAATCGGAACAGTCCCTCTTTGATATGCCCCCCACTCAGGTATCTAGTGAGCATAGGGACTTTATTACAATTAACCCATTAAACACAACTAGTTTGCCGAGTGCCCATATAGAATTCGTGATACCCAGCTCAGGCCCTTACTTTTTTGACACGAGCTGCATGCACATGTCCGCTAAACTGCGTATAGCCCATTCTGATGGAGCGGATGGCGATGATAGTTACTCAGCGTACCCTGAAACCAACTTTTTACGCTCTATATTCGGCCAGTGTGAGGTGTATTTAAATCAAGTTAACATCTCGGCAGGAACGGGATATTATCACCTACGAGCCTATCTGGAAAATGTCCTCAACTTTTCAAAAGAAGCGAAGGACACCATTTTAACCGCCGATTGATATTACCATACTAAAGATGAAAATGGTATAAAGGATAAATTTAAAAATTCTAAAAAAAAGATATAGCAATGTTTTGGACGTCTTCATACAGATTTCACATTCCAGGAGAAATCGCTTATGAACGGGGTGGATATGAAGGTGAAGCTTACCCGCACGAGTCCTGAGATCTGCATAAATCTGGGGGTCTGATCAAGAAGAGGGCTGAAACCCGTTGTGATTCACAAAATGGAGGCATATTTGCGTATACGCCGAGTGAAATTAAGTTCGCCAAAACAAATAGAAATTGAGAAAGACTTAATACATGCCACAGTCAAATACCCAATTAACAGGGTACAGATCAAACTATACACGGTGCCCGCCGGGTTGGCCTCGAAGCAACTAGAAAACGTGGCCCTTGGAGTTCTACCTAAAAAGATATTAATTGGAATGCAGGACCACGCCTCGATGAATGGAAAATATAAAAAGAGTGCCTTTAAATTCAAGAAATTCGGCCTTGAAAATATTACTCTATACGTAAATGGCATCGCTTTGGGAGGGACTATGACTATTGATTACTCATCAGACGCTGTGTTCCAGCTCTGCGCGAGAGCTTATAGTAGTCTGGCTCATAATACAGGTGCATGTGATGAGCTTGGGTTCGGTGTAACGCAGAAAGAATTTTTCGAAGAATTAACATTTATTCATTTGATTTTACGCCTGACTTGTCTGCTAATGTAAATACGCACTGAAGTCCACAACAGAGTGGAAACATCTCACTCAGGTTGGAATTTGCCAAGCCTATAGACGCGCCTATAAGTGGGCTAGTTTACCTCGAATCACAGGCATTAATAGAAGTTGATCGTTTCAGGAACGTGGTGACAAACTTTTAAAATGGACGCGAATACACTCCAGAGAGTAATGAAAAGTGACCGATTTACACGCTCCAAATTTATCGGTGTGTTTGCGAAGAATGAAATATTGAATTTGCCAACTACCAGAAACTGGTACGGGATTATCGTTAACACCGACATTGTGGTGGTATGAGGGGATTCATTGGTTTGCAATCTATTTTAAAAATAGGGAAAGAATGTACTATTTTGACTCACTCGGCGCTCAGCCCTGGAATGATTCTGTGGTTTTGCAGTTTATCGAACAAATACATGTACCTGAGAATGTACGGAACCCGTATCGCCTTCAAGGATATTATAGTAACACGTGCGGGATGTATGCCCTCTCATTTCTCATGCACATGTCACGTGGGAAGGGATTTATAAATTTTTTAAAATTATTGGATTTGTGCAACACTGAAATGAATGACGAGTTGGTATGCAGACAGATAAAAAATTTCCCATATGTTAGCACCCTCTGTATTGTGTAAAGGTGCATATCTATATTGTGTGAAGGCCAATTTGTGGCCATTAAGACTTATTTAATGGACACTGGTTCCGCTTTGTACATGTTTTCTACCATTTAATAAATTAAATGAAAATACAATGTGTTTTGGTCTTCTCCCCCCAAAAATACTTACATTAGTTCCCCGATGACCTGGCATTCGTTGGACCGGATGTGAGCCAATACCACGACCTCTGTGTTCAGATCGCTGGTTTGGTTGTGGGGTAGAGCTTCCATAGCATTTATTCCCTTTTCATCAAAACGAAAAGTAACACGATCAAGTTCCGCATCGGTCCTATAAAGTTAAGTAAAATTAAATTAGTTTAATTAAAGAGCTACAATAAGAGAAAATGCCAAGAATTTTAAAAATTATATTAAAAAAGCAGATAATTCTTAAATCTTTTGGTAATTTAAAAATCCTATCTGGAGAACTGTCTATAATTTTTTTAAATTATCGCGAAAAGTATTATTAAAGCTCTACTATATATATAATATATATATATATATATATTATATATATATATATATATATACCGAAATAACCACGAAGGAAACAGCATAATTAATAGCCAGTGCACTAATTGACAGCTCAAAAGGAAGATTAGCTGGGTGTCTAAGACATCTCAGAGAATAATTTAAAGCAAGTACGCTAATTTACAAAAGTAAGATTAGCTGGGTGTGCTATGCTCCGTCTGCCTGCAACGGGTCTCGAATCCGCAGACAAATCTTAATAGTTTTTGTAATTTTAAAATCTTACCTGTACAACTTTCTGTAAATTTTTAAATTATCAAGAAAAGTACAAATAAAAACACATATATACACAAACACACATATATATATATATATATATATATATATATATATATATATGCCGAATAACCATGAAGGAAACAGAATAATTAAAAATATTTTTCACTTCGTTTTATCACGGCTTTTTATAAGTTACCCGTTGAAACGTTATATATAGACCGAGAATAAACACAAACTAGTTTTCAAAACAATTATTACGACACAGAAGTTAATTAACACGGAATGAACTGCACTATGTATAAGTCGTTTGCGGGAAATTCGTTCCCGCTGTCACAAATTTCTGAAACAACTTGCGTTAAGAGTTCATTCTCTTCCACCGCGTTGAAAAGGTGGAGCGGAGCTGATGGGTAAAAATCTTGATCTTCAAACAAATCGGGAGAATTGTAAAGCGATAACTGAATCATAGTGTATATTTGAAAAGCACTAAGCGAAAAAAACATACGAACTGAGGCCCTGAGATGAACTGATCCCTTTTATAAAGGGGGCTTGTGACCAACCCACAACACACGATTCGCGAGCTTCCCATTGGCTATCAGTGAATTTTGGGGGGCTTAACGCGTAGGCCTGCGTAGCGGCCAAACAGAGGTCCTGGGCTCCCCCACAGGGCTGTGATTGGTTGCCCCGTGAAATCTGGGGGCGTGTCAGATATTCCCATTCGTAGAGAGAGAGAGAAATGCTTTGTTTTTGATCTTGTATTCGACCGAGAGAGAGAGAGAGATAGAGCGAGAGAGAGAGAGAGTGAGAGATGAGGATGTTTTGTGAATCGGTTTATGGTGCCCTATCTTAAAATATAAAAGTGGAAGGTAATTTCAGATTCAATTATCCATAAAGAAAACCGCTATAAAAGTTTATTGTATCGCGGAATTCTTATACGATACAATAAATAAATTTTAAAAAATAACACTGGTCTACAGCCAAAATGCTTCCGAAATAAAAGTAGTCAATCTTTACTAATTTTGGGTCACTGAATACGAAAATGACGCCTAAAATTGCCAACTGGGTCTATTTATAAAGATATCCGGCAACTCTGCACCCTACTAACTGGACTGCATCTGTCGCGTAATATGTAGACGCCTGTGACACATCGACGCATTGACTCTACTGCGCATGCGCGTAGTTATTTTTTTATTTTAATAAATTAATGTAAATATATAATATATATATGCACAATAAAATGTAATTTTAAATTTATATATTACGTTATGTATTTGTAAATTATTTATTAAAAAATAGATTGGATCATTTTAACATATTGCTTCCCATAATGTTTTTGATATTAATATAAATGGAATACTAACCTAACTTAACCTTACCTAATTTGAAATTATTTAAATGCAACGTAATTACATTAATTTATTAAAATAAAAAAAATATAACTACGCGCATGCGCAGTAGAGTCAAGGCGTCGATGTGTCACAGGCGTCTACATATTACGCCACAGCATCAGTTCATTCGCGGAAGTCATACAGAGCACCCTTGTCAAACTCTTTTTAGTGTTTGCTTTAGAAACTGAACAAAGATGCCTCGTAATTGCGTGAACAGTGTAGATAACTTCTGTTATGTTTGTGGAGAATTGACTTTTGCATCACAAAAGCGTGCTATAACCGCCGTGATTAGGAAAGCCTATCACCTTTATTTTGGCTGTAAGATTGGAGATCAGGACAAGAGCTGGGCCCCACACATATGCTGCAATACTTGTGCAACAAACCTTCGCCAGTGGTTGAATCGGAAAAGGAAATCTATGCCTTTTGCAGTGCCAACGGTGTGGAGGGAACCAACAGATCATGTCAGCAATTGTTACTTCTGCATGGTACCTCCAGTCAAGAAAGGTATTTGCAAGAAGAAAAAGTGGATTTTACAATATCCGAATATACCCTCTGCTATACGCCCGGTACCTCACGGCGAAGGAATACCCGTTCCTGAGCCCCCACACTCATTCTCCCTGGAGTCAGAGGACGAGGAGAATGAAGGAACCTGCGAAACTTGTGAGCCTTCAACTTCACAAGACCCTGAATTTGTTTATAACTTGACATCTTCTAAACCGCACATGATAACTCAGAATGAATTAAACGACCTTATCAGAGATTTAGAACTGCCAAAGAGTAAGGCAGAGCTGTTTGGCTCCAGATTGCAGCAGTGGAATCTCCTCGCTGAAAAAGTTAGTGTGTAAGTTTCGTGACCGTCAAAAAGATTTTGTCCCATTCTTCATCATGGAAGGTGACCTTGTAGCTTGCAACGACATCGATAGTCTGATGGCAGCTCTCAACATTATTCACAATCCTGATGAGTGGAGACTATTCATTGATTCATCGAAGTTGAGTCAAATAGCTGTTTTGTTGCATGTTGGCAACATATTGCCATCAATTCCAGTTGGTCATGCAGTCCACATGAAGGAAACATATGACAACATGAAGCAACTTTTGAACTGCATAAACTATGACAAATATCAGTGGCAGGTTTGTGGTGACTTGAAAGTTGTTGCTATCGTGCTTGGACTGCAGCCGGGCTACACTAAGTATTGCTGTTTTCTGTGTGAATGGGATAGTCGGGCTAGGACTTCTCATTACATCAAGAAGGATTGGCCACTCAGACACTCATTGGAACATGGAACAAAAATGCTCAGTATCCTCCACTTGTAGAATCGAGCAAGATTTTGTTACCACCCTTACACATCAAACTGGGTGTCATGAAAAATTTTGCTAAGGCTATGGATAAAACGGGGGCAGCTTTTAAGTACTTCGGTGGTAAATTCTCAAAACTCAGTGAAGCAAAAATCAGTGAGGGTGTATTTGTTGGTCCACAGATCCGCAAGCTTCTTAGAGATAAAGAGTACGACCGTATCGTGAGTGGTGAGGAGAAGACAGCGTGGAATGCTTTCCGGTTAGTAGCAACCAATTTTCTCGGAAATACCAAAGCTGACAATTACAGGGAGCTGGTGGAAAACCTGCTGTTGTCCTATCAAAAAATGGGCTGCAATATGTCTTTAAAGATAAATTTCCTCCATTCGCATCTGGAATTTTTTCCGGCCAACTGCGGAGCAGTCAGCGATGAACATGGTGAACGTTTCCACCAGGATATCTCAGCGATGGAGAAACGCTACCAGGGGAAATGGAGTCCATCATTGTTAGCAGACTACTGCTGGACAATAACAAGAGATGCTCCAGAAGTTGAATACAAGAGACAAGCAAAGAAGCGATGGGTTGAATCAATATAAGTGACTGCATTATACGGGTATGTTACTAATATATGGTATACATATACGCAAAATGTGTAACTTAAATTTTCTTGGAAACTGTAGCCAATCAACTGTTTTTATGGTCATATTCGTTTTCAGCACCCCAAAATCCATAATAGGAAACATTTTATCTCCGAAGCACAAACTTTTTCAAAATTTGTAGACCAGCGTAATCTATGCCTTATCATGTGACTTTTCAGAAGAAATTGAAGACACGTGTGGGTGAAAATAGAGCCAATTATGGTACCCCTCTAAATTAGCTTCGTAAAATTTACTATGCCCGGTAAATTAAATCGTCTGGAACTGGAAATGGTTTTCAAAAAAATATCACCTCAACTTTTCACAAAGACTCGTTTAAGTGTCGCTATTTAAAACTCGACCTTCTCATGGTTCGTATAATTAACGACCCGATGCTGTCATATAATTTAATGGTGCATGCCTTATCTCGAATCTTGGAAACCAGAGAAACGGTAATAAAGAATTAGCTAAACAACATATATATATATTATATATATATATATATATATATTATATATATATATATATATATATATAATATATATATATATATATATATATATATATATATACAGGGGTTGGACAAAATAATATGAACACCTTGATAAATGGCGGTTTTTATTCTTAATATGGAGTTGGTCCTCCTTTAGCGGCAATAACAGCTGCAATGCGTCGGGGAATTGATTCATACAGCTTTTGGACAGTGGCTAGAGGAATCCTGAGCCATTCTTCGAGCAAACCATGCTCCAGTTCCTCCAAAGACGCCGGCGGTGGGAATCAGCTTCTGACCTGCTGCTCCAACTGACACCACAGATGCTCGATAATGTTAAGATCCGGGGATTGTGGAGGCCAATCCAAGCGTTCTACTTCACTAACATGCTCTTCAAACCAGTTTTTAACGACCCCAGCGGTGTGGATTGGTGCATTATCATCCTGGAAGACGGCGCCGCCATTGGGAAACAGCGTTTGGACCATGGGATGGACCTGGTCAGCCAATATTGACAGATAGACCTGGGCGTTAACCCTACCATGCAGTACTACAGCTGGGCCAAGAGTATTCCACGATATTGCTGCCCAAACCATCACAGATCCGCCTCCATGCTTAACGGTTGGGGGTCAGGCAGTCGGGGTCATAAGCATCTTTAGGCTGTCTCCAAACGTAAACTCGACCGGAACATGGAAATAGCGTAAAGGAGGATTCGTCGGAGTAGACTACATTCTTCCACCGGTCCATTGACCAATTCATATGGTCATTACACCATTTTCTGCGCCGCTCAATGTTGATGTGCGAAAGGAAGGGTTTGGCAATTGCAGCCCTCCCATGGTATGCAGCTCCATGGAGCTCGCGACGTACAGTTCTGGTCGATACCGGGCTTGCAAGATGCTGGTTAAGCTCTGCAGTCACTTTTGGAGCTGTGGTCTTATGGTTCTTTGTCACAATGCGCTTTAGCACCCGGCGGTCTCGATCACACAGCTTCTTCTTGCGTCCACTATTGCATTTGTCGGTACTTGTCTTTCCATGGTTTTGGTATGCAGACATGACCATAGAGACAGTTCCTCTGGATACATTGAACATCTGAGCGGTTTTCGTCACCGATGCACACAGCCATCCGCGCTCCGACAATTTGCCCTCTTTGGAAGTCTGACAGTCTTTCATAACTGCTAATTCATAATTCACTCAGATCTGTAAAAAACAACGTGAGGGTTATAACATGACGTATACACTCTCTGTTACGCATTTAATAGGTTTGCCAGTCATTTGACCGTTTACTTTGTGTCTGAGCAGTCCGTAAAGATAACCGGTGAAATCGGCGGGTGTTCATATTATTTTTTCTAATATATATATATATATATATATATATATATATATATGAGACAAGTTCAGAATGGAAGTGAGAGGGTATTTATATCCTCACCCAGAGCAATGGAATTAGTGGAGCATGAAGTCCATACATTTCTCGTATTAAATGTTTTTTGTTGTAGAAAAACTCTGAATATCAGATGTTTCAAATTTTATTTTTAAATGTGAACGAAGATAAATTCAACTGTATATATATAATATATATATATATATATATATATATATATATAGGAATTAGGGGGTTTTACATTGATATAAAAATTTAAAAGAATAATTATCTGAATTGGGAGAGGCTGAGTTAATTAATACAATTTGACGTGATTGTTTATTATAAATTTTGCGCACACCTCTTGTACTAATTTTTTTATAGTTTTCAGAATTTTTTTAGATTAACTTTTTTCCGGAACTGTACATATATTGGCTTTTTTTGGTTGACCCTTCGATTTCTTCCGCCCGAATTGTTCATTCTGACGACTGTCAATCTTTTCACCCCACCCTAGACCTACTTTTTAACGGGGATGTGTATATATATATATATATATATAAGAGAGCGCGCGAGAGGTAGAGAGCGAAAAGGAAGGAGAGAGAGAGAGAGAGAGCGAGAGAGAGAGGGAGGGAGAGAGCGAGAGGGCGAGAGCGAGAGGGAGACTGGTTGCCCATTTATCTACCATTCATGAAAGGATGTCTACACTCCACCTTATTCCTACAGTTTAACACGGATCATTAGGTTACCATGGCTACCAACCGTGGAAGGACGCGCCGCCGCCGGGTCTCGAGCCCGACCCATATAATCGTGTGTGCGTAATATTTTATGGGCGTATAGACTGGTGTGTACGTGCCAAAACGAAGTATACACTGTGCCAACTGGCTGATAGTGCCTGGAGCCACTGGCTGATTAAGCCAACTGGCTGATTAGGGGCCTGTAAGACAGCGGCCGCTCGGCTGAAGTCTTAATATGCGCTTGGCTCCTGCCAAGCGAACACCTCTTCCTCTCTCTCCTTCTCCTCTCTCTTTCTCTTGGGGGATAACTCCGCCTCCAAGTTGCATAACCCTTGTTGCTCTTGCAACAACCCCCTCCCCCTTTTGGGGGTGCCTTACAACAAGGGAGGTTGGCACTGGTGCCAAGGGGAGTGGCATTGGTGCCAAGGGGAGTGGCATTGGTGCCAAGGGGGGTGGCACTCTTACAACATTGATCAACATTTGCAATTGCATTGCACTCTCTCCTTTTGCGCCCATACTACTATTCTTTTTGCTTCGTTTACTGTTATCTTATTTTGTGTTTCAAATTTCGCGTCATCAGTCATTATACTGCAACTCCTAAGTCTTTTGCTTTCGAGTTTCTCTGAATTTCTTGTCCATTTGGGGTATAGTATTCCATGGATTTTAGGTCCTCCCTTTTTCCATACCTTAATAGTTGAAATTTCTCAGTGTCAAATTTCATATTATTGCGTTCAGACCAATTGTAGATTCTGTTCATGTCTGTTTGTACTTTGTAGAGGTTTTATATCCTCTGGGTTTCTTATTTTCCACTAATTTTTTGTCATCGGCAAAGAATGTTACTGTGCTGTCACTTCTAACTTCATCATCTAAGTCAGTTAGCATGATTATGCTGAGCTACTGGTACTGAGCTAAGATATGATGAAGATATTCCTTGAACTGTAACGACTAGCTGCCGCTCACTAAGAAAATTATATACCCATTTTTCTACTTTTCCTATTATCCCCATATACTGTACAGGGTGGTCCAAAAATCCCCATCTATTTACAGAAATAATTATATTTCTATTTTATTTTCTACAGGCAATACAGTGGATTATGATGGATGTACAAGAACGTGTGATAGTAGTAACACTACGTATCCAAGAGAAAAAGAGAAAAAAATTTGAGAAAAAATTCGAAAGAAGATTCCACAAACCAGGACCTACAAACAAAGCAATTCGCGAGCTGGTCAATAAATTTAAACGAACAGGATCTGTTCATGATGAGGCAAGATGTGGACGTCCAGCTACCTATCAACAAACTGTCGAATTGGTACGAGATGTCTTTGAAACAAATCCTAGAATGTCAACTCGAACAGCATCACTAGGGCTAATCGACATAATTGCCTTATCTAGGCTCGTGAAAAACCAACCGAGTTGTACGAATGGGAGAGAGATTCTCCTAAAGTTAATGTCTGGTTGGGTATGACAAGATCGAAGGTTTACGGACCTTTTTCTTTCCAGAAGCTACGGTAACAGGGCCAATTTATCTTGATATGCTTCAGCAGTTTCTTGAACCCCAGCTTCGTTCAGATGGTATTCTCGACACTGTTGTCTTTCAACATGATGGAGCTCCATGTCACTATGCAAACATCATTCGGGCGTACCTTGATGAGCTCTTACCAAATCGATGGATCGGACGTGGTGGAAACAGGCCTTGGGCAGCACGATCTCCGGACTTAACACCATTAGACTTGTTTGCGTGGGCTTTATAAAGTCTAACGTTTACAAAACAAGAGTTACAGACCTGCAGGATCTGCGAGCTCGCATTGTTGCAGCAGTCGCTAAAATAACCCCAAGAGATGCTTCAGAATGCGTTTCGCAATGTAGTAGACATATCTGAGATTTGCAGAGACACTGATGGTATCTCGTTTAGACCCTAATTTTTTATCATAAACCCTACGTCTTTGTTATAAGGTTGGTTAATTAATATCATATATAAGTTAGAACTGCAAAATTATATCTTCAGAGGTGGAAAATAAGAGTTTTTTACTTTTAGTTAAGAGTCATTATATCTAATGGTGTATTACTGTCGATATGTATGATTTTCATTCAGTTTGTATGATTGGCTTCAAAGGGTTAATCTGTTTCCGAAAATGTTTTTTAGACGTTGGGAATTTGGGCCTAGTGATCATTCATCATGTAAAGAAGAAAGGGGGATGTCTTGTTTGATATCACATTTTAAAGCCAGGAAAGGAGAAATCATTCCCCCTTTGAATTGTATGTTGTTGTTGTTGTTGTTTTTAATGTACATAGCTTTGATTTTTGTTAGATGTTAAATTTGGATAAATATATATTTTTATTTGTTTGAAGATTTTATGAATTCTGTACAATATATAGTGCATACATACAGTATATACAGGCCCTCTTATTAGTTGGTCGGTTACATCATATCTCTCGACATTCTTATTTGGCCGTCATAGAGTTCGTAGCATTCCTTATTTGCCTGTTATTCATTAATTATTATTTGAGTGTGCCTAAGATTAGCCATATTACAGTTCAGTAAGAAGGCCCTCCGCGTCTGATATTACCAGGGGTGCAGTGCCAATTTTATAGGTGCCGGAGCTCTGGTGGGCCTGACAAAAGCCTGCCATTTCCTATCCTGTTTCTATATATGCCACACGATGACTAAGTATTTCGTGTTTGCACTCACTAATTATCATAAAATAAATATAATTATCAAGCAAATAAAGAAAAAAGAGCAATCATGTATTTTATCAATTTAAGAAGATAAAACTACTTAGTGCTTACCAAATACCACCAGTGGGAAGTTTCACAATAATTTCCACAAAGGGTCAGGCGTGATATGTTTTCGGGGGTCTGAAGCAACTCTTGTCCTGGTGTCATCTGCCGATCTGTGGTACCGCAGCCATGATATGGCATATGGCTCAGGATTCCACTGAACTAGAGGAGGTCCATGTAGTTTAACAAACATAAGCGCTGATACATGATTTATGAGAATTCTTGAGCGTGTTGTTCTTATTATCAAGTTCATGTGACAGAATCCCCTCTCACACTCAGCAGTACTAATAGGAATAACTTGTGAACAGCTCAGTAATGGGTGTAAATCTTGGGGGATGCGGCGCCCATGATCTTCCACATAGTCTCTAAAGGCATTTAGTACAGAGTAAGAAGAAAGCTTAAACCTCTTACAGAGAGATGAGATTTCAGCTTCTCCGTAATTAGGTGGTATTTCATCAGGCCAGTAGTCTTTTTCAAGGACATACATTTCATTTAGCAGTGATTTATACATACTTTGAGGTTCAGAAGTTTGAGAACCTTTCATGGATGTTGTCGTGAACATACGGTGCTGCAAATTGTTCACAAGACTAGTAAGAAACTGTTGATAACACTAGGCAACAAATTTCAACTTTTTTTTGTTACAGACACGTGAACTACTGATTCCTACTAAAGCGCTGATGCTGATTTCAGATCTGATATCAAAATTTCTCTATCACGTCCAGATTTTGTGTAACCGAAAACCCCTATTTTTCATTTTTGTTTCTCACCCGCTTCTATTACGAAAGCCGTCGAAGCTACTTTTCCGTGCCACGTTTTATGTTAAGCATACTTAAATAATTAGTGAACAGGGATGTCTTTCCTCCTTTATTCTGGCTTAAGACAGACAGCGGAATTCCGCTGGCGGAGTTACCACCCCTGCGCCCAACCATCCACCCAAAGCGCGTTAGTATTTTGTTGTTACTACTGAAAGGCAAATTCCCGTTCTTAAGTGAAACTTTGGTGTGTCCTCTTCCTTTGTCGCTTGTAGGATGACGAGCTCTCCTTCTGCAGGAACCAACAATAATCTCCCATCATATTTGGGTTGAAATTACCTTGGTATCTGTTTTCCATAACTGAGATCTGTTGGTGGAAGCGCTCACCATGCTCGTCACTTACAGCCCCAAGGTTGGCCGGGAAGAAGTCAAGATGAGAATGTAAAAAATGAATTTTCAAAGACATTCTGCATCCCATTATTTCATAAGATTTAAGCATGTTTTCTACGAGTTTACGGTGGTTTTCAGCTTTGTGGTTTCCAAGAAAATTTTTGACAACTTCAACGAAAGATGTCCATGCTCCTAGTTCATTCTCATTTAGGTTAGATGGAAACGATGAGTCGTGGATGACACTGCGGATCTGTGGTCCAGTGAAAACTCCAGCTTCTAGCTTAGCATCTGTCAATATTCCTTTGAATTTATCCTTTAAATATTGGAAACCCCACTACCTTGATGATCCATACCCTTCACGAAATTTTTCATAAGGCCAAGTTTAATGTGAAGTGGTGGAAGATGTACTTTCTGAGGGTCAATAAGTGCTGGGTGTTTCACATTGTATTTACCAACAACATGTTCAGTTCTAGATGGCCAATCATGTTTTTTGTAGTGGTTCTTGTCATCTCTGCTGTTCCATAGACACAAAAAGCACATATGCTTTGTGTAGCCCAACTGTAACCCAAGAAGTAATGATACAACTTTAAGGTCGCCACAAATATTCCATGTGTGGTCCTTATATTTGATGAGTCTTAGCAGCAGTTTCATCGATTCATAAGTCTCATTAAGGCCAGTGGCATGTGTTACAGGTATTGAAGGTTTTTCATTGCCGTTGTGCAGTAATACAGCTTTAAGGCTAGCTTTACTAGAGTCAATGAACAGTCTCCATTCTTTTGGATCATAGCGACAGCCAATCCCTTGCATCAGACCACTGATATCGTGGCAGAAACAAACGTTTTCTTCCTGTAAGTAAAATGATGAAAACTGCAAATGGCGATGGCGGAAATGGGAAACTTTGGTGTTTGGTTGGAGAAGATTAAATTCTTGAAGTCTTGAACCAAGCAACTCTGCCTTTTCTTTTGGTAATTCCAAATCGCGCACTAAGTCATTTAACTCCGCTTGACTTAACAAATGTGGGGAAATATTTGCATCTGGAACATATATGCCATCTTTCCCTGTTTCTATATCACTAGCAGAATCTTCAGATGAACTGCTGTCTGTTATCGTTGCTGGTGGAACTGGTAGTGGATTTGTTTCATCATGTGGTACTGGTTTCATTGCTGATTCGCAGTTTGGGTATGTGATCTTTGATTTGTTTTTCTTTGTGAAACCAGCAATCTTTGTCAAACAAAAATAACAATCATTGAAGTGATTTTTCGGCTCACGCCAAACCATGGGGACAGAACGGCATAGCTTTTCTTTTACCATTCATCCAAGCTATTAACATTGCATTGCACTGTGCACAGCAAATATGTGGTGCCCAGTCCCTCTGTTGGTCTCCTAACTTACAGTCAAAATAACACTTGTAGGCAAGTTTAATCTTTGTTGTTATGTTTCTACGTTGTGGCTTAGGTGTATATTGTCCACAGACAAAGCAGAAGTTGTTTGGGTGATTTACACAAGCACGTCTATTTGATGCCATTTTGAATTACCATACAATATCTGAAAAAACGTAGAAAGTAATTATTACGATGTGCAAAATAAAAAGAAATACACACCGTAGTACAAAACAAATGCTAAAAAACACACAAGTCACCACAACCTGTCACTTGCTCATCAGCAGAGAGCTTCAACAACCGTTCTGCTTGACTGTCACGTAGCGACTGACCGTTGGGCCGTTGCCCGTTACTATGCTCTTGACTCAGTGTTGCCAACTCGGGATAAATTTTATTTATCAAAATTGTTCGAATTTGTATATAGTTGGCAAAAAAAATTGCTTTAACCTTGAAAAGCAAGTTTCATATTACTGGCATTAAGCCGATTAAAACCAAAATCTGGACGTGGTAGAAAATTTTACTAAAAGTGATTTGCATTTTACACAAAATCTAGACGTGATAGAAAAAATCTAATTATAGAGTTGAAATCAGCATACCGAAATTAGCTAGGAGCACCTATTTGGTCTTCTGTAACAAAATCTTTGTTGCCTAGTGTAATTAATGGAGACAATTTTTTTGTTGCTTGTTATTGTAATTCCTCCAAACTTCCTCTTGCAGAGGTGCCGGAGCGGCGCTCCGGCACGCTCCGGCAGCACTGCACCCCTGGATATTACACTGAACAACAAATTTTTACTTTTATTCTGTCTCAGCAACAGACAAAGCTAGTCTATATGAAGTCAACGCTGCTGATTCCGAAAATGTCATTCATTTTGGCGTATCACGCATAGTTTACATGAAATCTTTAAAAATATTATACAATTATTGTATATTGTAAGGGGTTCCAAAAAACCTTAGCCCCCCCATTTGCAGCTTACATGTTTACTTATATCGAAATAGTTTTTAGTGACTATAAAAATATATAAAATTCTTTATTTATTGCAGGTATTAAAATTACTCTAGCTGATAAGTGATAATATAATGGCTTCTCAATTAATTGGTGATTCGGAGAGGCAACATGTGATAGATCGCATACGAGCAATAACATTTCGGGAAGCTCGTGATGCTGGAGCTACCTTTATAACACGTTCATGGGTTGCCAAAAAGTTGCGAAGAAGTGAGGACTTCGTCAAAAGAAATTGGAATAAAACTTTGGATGAATGTGAAATGGATGCAACCAAATCTGGGCGCCCAAATTTGCCACTCTCTCAGGAAACAAAGGACATCATTGAAAGCGGTAAGCGTAAGCGGAAAAACAGCTGTGCTAAACTTTCTAGAGAGATCGAAGTGTTGAGAGGAAAGATCGTTAGTGGTGAGATCATTCAACTGTACCGTCATAGACAAGGTTTAAAGCCTTGGCATGAACTTCCAAAGCCAAGAAAAACTCAACTTAACATCGATGACAGAATGTGGTTTGCCCATTATCTTGAAAATTGGGATGTGGATGATTTCATGCATTTAGCTGTCTCCGATGATTTTTTTGTTTACGTAACACGTCGGCCTAACTACCAAAATGATCGAGTGTGGGCCACAACACCAGATGAAATCGATGACAATGAACATTATCGCGAATCATTAAAAAGTCCAGACTTTGTTGGTGTGTTTGTTTTGTTCACTGCAAAGCTCATGTGGGTGCTGAAGCCAAATGGTCAGAGTTGGGATGGACAGTATTTTCATGATATTATTCTATCCCAGCATGTCATTCCTTTTCTAAGAAACCCAAACAATGTTATGGATGTCAATCAGGTCACACTTCTGCACGATAAGGCCCCCTGCTTTAAGGCATTAGCCACTCAACAGTTGTTGCGGAACCACGAGATCGATTTCTTTGGAAATGAAGAATGGCCAGGAAATTCTCCTGACCTGAACGTCTGTGAACACATTGGATCAGTTATAAAGGACAAGGTTGAATGTCTCTTGTTTCAAGAACCTGCAACAAATCGATTTTCGAAGGATACAATGACGCAACACATTGAAACTGTTTTAGCAAATTTGCGTAACGATCAAGGTCTATTCATGTCACTTTTGGCAAGCTACCCAAAGCGAATTCAGGCTGTCTTTGAAGCCAATGGCGGGAACACCAAGTTTTAATTGTTTCTCATTAAATGCAGGATTAAATTCTTTTTTGTAAGGTATGTTTAGTTTTACTGTTCCTCTAATGGGTTAGGCCATGGGCGGGGGGGGTGTGGTTTATTGGAGCCCCGTATATATATATAATATGTATAATATTGTATATTGAATATAATTAATTAAATATTATACAAAATATTAAAAAATATTAACATCACTTACTATAAAAGTAGCAATACACACGACGTAATAAGACAAACATCACAGCACATCACAGAACAACACCATATCACGCATAGTTTATTCACAAACCTGTACAGATTACCAAAACTTGAATATTTTTTTCCAAAACTAAAAACTAAAATTTCTCAAAAACTATATGTGATAGGAAAATAATAAGACCATTTTTGCAATCAGCGTTAAAAACTATAATAATGACATAACACTTTTCCTGAGACAAAATTATTGTTGAAGTGTGTCATTAGAGCAACTTTTTTAACTTTATAGTGTGTCTATTTATTTTATATTTGTTATTTTATACGTATTTATTTTTTATATATTATTCTTGTATCTTATATTATTGCAAACCCTTATATAGAGGCGGGAATAGGATTAATCATATTGCCTTCTTAATTTAATGTCAAGCATAAGCTAAATTTGTACCCCTAACATAAGTAGCGAAGTTACATTGTTTCATTTTCCACTTCTATTTATTTTATTTTACTTTATATAGGGCATATTTATACTATATTCCATATTGCCATTTTCAATTCCAACTTTTATTAATTTCAAAGAAATTACAGTATTCGTTTCTGTTATTTGGAGAGGCCTATCAAAATGAAGAGAACTTTTGAAAGTGGATTTCAGAAAAGAAAAAAGAAGCAGCAGCTTGAAAGACAGCTAAAACAATTACTGAAAGTTGAGTTATTTCAGTGTTGTAAAGGAGGGATCTCCGACTCCAGAGTCAGACAGATCCACAACAACCACAAGCATCCACCTCTTTTACTGGAATAGATAATACAGGGTGTACATAAAGTCAGGATCTATTTTTGTGAAGCACTTGGAAATTATATGGAATTCAATCATAAAATGATAAAGTGGTAACATTTATTAAATAATTAAGAGTAGGATTCGACGTGACGCCCATCAGTATCCCTGCACAGCTCAAATCGTTCCGCAGCATTTCTAAACACATTCTGGAGCATTTGCGGGGTTATGTTATCTGCAGCAGTTCGTATACGTGTACGTAAGTTTTCAAGACTCGTAATCTTCGTCTGATAGACGTGCGATTTGATAAAGCCCCATGCAAAGAAATCTAAAGGGGTTAAATCTGGTGATCTCGCTGGCCAAGGTCTGTTGCTTCCGCGTCCGATCCAGCGATTTGGAAAACGTCCATTTAGATAATCCTGAACAATTTTGGCATAGTGACAAGGAGCACCATCATGTTGATTCTAAGGGGATAGGATTCGTGTCATAACATGACGTAATGAGAATCTATAAATAGATCCAGTAATTGTTTAAACTTCATTCTTATCGTCGGTGTTGCATCGGAGTGACGTGTATATTTACTGTTCAAGATGTATCGAAGAAGGAAGTTTGTTCCTCGAAAAGGAAGTACGTTCCTCGGAGGAAACCTAAATGGCGTTCAAAGGAGAAGATAGTTACAGCTTCAATGAAATTTGTTTATTTATCTAAAAATACTTTTGGTGTTAATAGTGATGGGTTTTATACCTTGAGTTTGGATTTTCTAACTAAAGAGTCTAAATCTACCATTTTAAAATTTAATTATTATCAAGTAACGGGTGTATCTTTTCATAGTATTCCAGAAATGAATATGTCTGGATATGTGATTAATTTTGAAGATTCAATAGGTCGTAAGAAGGGGGGTAGGGAAAGATTGGAGGGACCTAATGTAGGGATATCTCCATCTCCATATTTAATTGTTCCAAATTGTGTTTTGTTTGAACCTAATCTTGACTCGTCTCATAGTGCAGAGCAAGTAATGCATCATCCAAGAACAAAGTGGTTCTCACCTTTTAAAGAGTTTAGAATGTATCGTAGATTGAAACAGGTCTGTGAGTTAGGTGATGCAGTAACTGCTCAATTCCCTAATACTTTAATGAAAATATCTACAAATGATTTAACTAAACCGTTAGGTCGTATTTATGTTGGTAAATATACCCCTGAAGGATCTCAAAAAAATGAGTATGCATTTACATATGTTAATCGTATTGTATTTTATGTTAAGCTGTACGGTATGAAACAATAAAGAAATAAAAAAAAAAAAAAAAAAAAAAATTTGGATTACCCTGTAGACACAGTCGATCCTTAGTATTACCTAGGATCGACTGTGTGTTGTGTTTAAAGGGCAGATTAGAACTGACGTCATAAAGCGTGGATGACGTCATACATTTCTAATCTATCTGTACATCCTGTGTATTTCATAAAGCGTGGATGACGTCATACAACTCTGAGTTGTGTTCTATATCCTGTTTATGAGTGTCGTCATTGTTCAAAGAATTTGTTTTCTATATTTAGACCATGTAGCCAGGGTTCTAATTGCGAAGCGCCCTCGCCAGAGTTAGAGCCTCGCCAGAGGTAGATATATGTACGAAGTTTTTGGTGTTTGGCCAAACAATATGGTTACAAAGATTTTTAAGTTATATAGTTTAAGAGTATTCATGTGTGTAGAGTACCTAAGTTTTCAAGACTCGTAATCTTCGTCTGATAGACGTGCGACTCGATAAAGCCCCATGCAAAGAAATCTAAAGGGGTTAAATCTGGTCATCTCGCGACACAAGGTCTGTTGCTTCCGCGTCCGATCCAGCGATTTGGAAAACGTCCATTTAGATAATCCTGAACAATTTTGGCATAGTGACAAGGAGCACCATCATGTTGATAGACGACGGTACTAACACTCCTATCCCCGTCGTCTATCAATATGATGGTGCTCCTTGTCACTATGCCAAAATTGTTCAGGATTATCTGAATGGACGTTTTCCAAGTCGTTGGATCGGACGCGGAAGCAACAGACCTTGGCCAGCGAGATCACCAGATTTAACCCCTTTAGATTTCTTTGCATGGGGCTTTATCAAATCGCACGTCTATCAGACGAAGATTACGAGTCTTGAAAACTTACGTACACGTATACGAACTGCTGCAGATAACATAACCCCGCAAATGCTCCAGAATGTGTTTAGAAATGCTGCGGAACGATTTGAGCTGTGCGGGGATACTGATGGGCGTCACGTCGAATCCTACTCTTAATTATTTAATAAATGTTACCACTTTATCATTTTATGATTGAATTCCATATAATTTCCAAGTGCTTCACAAAAATAGATCCTGACTTTATGTACACCCTGTACAATCGCGAATGTGACTGCTTCATCTTATCGTGTTACAGAGACTGGAGTCTAGGCTGAAGACAATAAATACACAAAGTTCAATGATCTTGGCCTCTGGATGATATTGCATTCTGGTTACGGAAAAGTCCCACAGAGTGTCAACAGTGGGATGGTTTATTTGAGAAATCGAAGCGATCATTCAAAAATCAAATCGGATATTGTTCAAGAGGTCTTTTCTATTCAACGAAAGCTAATGGGGAAAAATACAATCGTGGATGGTTAGTATACTCTCCAACAACCGGTTGTGTTTACTGTTTTGTTTGCAAGCTCTTTTCCACATCATCAAAACCGCACTGGCTAGGGATGGGTTTAATGACTGGCGAAACCCCATTGCAATTCAAATCATGAGAATTCTGGGGAGCATAGAGCAGCTTTTCTTACATATTTGATGAGGATTTGCGGGTTAACCTTGGATTCAAGCCTAGCTCAACAGATGAAATAAGAACAAGAGTACTGGAGGCATGTACCTGAACGTATTATTGCAGTTGTGTGCACATTAGCAGAAAGTGGATTAGCATTTAGGCGAGGCAATGAAAAGCTTCGGTTGCCCCATAACGGGAACTTTCTTGGTTTGATTGAACTCATTGCTAAGTTTGATCCATTTCTTTCTAACCATATTAAGCATTACGGAAGTAGTGGATCTGGAAAGCCTTCGTATTTGCTTAAAACAATATGCGATGAACTCATCCAGCTTATGGCTAAAAAGGTAAGAGAATCTATTTTGGAAGACTTGAGAAAAGCAGGACACTCCAATTTGTGTGTTGACTCTACTGTACACCAGATCTTTCACATGTTGGTCAACTAACTGTTATTGTCAGATATGTGTCACTCGATGATGGTGTTTCCATTGAACGCTTTCTATCTTTCCTTGAGTTAGCAAAGCACAGTGGTGAAAGTATGGCCAACATGGTGCTGGATTATCTAGTCAATGATTGCAAAGTTGACTTTGGTAAGTGCAGAGGACAGTCATATGATAATGCATCGAACATGTCAGAAAGGTTTAATGGCATGCAGCAGAAACTTCTAGTATGCCATATATATCCCTTGTGCTAGATATGCACTTAACCTTGTTGGTCGTGCTGCAGTTGATTGCTGCCTAAATGCAGTAATTTTTTGGTTTTTGTGCAACAGTTATACACTTTCTTTTCTGCGTCTACAAAACGTTGGGCAGCACTTAAATCCTATTTGGGTCCTGATTCCACGGTACCAAAACGCCTCTGACACTAGGTGGGAAGTACATGCAAAGGCCACTTCACCAATAGCTGAGGGGTAAGATCCAATTATTGACGCCCTCACTCATGTCCATACTGATGACAATGCAAAGGGTGATACAAGGAGAGAGGCTGGCATTCTGTTGACGAAAAGAGGCGCTAAATTGACCAAAGGTCCCCCGCCCGTAAATCCGCTGGTGCCTCAGAGTGTCAACATTGGGATGGTTTATTTGAGAAATTCAAATGATCATTCAAAAATCAAATCAGATATTGTTCAGGGGTCTTTTCTATTCAACGAAAACTAATGGGGAAAAATACAATCGGAAATGGTTAGTATACTCCCCAACAATTGGTTGTGTTAATACTGTTTCGTTTGGTGTTGTGCATCAGTTATACACATTCTTTTCTGCCTCTACAAAACGGTGGGTAGCACTTAAATCATATTTGGGTCCTGATTCCACAGTACGCCTCTCTGACACTAGGTGGGAAGCACATGTAAAGGCCACTTCAGATATAGCTGAAGGGTATGAGCCAATTATTGCTGCCCTCACTCATGTCCATACTGATGACTGAAAAGGGGATACAAGGAGAGAGGCTGGCACTCTGTTGGAGAAAATGGAGGAATTAGAGTTTGTGTTTACGTCAATTCTCTGGAACCGTTTATTAGATCAGGTCCACAAAACTAGCAAGGCCCTATAGGATGCACAGATAACCCTTAGTACGTGTGTAAAGCTTTACGCGTCACTTACTCACTTCTTGAAAGACACCCGTGAAAGTTTTGGTGAAATTGAATTAAAAGCAAAAGAGATCCTGCCTTTGGTAGACTACAAGTGTGCGAGTAAAAGGAAAATATTAAGAAGAAAGAAATCAGCGATGATGATGCACCCAATGCCGATGAAACACTTTCTCCAAGAGACAAATTTCGAATTAAATCTTTTATTCCTATGATAGATGCTCTTGAAACAAATTTAAATGAAAGAGCAAACATATATGAAAATGTTGCAAGCAGCTTTTCCTTCTTGGTTGATGTAGATGCTTCGGAAGGACAGCTGAGTGAAAGTGTAAAGCTCCTAATTAAAGACTATCCTGAAGATGTTGATGTCAGTCTTGTTGGAGAATTAAAACACTTTCATGTTTACATCAAACAAAATTACTCAGATAAAAGACATTTATGCCACCAGGATCTGTATCAAATCATCATCCAAGATAATATTCAGTTGGCTTTCCCAAATGTAGAAGCAACACTGCGGCTCTTTTTTTAGTCTAATGGGAACGAATTGCTCAGGTGAAAGGGCATTGTCGAGACTGAAAAGAATAACAAGTGGACTACGAACGAAAATGTTACAAGAAAAGCTATTTGCACTGTCTGTCTGCACTACACTCCTTGATTTTGAAAAGATTGTAGACACCAATTGACCAGGGAGGTACTCCCGGGGGTGGGGAAGTTAGAAAAAAGATAGGGAATGCTGGAGCTCCCATTTTCCTCTCAGTGTCCTCCTTAGCAGATCTTTTTTCATGTCTCATCTTCCGTGTGAGCCGTCCATCATGCTCGCAAACACACACTTCTCTCCATATTATTCACTCCACATACATACAACTTACACACTACATAATATTTTCAAAATTTAAAAATAAATGGCATCAACTTCGGCAGCCTCGGAGTCCCGTGGGGAGGGGACCATAAATGTCCCCACTACTGGCTCTCCCGCTGCCAATACCGGGAACGCAGACCCAGGAAGCGGGGCTGGATCTGCGACCGCCCACTCGAGGTGTTCTCGGCCTCAAGGTGTTCTCAAATTTTCAATCTGTTGAACACCACCTCTCTTCCTCTAAACCTCATCTTCTTTTCCTCACTGAGACTTAGGTGTCTGGGACGAATGAGAGCAACCCCTTTTCTATACCCTCTTTCTTATACTCCAAAGGTGGATGTTGTGTACGGGGCTCCAATAAACCTTAGCCCCCCCGCCCATGGCCTAAACCATTAGAGGTACAGTAAAACTAAACATACCTCACAAAAGAGAATTTAATCCTGCATTTAATGAGAAACAATTAAAACTTGGTGTTCCCGCCATTGGCTTCCAAGACAGCCTGAATTCGCTTTGGGTAGCTTGCCAAGAGTGACGTGAATAGATCTTGATCGTTACGCAAATTTGCTAAAACAGTTTCAATGTGTTGCGTCATTGTATCCTTCGAAAATCGATTTGCTGCAGGTTCTTGAAACAAGTGACATTCAACCTTGTCCTTTATAACTGATCAAATGTGTTCACAGACGTTCAGGTCAGGAGAATTTCCTGGCCATTCTTCATTTCCAAAGAAATCGATCTCATGGTTCCGCAACAACTGTTGAGTAGCTAATGCCTTAAAGCAGGGGGGCCTTATCGTGCAGAAGTGTGACCTGATCGACATCCATAATATTGTTTGGGTTTCTTAGAAAAGGAATGAAATGCTGGGATAGAATAATATCACGAAAATACTGTCCATCCCAACTCTGACCATTTGGCTTCAGCACCCACATGAGCTTCTTTGCAGTGAACAAAACAAACACACCAACAGGTCCAACACAGTCTGGACTTTTTAATAATTCGCGATAATGTTCATTGTCATCGATTTCATCTGGTGTTGTGGCCCACACTCGATCATTTTGGTAGTTAGGCCGACGTGTTACGTAAACAAAAAATTCATTGGAGACAGCTAAATGCATGAAATCATCCACATCCCAGTCTTCAAGATAATGGGCAAACCACATTCTGTCATCGATGTTAAGTTGAGTTTTTCTTGGCTTTGGAAGTTCATGCCAAGGCTTTAAACTTTGCCTATGACGGTACAGTTGAATGATCTCACCACTAACGATCTTTCCTCTCAACACTTCGATCTCTCTAGAGAGTTTAGCACAGCTCTTAAACACCTCTCTTCTCACAATCTTCTTTCAGTTCGTCAATATAGGTTCCGCAAGGGAGGCTCTACTGGCGATCTTCTTACATATCTCTCTGACTCTTGGTCATCCTCCTTTCGGGATTTCGGTGAAACTTTTGGTATTGCGCTTGACATAAAAACTTTTGTAGAGTTGGGCACAAATCTTTAATTTCGAAACTGTCTTCCGTTTTCTATCCTTCTATCTGTGCCTACACCTCTAATTTCCTTTCTGGACGATCTATAGCTGCGATTGTACATGGCCATTGTTCTTCTCCTAACGTTACTAACAGTGGTGCTCCTCAGGTTATGTCCTGTTACCCACTCTTTTCCTTTTATTTATTAATGATCTTTTAATTCGCACTTCCTGTCCTATTCACTTCTATGCTGATGATTCTACTCTTCACTTCTTCACCCGCTTCACAAAGCGTCCCTCTCAACAGTCGCTCCATGATTCGCCTAGGACGGGTATGGAGCACCTGACCTCTGATCTTTCTGCTATATCTGATTGGGGCAGAGAAAACCTTGTGGCTTTCAATGTCTCAAAACCTCAGTTCTTCAATCTGTCTACTCGTCACAGTCTTCCACACGACTATCCTTTACCTTCAAGAACACAACTCAATCCTTCCTCTGCTCTTAACAGTCTTGGCATTTCCTTTTCTCGTGATCTTTCCTGGAAAGATCACATATACTCTCTTTCCAAAACAGATTCTAAGAGGTTAGGTGTGCTGTACCGTCTCCGCAGTTTCTTCACCCCCACTCAGTTGCTGTCTCTGTACAGGGGCTTTGTCCTCCCCTGGATGGAGTATGCTTCTCATGTGATTGGTGGCTCAACCCACACAGCCATACTTGATCGGGTGGATTCAAAGGCTTTTCGTCTCATCAATTTCCCGCCTCTTACTGACTACCTTCAATCCCTCTTTCTTCGCCGCAATGTTGCCACACACTCTCTCTTTACCATCGTTATTATAACGGACACTGCTCTTCTGAACACTCTAACTGCAGGCCTCCCCCTTGAAGGAGAGCGCGCAGCAGTGGCGGCTATTCAGAGGAGGCATGGGATGCCGGGCCTCCTCTGTTTTTATCACTATAAACTATGAAAGAGGATTTTATTGATAATATTGTTACCAGTCCTCGTTTTCCTTTTCATTATGGGTTCAAAAAGCAATGTGGTGTTCACAGAATAATTTATGCAATCACTCCATTAAAGGTACATTAAAAAACATTCAAATATGTCAAATATATTTACAAAAACCTATACTCTAAACTTAAATTAGCACCGAGACCATGCACTTAAGATATATACAAGGCGTAGGTCCTGTCCCTACTTGAAATAAACTATCACTTCAGTTCGCTAGTCTCAGTCGCAGTGGTGTCCCAAAACTGTTAATCTTAACTTCCGCTGTTATAAATGATTTAGATGGGCAGGCAAGGATAGGCTTTGTTCCCAGTCCTGCCTTGACTTCTAAATTGATGAGGCTTAACCTCGGAGCTGGGGCCACAAAACGTTCTGACCGTCACGTTCAGCATCGGTAGACAGCCGTTTCAATTACCAGGAATTCAGTTTCCCAACCGAACCTAAGCGCAGTTCCACATTCCAGATTTGAAGCCTCGTACAGAAGCTTCAATACTTGCACTATAGGCAATGTTCAGACACCACTGTACCATGTACCCTGAAGTGACCACAGATTTAATGCCGACAACTCAAACTTCCAAATATCCAACTTTCTTAAAATCTCTGTAACTTGAATCTCCCGCTTCCATTCTTTATTGTTCAGATCACAAACACGAATCATCCCCAAACTTCCACTACTATCTTTCACCTCATTCACTTTCAAATCATTCACACCAAGCTCTAGTCTCACACTCTACCTATCTCTCACATTCAACTTTCACAATGATCCTACCATACCAAACTCTCCGCTTCCAAAAATGACAATAGTCATTCTTCCACACCATACCATAATTCATTTGAAAGTCAGATACTGAATGGAAATGGATAAAACTAACAACCCTTCAATTACCTATTTATCATAATGGTCTCGTTAAATAAGAACCTCACAATTTCTTTACGTATCACAAACAAATATATTTAAAACCAAATAAGAAATTACAAAAAGAAGTAACAGTACAAGAATAACATTTACTGCAAAGTGACATTATAAATATAACAACAATTTTAAATTACATTAACTGTAAATAAAGGTTCAACACAAACATTAACAATTTTACTAAAGAAGCAGGAAACAACATCATTCATATACAAACAATATATTCGCTCAGTTTTGGACTATGTTAGCCCATGCTGGGAACCCATTATCTCAGACACACACATAAACACCTTACAAACAATACAAAACAACGCACTTCGTATCATTACAGGATGTACTCAAACAACACCAATAGAACACCTACACACAGAAACAAAAATACTGAAAATTAGGGACCATTTAGACATGAGGGGAACATAATTCATGGCAGCAGCGACAACTAACCCACAACACCCTTGCCACTCCATGTACAAGCATGCACCAACACCTCGCACCATTAAGGTAACACCAGAGAGACATTATAACCAAATACTCCATTCTATACCACACCCCACAGACATCACACATTACAGAAAACACATATACACACACACACCGAACCCACAAAGCACTGACACGACTCCGTTCGAATGCGGTCCTAGGTGCGAAGCCGCCACTCATTGACAGGACAGAGATCAGCCTGAGCGGATCGGATCGAGTTAACTTAGCACGGTTCCGATGTGGACATCACCCCAACTTACAAACATATAAACACAGACTAGACAACTCCACAGATGACACTTGCCACCTGTGGCAGGACACACCACAAACAATTGAACACATTATGACAGACTGTACCGCTCTAGCACAACATAGAACACAACACAACATCACTAGTGCGCTGAACCTTTGGTCCACTCTGGAGAGGGCGATCGGTTACCTGCGTGCCGCCGGCTTGCTCAATCAGGGTGTGCTGATCGGCTAACCAACAACAACAACAACAACAACATTTTACTAAAGATCTTGAACAATTTATTCTTCACCTACTGTTTCCTTTATTTTCTTACACCCCGTGGCCACTTGTATTCAAGTGCTCTTTGCTGGGCATTAGGAATATCTTTCACTGTTCCCTTTGATCTTGTACGATAACCTAATGATACTGAAAATATCTTTGACAAACTTCTCTTTTTCTTCACACTGCCACATAAATCCTCTGATTCTCTTCTTGTACGTATGCACTCATCCATTCTCTGCATTCTTGACTCCACTTTTGATTCACCGTCATCCACCTTCATACCAAATTCTTGCTAGCTATCACCAGAATTTACACCAGTCTCTCTAAGTTCCACATCAGACCATTCTATACTTCCATCACTTTGAACATGCGTTAACGGTACCAAATACATACATTTCTTGTTCTTCACCTTTTCTCTTATTCTCATCAGAGTTCCACTTACATGACTCATTTCATCATTTTCATTCTGAACCAAGTCATCTTCATGCACACTGTTCCGCTCATTTGACTCAGAATCCTCAATTCTATCAAAAGAATCCGCTTCACCTGATAAACTCTCCAGCTTGTCAGACCAACTGCATTCTTGGTCCACCCACTCCCTTTGAGCATTAAGCACATACAACTCCCCCAAACCACACTCCTTTGTCTCAATTTATACAGAAACATCTACAACCACACGACTACATTGTTCACCAGCCACTCCTGTCATTTCAGTTTGAGTCATGACGTTACATCGCTGAACTTCACACTTCTTTTCATAAGCTTTTAATTCTTTTTTCAACTTCTTATTCGACTTTTTCAAATCATTTACCTTCTTCGCTATAGACCTAAAATTGTGGATTCCTTCCTCCTTACGTTCACTTTCACTTTCACATTTCTCTTCTTCTTACCACATTAACCCTAGAACACAAACCTCGGGTGAAAATCACCCCACGATATTTTGATCACGTGACCATGTTGTGGGGAGTGGTGGCAGCCACCTGCCTTGCCCAGTAGCTGCAGTGCGTGTTTAGCCGTGGTCGAGGGAGGTAGTGGTTTAAGTGTCGCTCGCTTGATTTTTCCTGTAGAGTACATTTTGGGTGATTTTCACCCGACGTTTGTGATACAAGGTGCAATTATTAGCGGGTGGAAATCTCCCACGGTTTGCAGTGTTGTACATATTCTGGTTTGCTATTTACGTTATTTTTCTTTACAGGCATTGATTATGACATTCTAGGTGTACTAAAGTGCTATTACTATTGCAAGAATCATGTCTAATAAACAGGTGAAGTATTACGCAAGTGATGAGCTTGAAAGAATTATGAACACAACTGGGGAATTACCTGATTATAGTGAAACTGATGATGAAGAGAATGAAGATGACCTAGAATATGAGGTCATGTATGATAGTGACATTGACAAAGAATATGTACCTGAACCAAGTGAAAATGATGAGAGTAGTCATAGTGATGAGGAGACCAGACGCCGTGTATGGAAAAAACCACGGCACACGTCTACACCAGCCAAGCCACGCTCGCCCCACGTGACAGCTAGGCCTATCACCAGCCGCCATGTGTTCGACCCAGACCCTGGTGCCTCTACGTCTGCTGCCTCTCCTGATACCCCTGCCGACTCTCCTGATGCCCCTGCCGCCTCTCCTGATGACCCTGCCGCCTCTCCTGATGCCCATGCTGCCTCTCCTGATGCCCCTGCCGCCTCTCCTGATGCCCCGGCTGCTCGTAGGGGAAGAAAAAGGCGCCCTGATGAGGACGACGATGCTCCCTCAGTCGTTGACTTCCACACCAGCACCCTGGCAAGCACTTCTGGCTTCAGGTGGAGTTGCCGGCCACAGTCTCGTTCGTCGATGAGAACTCCATCACGGAACATCCTTCCATCCGGCATGACCACAGGGCCAACAGCGGAGGCACGGAGTGCTGACACCCCAATCAAGTGCTTCACGTTGCTGTTTGAGGACCAAATCATCGACGAGATTGTTGAATGGAGCAACAAGCGAATCCACTTGCAGGCTGCCAAGTACTGCCGGCAGACTGGAACACACTCTCGAACAGAACCAGCCGAGGTGCGTGCACTTCTGGGGGTTATCATCTTCAGTGGCTGCCAGAGGGACAATCATCTATCAACATCAGAGATGTGGAACCCCTGCACCGGCGCAGCCACATACCGTGCGGCCATGTCTCAGGGTCGATTCGAGTTCCTACTGAATTGTCTGCGTTTTGATGACCCTGACACACGGGAGGAGAGGCGGAAGACAGATAAGTTCGCAGCCATTAGGAAGATCTGGGACAACTTTATAGGAAATTGTGGGAGGATGTACGTGCCTAGCGAGAACCTGACTGTCGACGAACAGCTGCTTGGTTTCAGAGGAAGGTGCCCCTTCCGAATGTACATCCCCAACAAGCCGGCTAAATACGGGATCAAGCTTGTTCTTGCCAATGACAGCAATAGCAAGTACTTAGTGGGTGCGATCCCTTATCTGGGGAATGATGGGACAAGACCCATGCAGGGCATCAACCTTGGCCATTACTACACCAAGGAGCTGACCAGGCCATACCACCAGACACAAAGGAATGTAACCACAGACAACTGGTTCACGTCTGTGCCCTTAGTGACGGACCTCTTAGACTGTGGCATGACCCTTGTTGGAACGGTCAGGGGAAATAAAAAGGAGATACCGTCGCAGATGAAGGAAACGGCCAGTCGCAGGCTAGGATCAAGTGCATTCCTTTTCACCAAGGAAATGACTCTGGTGACATATATCCCAACAAAGTCCAAGACCAAGAAGAAGCTCGTCTTGCTGTTGTCTTCTATGCACACACAGCCAGCCCTGGGACCCACAGGAAAGCCGGAGATCATCGAGTTCTACAATCACACGAAAGGTGGTGTGGACACATTCGACCAGATGTGTGCCCACTACTCCTGTGGACGCAAGACCAAGAGATGGCCGCTGTGTGTGTTTTATGGGATGCTGAACACCTGTGTACTCAACTCCTGGGTCATCCACAATGAAAATGCAATTAGGACAGGTGGCAACAGGATCATCAGGAAGAAATATATGCAAATATTGGCACTGGGACTCATCACGCCCTGGGCAGAGAAGAGGCTCGACTCGCCGTTCCTGTCACGCCCCTCAAGACACTCATCTGCACAATCTGCAACCTCCCTTCACCTGGCACTGCTGCAGGCCCGGCAGGCACGGTGGTAGCAGAGAGTAGTGGTGCCTTGGTGCGCTGCGTTATGTGCCCTAAGGGGTCCGACAGGAAGACGCGGCACAGGTGCCGCAAGTGTCGTGGACCTGTGTGCCCTCGCCACTTCTGCCCTGTCTGTGTTGACTGTGTATAATACCAGGTAAGTTATAATGTTCTTTGAAGTTGTCTGCAATGAAAAAGTGTTCATAAATGATGAATAAATATCTACAAAAAATATTTAGTGCACATAAGTCAGTTTTCGCCTCTCAAAAATTTCCCTGTTTTTGTCTATCTCCACTACAGTTCGTAGCGATCCAGGAGGCTTGTGGCTGCGCCAGCTGAGGCTCTCATGACTCGGGTGACTGTAGGCCAACGCTCAACTCTGCAGCTGCAGTATTAACTTCACAGTAGATTTTAATGTTAGGTTAGGTAGTATTAAAGCATTGTGAGTAAGGTTTATCTAAGTTACCCATCACAGTACTTACTTTATGTTTTTTTAACTTCTTATAGCAGGAAATTAAAGTACAAGAGTTATATTTTCAATTTATTTCTATACATTTAATAAAGCACGATTAGAACTTTTATATTAATTTCCGAAAATGGGTAAAATTCACCCGGGGTTTGTGATGGTGTGACCCGGTCCTAGGGTTTGTGTTCTAGGGTTAAACGTTCTACTTTTCACGACCTCTCCATTCCTGGATCATTACTTTCTCTACGAACGTCACCATTACATTTACCCTACTACTCTGTTCCTGTCTGTTAAAATACGCTTCTAAATACTGTGGAGGGTCTGCCCACAGTTTCAAGTGACTATAGTGAGCTTGCAAAACTCTGCCTTCCTTTCCAATCACATAAGAGACAACACCATTCAACAGCTTCTGCACAACATACAGGCCATCATATCTTTCTGACATTTTCCTACCCACATTTCGATCGTTCGTAATTATCATGCATAGCACCTTCACACCTACTGCAAAAGGTAAAAATGCAGGATGTCCTTCCGACCATTTCGCTTTCTCCTCCTGCGACAAGGGCAACATACCTCCACTTACATGCACTTCTTCTAACAGTTTACTTGCAGGAGAGACTCCAGTTCGTGCATGCACTGCGTTGTTATACACCATTAAAGCTTTTGTCAGACATTCATCCCAATCATTCATTCTCTCACTCAAACTACTCAATAACCCAGTTAGTGTTCTATTCACTCTTTCTACCGCACCGTTACAAGCTGGTTTATAAAGACTAGCATACACATGACTAATACTATACTTCTCAAGCATTTCCTCAAAAGCTACTGCTCTAAACTCGGGACCATTGTCTGTCAACATCTTCACAAGTACTCTTAACATACTAGGCAGTAATTGCTTCTCCAACACATTTACAATCACTTTCGCACTTTTATTCTTAATTGCCCTGCACATACCCACTTGTTATAATGTATAATGATCCACACACACCAAACATCCGACATTTCCATTCACCGTCTTAGACAGTACTACCAAGTCCACTGCAACTAATTCAAATGGGGCTCTTGTAATCACTTTCAGAGTTGGCGGAAAGGTAACTTCATGCCCCACCTTGAATTTCTGACAACGTTCGCATGATCTACATACATCGCCTACCACCATATACAATTTAGGATGCCATACATATCTGGATACCAATTCACTCAATTTGTCCCTTCCAATATGAGCCAGCTCTCTATGTATTACAGCCACAATATTCACCATCTGATTAAATTCCACCACAGCTGCACATAACCCATTCGTCAAACTCCTCCTTAGCAGTAATCCTTTAATAACCCTCAATTCTTTCCATGCTTTCTTAAAATCTTTTAAACGAGGTTCTTTATCACTTCTACATTCTTGTTTCTCTACCTTTTTCTTCAAAAGTTTCAACTTAACAGATTTTTCCTGCAACCACAGTATTACATTCAACGGAAGAAACGAGTCACGAAACCAGCACTTCTGTTCTTCGACCATTTCTTCTTATATACTTATATACGAAAAACTGAAAATCTGTTTACACCTCCATAACACACTCTAGCCCATTTGAAATCCACCTCTATATCTGCCTTTTCCAAGATGTTTAACCCTAATATACAGCAAACGGGTAAACTAGTCTCATGCACAATCGCAAATGGAAAGTCGTATTCCCCATACTTTGTTTTAATTTTCAATTCAACCGCTCTCCTTACATTAACTGTATTAGTACCCACTCCCTTTAACCATATATTAATTTCCAACTCTCTCAGAGCATACGTCCATACTCATGAAGCCGAACAATCACCTTTTCCCTAACCAGGCTTATTACTGCTCCGGTATCCAAGAGAGCGCAGAACTTTTCTCCTCCTACTCTGATCCATGTTCAAGCTACCACACTACCTTCATGTTCGCATGACCTTATGTCTTCACTACCTTCCCATTCCTCACTCATAAACATATTTATGGCAAGTTCCTCTTCCACCATATCATCATCTTTTCCACTCACTGCTTCAAAATTCATTGAGTTGTCCTGTCCACCACTCTTGTTTTCATTCACAATCACACTATTTCTCATCTTGAATTCACCATTGTCAATCACTGGATTAAAATGTACCCCACTCAAACACTGTAAATGCACATTACGTAAATTATTATCACCTTGATATTTGGGCCAACATACGTGAACGACCATTCCTTCCCATAATGTACCCAAACTTTAACATTAAATCGCTCACTTGCTACTAACAACACTTCTAGAGTGGGTATCACTTCATTCCATCTCATACTTTTCAAAATTTTCACACTTTTGCCAGCCTTGCTTACTCCATATCTTTTACCATTATTCGCTAATTCGTTCACTAATACGTCCCTCAGCCCCTGTATATTCTCTGGTAAATCATTTGCTTCCATTCTCTCCAGAACCAGAAACAAACTCTCAAATAACGAATTACCTCCTCCAGGCGCGCATTTTAATACACTTAACCCCTCCAGCAACCCCGTCATGCAATCATTCTCTCCCATCTCATCGAGTTCTTCCACACAACGTCTAGACAGAGCATCAGCAACTACATTTTCACTGGCAGGCTTATATTTGATTTCAAAGGTATATTCACCTAAATCATCAATCGTCCGAGCTAATCTGCTGTCGACCATTTTCATACTAGATAAGTTCGTTAACGGGCGATGATCAGTATGTATAATAAAATTCTGTCTTAGTAAGAACGGTCTGAATGCTTTTACACCCCATCGTAATGCTGTAAGTTCCCTTTCAATTGTCGAGTACCTCTTCTAAACTTGGTTAAATGTCACTGATGCGTAAGCTATTACTCTATCACTACCATTCTGCTTTTGCGATAAACATGCACCGGCTCCCCTTCCTGACGCATCCACACACAATTCCCACTTCTTTGCCTTATGTGAAAAATCTGGAAAACTCAAAGCAATATCACGCGCCATTTCCGCTTTAAGTCCTTCAAATGCATTCACTCTAATATCAGTCCACTCAACTTTTTCTATCTTTTTACTTCCAGTCAATTCAGCCAAAGGTGCCTCAATCACTGAACAATCTTTTATAAATTTCCATTAAAAGTTAACTAACCCCAAAAATTCACGTACCTGACTACTGTTTCTGGTCGTTTAAACTTAAGTACTTGTTCCATGTATTCTGGCTTTTTACGTAACCCATTCACATTCACAATATGTCCTAAAAACGGAACTTCAGCCTCTACCCACTTACATTTGCTGGGATTAACTTTTATACCAGTTTCGACAAACCTTTTCAACACCTGTTCTAATAATCTGACATGGTCATTTAATCTCTCATCCATCAACAGCACATCATCCAAATAAATCACCACTTTCCTCCATGAAAATCCTGACAAGACCCTTTGCATCTCTCGTTGAAAAGCACTAGGGGCCGTTTTTAATCCAAAAGATACCGACTTAAACTGATATTGTCCCCGAACAGTAAAGAAAGCGGAATATATAATCCCTGCACGTTTCTTCCAACGGCATTTGATAATATCCCCGTATTAAATCCAAGGAAGTAAAATATCGCATGTCGTGAAAACCAAACACAATTTCATTTAAATTAGGCATCGGGAACTTTTCTGACTTTGTTACTTCATTCAATCTCCTATAGTCAACACATAATCTAACAGATCCATTCTTCTTTTGTACCGGGACAACAGGCGAACTCCATGGAATCGAGCAAGGTTCAATTATATCTAACATACAAAGCTTCTCACATTCTCTCTCAACTAACTCTAATAGGGGTATAATCACACAAATCTATTTTGTGGGATGTCATAGCTGATCTACCAATATCCATGTCTCCTTTGCTCAGCACCTTCCTATTATCCCACAATACCTACCACACTCTTTATCTATTAAGTTCAAATCATCACTTAAAACAACTTCATTCCTGAAGACTTCAAATTAGCTAACGTCACACCCATTTTTAAAAAAGGCGACCGCACAGTAGCTAGCAATTATAGGCCCATTAGCTTAACGTCAATTGTCGGTAAACTATTGGAATCCGTAGTTAGGGAGATTTGATTAATAGTAGTCAGCATGGGTTTCAACGCCATAGATCTTGTTTAACTAATTTTTTAGAATTTTATAACGAAATAGTGCGCGAATATGATAGGCATAGAGCGGCTGACGTTATTTATTTAGATTTTAAAAAGGCGTTCGATACAGTTCCGCATAGAAGATTAATTGCGAAGGTTAAAGCGCACGGTATATGCGGTCAGGTAGCTAACTGGTTAGAGGAATGGCTTCGTGCTCGGAGACAGAGGGTCGTTGTTAATGGTAGTGAATCGGGGTGGTTGGATGTAGGTAGCGGGTGTCCCACAGGGTTCAGTGTTAGGCCCATTGCTATTCGTAACTTACATTAACGACATAGATGTAGGATTGACTAATAATGTGTCAAAATTCGCGGACGATACTAAAATAGGCGGTAAGGTTGTTAACGAGGACGATAGAAATAGGCTCCAAGACGATGTAAATAGGATTATGGGGTGGACGGATAAGTGGCAGATGCAATTTAACGTAGACAAATGTAAAGTTTTGCATATAGGTTCTCGTAACAATAATTACACGTACACGATGGATGATAGAGAGTTAGCGAGCGTTGACGAGGAAGTAGATTTAGGCGTACGCGTATCTAAGGATTTAAAAGTTGGGAACCAGTGCCTGGAGTCTTGCGCAAAAGCTAATAGGAAGTTAGGCTTCATAGCGCGTAATTTCGAATTTAAATCGAAGGATATTATATTGCCCCTTTACAAGTCCCTAGTCGGGCCTCATTTAGAATATGCCGTTCAGTTTTGGTGCCCGTATTTGCGTGAGGATATTGATAGGTTAGAAAGGGTTCAGCGTCGTACCGCGAAACTAATTCCGTCATTGCGCAACAAGCCTTATGAAGATAGGATTAAAGAGTTAGACTTGCATTCACTCGAAACTAGGAGATTAAGGGGGGATCTTACTGAAGTTTTCATAATCGTTAATAACATCGATAACGTAAATTTTGACAAACTGTTCACTTTCGAAAATAGCAATACTCGTAATAACGGAATTAAGTTGCGTGGCACACGTTTCATTACTAATATCGCTAAAAACCTCTTTACGTTTAAAGTAATTGATAAATGGAATAATCTTCCAGCGCCCGTCGTGAACTCTACCAGCGTTAATGTGTTTAAAAACAGTCTAGATAGGCATTTTAAAAATATTGACGTTGTTTAAAATAATAAAACAATTGCCAACAGGAGCTCTGGGGGTCGTAATCGGGATGAGTCTGTTGACGTCTAATGTCAGCTTGTGACATGCCAACGTGTGATATGCCAGAAAAAAAAATTAGACTAACACGAACTTAGTTGTAGCTTGTTGAGTAAATTAACCCACTTTTTGTTATTCTTTATACTTTTCCCTTCTATCTTTATTGCATGTCTGTAACTCTCTTTATTACATGTCTGTAACTCTCTTTATTGCATGTCTGTAGTTTGCATGGTATGATAGTGTTTGAGTTAAGAATGTGTTGTAATGCGTTCTTATTTTACTTCTTTTCATCTTTCACGCCTTTCCAGCCTAGTGGGCTGCATCCTCTACCACCCTATGGAGTAGAGGATCGGTCTACAACAGCTGGAAGAATGTGTTGCTTTGAGTTAAGAATGTGTTGTTCTTGAGTTAAGAATGTATTGCATGGTTTGTAAGCGTTCTTATTTTACTTCTTTTCATCTTTTTCAGGCAGAGTGGGCTCTACCTCACTTTGGAGTACAGGACCGTTCTGCAATCTTTCCTATTCTCTCCGGCTATTTTTCTGACTTGTCGGCAGTGGCCGGCGGATGATGATGGTGAGTCTTTTCTCTCTTTTTTTTGAATGAATGTTAACCCACGAGTGATACGTGTTGCTACTTACTTAACCCCTTATTTTCTTCTCTTATCCCCCTACTCTTTCCTTTCTCTCGGGCTAACCTTAGAGTGGATCTTAGGGTTTTTCTTAGTCTTAGCTTCTGTAGATCTGTAGATTCTTGATTTCGTCCATTGTCCATTCACCTACATTTGCATCATTTCCTACATCATACACCAACGTGTTTACTTGAATAATTTCATCACTCTCAAAGTCTTTCAGTTCATCCTCCCGAACCAGTGAACATGCAAACCCAATTCTCGTACCCCTTTTCAGCTTTACATTGTTGTCAGCAAGTCTTTTCACCAACACTTCTGCCTCCAAAGCTTCCCAGTCAAGCAAACCTGACCATACCCGAATGCTAAACCGAAGCTTACGTTCTAAATCCTCGCCATTCATAACAAGAACAGTTTCGTCACTTCTACGACAACTCCGACATCTGCCAGGCAGCACACTGTCCTCAGCTTTTTTTACAACCACTTTTGTCCATTTATTGTCTTTCAAAGTTATTCCCTTTGACACTATTCTCATGCATTTGCTTCTTTCCTCATTCACATACAAGCAATCCTTTTCTCCATTTATACCAGTTGTCTTCAAACACTTCTTCCCAGCATTAACTGTTATTTGTCCTCCAACCAAAAAATTTATATCAAAGATTACATCAATAAGCAGTCCTCTCACCACTATAAAAGTATACCACAGGTGCCGTTGAAGGGCTGTGGATGCTGCTTTGGAAATGGTCTGATTTGGGTACATTTGCAAGATTTTAAGAGGCAGATTATCGTTGATTCCGACGGTGGCCTCGTTCCAAAAACGTGCGTAGACCAAGGCGATAAACAGAGAGAGCTCGGTGATATTCTCCGTCTCACGTGCTGTCAACTGTAGTTGATGCTTGAACAGATAAATTTTGAGCACGTAGATGGCCTTGGCCATCCAGCGTGCATGGTGAGTTATTCCTGGAGCGCGGACCTTGACTTCTTTCTTATCACGGCACCCGAAGAAGGTGAGGCAGAGTCGTAGCAATTCCTCGTAGTCATCACGCGATTGTTTAGACTCCAGTGCCTTTGTGAAGTACTGAATCATTTCCTCTCGAAGCTGGAACATCTTTGGATCTCTGAATAGGTTGTTTGAAGCCTTCATGAAGGAATCCTTTTGAAGTGATGGCCATTTTTTCTGAAAACGTTTAAAGAGAGTCATTTCTGGGCCACTTGTGGGTCCAAGAAGTGCGTTGCACGTGTTTGACAAGACGAGTTCAAGGATATGATGGCGACAAGCGGTCCAGACAAGTTCCTCCCTACTGCTTTTTCAATCATGGTACAGGCTCCCCTGTGAAGGCCAGTATTAGACTCAGTTGTGTCAAATACGAGACCTTGGATCTCACCGCGAAGATTCCAGTCATCAATCGTCGAAATGCAAGCCTTGCCTGTTCTTCTCCTGTAGCCGTAGCCCGTTGTATTTTTGGCACGGCTAGGAGTTTTACCATTCCATTTCCCGTAACGATTACCGCGGTTCGTTCGGCTGTTTCCGTTGCGCCGCCGAAGTCGGGAAGTAGTTTCCCATCCCAGTGAAGAAGAAGGGGTCTTTCGACAGAAAACGAAGCTTGATCCTCTTTGGCTGCTGCCTACCTTGCTAGCCTTCTTGAACGACGGATGGAGCTGCGTGAAAGAGTCATTGTAGAAATATCATAACCCAGGGCTTGAACGACTGATCCAGCAACGAAGACTGCTCCTCGATCGGGAAGGTTGAACTTAAAGCCGTTCTCCAACAAGTTTAAACTTGAAATGATGCATGAATAAATGATTTGTCTGATTCACAAACAGCATTATACAAGAAATCGAACAATTGCATCATCCTCTGAAAGATGGGCGGAGTCAATGTGGCGTGACTGCTGCGTCCTCTAAAAATGAAGCGGGTAGAAAATGATTAGCTAATTAATTAATTGAAAATGTGAAAATCATAGCGACCTCTTATTATGTACTGAATCGACAGATATTTTGCACAAAATCACTTCACATCTAAAGGAATAAGAGCAGCCATGCGGAGAGCATTTCCAATTATTTTGAAATTTTAGCCCAAATTTTGGACCATCCTAAATTATATATATATATATATTGCATCTAGGTACAATGACTAAAAGCTGCTTTAAAATAATTGTTGAATGCCGATAAAGCAAAGTTTTTATGTTTTTACGAAAGAAAATAAAATAAACAGAAATAAATGTAAATAAAATAAGTGTGTTTTATAAGATTTTTATGGACGAAGAGAAAGATGCAAATAAACTGTATGTGGAAACCTCAACCACGGGTCGTTACATCATCTGTACATGGATGACGGCCTCCCATCCAGGTTCGTTGTCGCTTAACTTCGCTGATCAATGGAAAGCTGTTAGAACGTGGTCACAAAGCATGCGAAATACTGTACATACACGGTATACTGTACATTACGCAGTAAATTAGTAATTTCAGAAAAATAGCCTAGAAATGATAGAAATTATAGAAATGATAGAAATTTATAAAAAAGTTTAAAAAATACTGATTAGCAACGAGTGAAAATTTATTCTGAACTCCCCCAATCAATTAGTAAATTTTATGCTTTTTAGAAATTTTATTTCTGGCCGAAATGTTTTCGCGATGCTGTATGCTTATATTCAATATACAATGTATGTTATTTTTTTTTTTCTTTGCTTTGTTAAGTTCTTTTTTTATTACATGTATTTGAATATATACATTAATTATATGCCGATGATTATTATTAAATAAATCATGTTTCAATTAGGGTTTCATTTTCTCCTTTGTGTGTGTGTGTGTGTGTGTGTGTGAAACACTCGTCCCAGGCCCACTTTCCAGCATAAAAACCTTGCAAATATAGCGTTATATTTTAAATTTTTAATGTATTTCTCCTTTGTCTGCCCCTTATAGGTATGCATGTACTGTTATTCATCTTCAAAACGCATGCGTGCATTTAGCAAGACACTTTGCACAAAATTGACTAAACCAGACAACATATATATATATATATATATAATATATATATATATATATATATATATATATATAACAGAACCAAGAAATATTCGTTTGTTGTAACTTTAAGCTGTGAGATATACATAAAGGGCTTTCTATCGCATTTTCAGATATGTTTATCTTAGAAACCCGTTGGAAGTCTCGCGGTTTGGACGAAAATGAAACTTTCTCCTTCTGATAAACAATATCAATTTTGGTAAGTTCTTAAAATTTTTGTGTATGGCAATGAGAGAGAGAGAGAGAGAGAGAGAGAGAGAGAGAGAGAGAGAGAGAGAGAGAGTTTAGTTTTAATTGAGGTCAAGTTTCAATGTTTTGGTAAGGCTCATTAAACGATCGGAAATATTTTAGAATGTAGTTACAAGGTAACGTTCTTCACTGTTTCCCCATTAGTCTTAGATACATTATCTAACCGCATTCTCATGTAGAAGTTCTCGGTTTCTCTTTAACAGTAATACGATTTTATGATATATATATACACTGTGTATATATATATATGATGAATAAAACCACGAAGGAAAGGAAACACAGAGTGGTGCTCAAGCGCTTTCGTCTAATGACATCCTCAGGAACACTAAAGTAAATAAAGAGTTCAAGACTATATATAGGTTACAAAAAAAATATATATATATATATATATATAATAAATATAGAAATAAAATTGTGGGAGGAGCATACAAATTTGTAAGGAAAACTACCATTTTTAGCATTTTGCCCGAATTCAACACAAGATCAAATGGATTGTTTACAACCAATTTTATAGATAATGCCTGAATGATATATAGGTCACAAAAAATAAAAAATAAAAATAAATTGGAAAATAAAAATTGTAAGAGGAGCATACAAATTTATAAGGGAAAATTACCAAAGTTTTAGCACTCTGTCCTTCTTGTCTAGATCCGTTCCGAACGAATTCAAAACAACAGGATCGAGTTGAAAAAGACCTTTGCTCATGTTAAAGTTATTTGTAAGTTGGATAATAGCAGACTCAAGAATATTTCTATTAACAATGTTGCTAGAGTGAAACAAAACTGAAGCATTATTCCAATCAATACAATGGGATAACTTTGACAAATGGACAAAAAGGGCACTGGACGACTGTCCCGTTCTAACAGAATATTGATGCTGTTTTACACGCGTGTGCAAATCCATTCCCGTCTGACCAATGTAAAAAGAATCACATTGTTTACAACCAATTTTATAGATAATGCCTGAATTATTGGTAGGGCTATTTTTTACTATGATATTTTTCACAATATTGTCATATGAAAATACTACATTAATATCCAAAAGTTTAAGTACATTAGCAATGTCTAAAAAGCCCGGGAAAAATGGAAGTACTAAAATATTCTTTGACAAAGTGCAAGTGTTATTATTCACACGATTCTCGGAACTATCTCTGATTCACATGTAAAAAATTCCATGAATCTTACTGAAAAGTTGAATAATGTACACACTGAAACCAACGATAGATTGATCAGTTTTGACGTTTGTTCATTGTTTACAAAAGTGCCGAATGACGATATGCTTGACTTTCTCTCCCAAGAATTATATAAGAACAACCTGCCACGACCTGCACACATCGTTTTGGAACTTATTAAGCTTTGCATCAAAGACTGTAAATTCACTTTCAATAGCGAGTATTATCAACAGGTTTTTGGGATGGCCATGGGCAACCCCTTGTCGCCCCTCCTCTCCAATATTTATATGGAGTTTTTCGAAATTACTTACATTCCAATAATCCTGGGGGTTGGCATCCCATGGTTGCGGTACGTCGACGGTATTTTGTGTATCTGCCCATGAATCGTGACCTGGATGACTTCCTCCTTCAGTTAAATGATGAAGTCCCCTCCATTAAATTTACTTTAGAAGTGGAACAAAACAACTCAATCCCGTTTTTGGATGTGCATGTACATAGGGAAAGCCCAGGTTTTAAGTTTAGTATCTATCGGAAAAAACAAACAATTTGTTCTACGTACACTTTTACTCTGGACATGACACCCCCATTAAGAAGGTCATATTTTCTTCATGGTTTCTCTGCGCTCTTAGGATCGCCAGTCCGGAATACATCGATGCCGAATTGGAAAAAATCAACGGTATTGGAAGTGATCTGTGCTACCCACCTGCGTCTATGGAATCTTGTCTTAACAAGGCAAAACGAACCTTCTATCGTGTGCATAATAACACTCGCACTTTGTCAAAGAATATTTTAGTACTTCCATTTTTCCCGGGCTTTTTAGGCATTGCTAATGTACTTAAACTTTTGGATATTAATGTAGTATTTTCATATAACAATATTGTGAAAAATATCATAGTAAAATATAGCCCTACCAATAATTCAGGCATTATCTATAAAATTGGTTGTAAACAATGTGATTCCTTTTACATTGGTCAGACGGGAAAGGATTTGCACACTCGTGTAAAACAGAATCAATATTCCGTTAGAATGGGACAGTCGTCCAGTGCCCTTTTTGTCCATTTGTCAAAGTTATCCCATTGTATTGATTGGAATAATGCTTCAGTTTTGTTTCACTCTAGCAACATTGTTAATAGAAATATTCTTGAGTCTGCTATTATCCAACTTACAAATAACTTTAACATGAGCAAAGGTCTTTTTCAACTCGATCCCGTTGTTTTGAATTCGTTCAGAACGGATTTAGACAAGAAGGGCAGAGTGCTAAAACTTTGGTAATCTTCCCTTATAAATTTGTATGCTCCTCTTACAATTTTTATTTTTCAATTTATTTTTATTTTTTTTATTTTTTTGACATATATCATTCAGGCATTATCTATAAAATTGGTTGTAAACAATCCATTTGATCTTGCGTTGAATTTGGGAAAAGTGCTAAAATTGGTAGTTTCCCTTACAAATTTGTATGCTCCTCCCACAATTTTTATTTCTATATTTATTATATATATATATTTTTTTTTGTAACATCTATATAGTCTTGAACTCTTTATTTACTTCAGTGTTCCTGAGGATGTCATTAGACGAAAGCGCTTGAGAACCACTCTGTGTCTCCTTTCCTTCGTGGTTTTATTCATCATAAATATTTTTCACGTGTTACTTTCGTAAAGTGAAATAATTTTCATATATATATATATATATATATATATATATATATATATATATATATATATATATATATATATATATAAATAAATGAGTTTAGGATTGAATTTATAATTTATAACTGAATTTTTTTATTGTCATCTTCAGTTAACCGAGTTAAAGAAGAAACTTTATCATATGATACCGTTCGTGGAAGAGTGGTTATCTTTATAAAAATATTCAGTGAAAGTTTTCACTTTGACATGTTTTATGGGCGTAAATACCTGCGACAGATATCCCTTAATGACTCCTAATGTATGAAGTATAAGGCATTTAGCATACCTTTGGGATTTCTATTGACCACTTTAGGTAAAGGTAGATAGGATAGACCTAAATCTAAACAGAAGTAAGGAGGAATTTGATTTTGAAGGAAAGATCGTGTGTGTGTGTGTGTTCCAAGCTAACATATAGTTTGATATGCATGGGGACAGTAGATACGTGCAAAAGCAAAATATATAGCCAGAATAATAATTTGACTTTATAGTGTGTTAGAACGTGATCAAAATTTTTAAAATGTTAACATGAACAGAAATAACATTTGAGAGATTGAAAGGTATAGCAACTTTGTGAAAATGCACACTAAATCTGGGTGCATGAATCATCAGGAACAAGAAGATCCTGTATGTGCGCGTAGGTTAGATTGTCCTTATATTCTTTCTTAGGCATTTAGATTAGGTTAGGTTAGGTTAGGTTCCAGTTACAAGGAGAATCTATGGTCTGAACCATAGGTTAGGTTAGGTTCCAGTTACAAGGAGAATTTATGGTCTGAACCATAGGTTAGGTTAGGTTCCAGTTACAAGGAGAATCTATGGTCTGAACCGCGGGTCACTACATCATCATCAAGATGAGTAGGACAGAATTAATTATTAGGTTAGGTTATGTTAGGTTAGGTTAGGTTCCAGTTACAAGGAGAATCTATGGTCGACCATTCCTAGAGACAATCTATATATAAATCTTTATAAACCATTAGTTAGAGAAAGGTTCGAGACATGGGTTCGATAACGTATACAGAGATAGCTTTCTAGTCGCTCAGTAACAGGGCGAGTGCCCACCCAACCCAGGAGCCACCATGCTGGACGAACCAGAGCCTCACCGCCAAAGTCAGACACAGAAATGATGAGTTGCAACATTAAATGTACAATGTACAATGGGTCCTGCATATTTTAGCTGTCAATTATTCACTCAATTTATTTATAGGCTTATTTATAAAAAGAATTGGGTTCAGAATAAAATATGTGTATGTATATATATATATATATATACACACACACAGAGTAATGTCTCTAGGTCTGGTGAATGAGTGAATTGCTGTCTGATCTCTATTATTATTTTTATGCTTATATTCCAACGTTTAAAGTGTGTATTTCTTATATTGAGGGAGAGAATTGCTGTCTGATCTCCTCCTCCCCGTATATAAATTTAATAGATAGATTGATTCCCTCTGCAGCGGTTAAATTTATCAGCATTTAATTTAAAAAAATTTTAAGCGTAAATTCATTGATGTTAATATTTTTACTGAATAAAATTACCAGATTTTTTCCATAAATTGAATTGTATTCATATTAAGGGAAGACTTTCGAACTCTTTTTCAAGTGACTTAAAAATAATTTGAAAGACTTTTGAATATTGTTTTTTTTTATTAAAACTCGCGAGGTATTGAACGAATAAGTTTTTTTTTAAATGGAACAGATCCGTAGGAGAGAGAGAGAGAGAGAGAGAGAGAGAGAGAGAGAGAGAGAGAGAGACAGACAGAGACAGAATTTTGTCACGGAAAGTAAACCGTCAGTTAGAAAGTAGGGACAGTCGCATTCCTACATGTCTCGTTCGTGGCTTTGGAGTAGCCTCCGGCAATTCACCTGAATCTATTGTGCATATTTATGCATTTTTGTCCTGTTCCTTCTCGTTCAAAAGATTACTCGAAGCATTCAAGAACTTTGCTTAATTTTTATTTTTTAGTGTTTTGAAGGCAATTCGTGTCTTCCGATTTATCGGGAAGTTAATAATGTGAAAAATAAATGTTATTCTCATACAATATTTATAATGATTATTGTCAATTTTAGTATACTAGCATGAAAGTACGAATTATTTATTTGATTATCTTAAAAACGCAAGCACTATATTAAAAAAAGCAATATGATTTCGGTCGAGAATTAATTTGAACTGGAAATACCTTGGAAAATAAAAAACAAATGACTAATGAACTGCTAGTAAAGTAAAGCAGAACTTTTTATTGCATGAAAGATGGGCCAGGGAAGGATTAATGTAGTAAGCTCAAATTATTAATAATCCTAAATTTATAAAAAGTTTAAAAAAATTACTAATTAATGATGAGAGAAATTTTAATAAGGATAATTGACGTGGGTACAATAAGATTGAAATTCTATTGGAAGTGAACTGCTTTTTTATTTATTTGTTTTTGTACAAGTAAAAAGTTTCACTTTCAGATTGTTTGCTTGCTTGCTTGCTTTCGTGCTTCCTCTGCATTAAATAATTCGACCTAGTATATCTACTGCATATTATGAAGCATATTTTCATATGAGAAGTTGGCTAAAATTTGGAAAACTGTTCACTCGTTTCAAAGAGACGGGAAGTTTGTTAAAATTTTATTGTTTATTGTTTAATATAGATTTCTCCTGTACAATTATTTAAGAACATATAAATATATAGGGCGTCCCAAAAAAATGTATACACACTTTAAATAATTATAAAGGCAGTGTTTATTAAAATACATTTCATTTTCAAAATGTAATAGAATCTACAGACATTATTTAATTGTTTTGTCAACGCCTGTTTTCAAACTGACGTCCGTTCTGGTCCAGGCACTGCTGATAACGCGAAGCAATGGAATCGCAAACATCACGAAACATTTCGTTTGGTATTTGTGTGCATTCTCGTTCAATGGCTGCTCTCAATTCAGCGACTGTTGCAGGTTTTATAGCGTAGACTTTGTCTTTTAAGTATCCCCATAAAAAAAGTCTAGTGGTGTGAGGTCTGGTGAACGCGGAGGGTATTCTACGAAACCCCTTCGTCCAATCCACATCCACATCGTGCCAAGTACCACTCGCAATACTCCACTCTTCGGTCCGGATCATCTTCATTAATAGCATGGACTAATCTTGGAATGTAACTTTTCCATTGACAGCGCTTCAAAATGCGTTGGACAGACGATTCTGAAATTCCTACCTCACGACTCGCTTGCCGCACAGATTTTCTTGGACTTTGGCGATACGTTTCCAGTACTCTTTCTTGCTTTGTGGGGGCTTGTCGATGTCCGTGGTCTTCCGGAACGCTTCTTGTGGACATTCTGAACAGTTCCATCGGCTTCAAACTTATCTCTAATTCGAGTGATGGTAAGTCGCGTTTGTGGATCTGTTTGAAACTCCCTCCTAAACTGTCTTTGCACTTCAACTGCGTTTTCACACTTACAGTAGCATTTTAGAATGAATTTCCTTTGTTCAAAGCTTAGTCTGACTGCCATTATTAATTCTAATGGGTTTAACTTGGAAAGAAAGAAACATCAATTGAGCTATCAGCTGTTAAAGTGTGTATACATTTTTTTAGGACGCCCTGTATATATCGTTTAAAGTGTGTATTATTATTTTTGCTTGTACATTTATTTTCGATGTCATTTGTTTTTTCATTCAATGTCTGTTATTGAACTTTATCTCGTATTTATTTTTTTCTCAGATAGTATGGATTTACACGACAAGATTTAATAAATAAATAATTAAAATAAATGGTGCTCTCTGGCAACTTTTTATATATAAATAAATAAATTCAATAACGGGCAACCGTTCCATATATAAATAAATAAATTCAATAACTGGCAACCTCCTCTAAGCATTGAGAGCATCTTTCTCTTACCTTCAATAAATAATTAAAATAGTGCCCTTGGGCAACCCCTCCATATATAAATAAAAATGACGCTATCTGGCAACCCCCGACCTTCTATATAACATGTTGGTACCCTAAGCTCGCATTATGCGTCTGGCTGGTGCCAGGCGAAAACATTGTCTCTCTCTCTCTCTCTCTCTCTCTCTCTCTTCTTAGGTTAAGTCTTAACTTCTTAGGTAAGACTTCTTAGGTAAGTCGTCCCACCTTCTTCCCCAAAGCTCCCCCTTCATGCAACTTGGGGTTCCCCCCTACCCCTTGTTGCATAACCCCTCCCCCTTCATGCAACTTGGGGGCTACCCCCACCCCCTCGCTGCATAACCCCTTGTTACAACACCCTCCTTTGCAACATTACCCCTACCCCTATCCCATTTGCAACACTGATCAACATTTGCAACATTGCAATTGCACTATCCCATTTTTCGCCCATACTACTGATACCGTTTTCCTTCGGGACATTCTGGTCATTTTTTCTTCCCATTATTCTCTTTCTATATTGCATTCATATTCATATTTTCTATTTCTTTAAATACCGCAGAGGAGTTTGCAATCTCGGTACACGAGTCACAGAAATTTGATGCCCATAATTTGTTTCGCGTTCAATATAAGGAATATTTTCCTATTGTCCCAATGTCCCAATCCATACAGTTAAAGTCATGCAATTTTTGACAAAAATGACACCTGATTGTTTCGTTTTCATTTGTTGCTAAATTTCATAAGTTGTAAATTAGGTGGAATTTGGGCCAATGGCCATGTTATTTATTGCCATAATCACTCAATTCACACAATTTTTTTTCTTTCTTTCCGTTTGGGGGGGGGGGGTGAGTCAGTCACGAGGTTTGGTTTTATGACGTTTTTCCTGCCTTGTTCCAACTTTTCTCAGATGACTACTGTATTTTGTATATTTTAATGTGATAATTTGTATAAACTGTATTGCATTTTCTTACACTCAACGAATTTCACTTTATAATTTGTACGCACGGATCTACTGATACTTTACACACTTTCGGGTGCAGAGTTTTTTTTATGTAGGAAGGAGGGGCTAAGGGCGAATGCCCGCAAAAGCGCCCCCTCCCCCAAATCAAGGTCCGTGGTTTTCGAGATGCCTGGACACTGCGTTTCAAAGATAGAACGTTACAGACAGGAGGGAAGATGGATTGAGGAAGATTGTTCCAGAGTTGACCGGTTGAGTAGATGAAAGATTGAAAATACCGATTAACCCTTACGTTAGAGAGCTCGACAGAAAAGGAATGAGAGTGCTGTGTGCTCTTCCTAAAGAAGGAGGCATGTAGTTAGAGAGTTCAGAAGAGCAGTGTCCGTTATTATAGCGATAATAAAGAGAGAGTGAGGCAACAACATTGCGGCGAAGAGAGAGGGATTGAAGATAGTCAGTAAGAGGCTGGAGATTGATGAGACGAAAAGCTTTTGATTCCACCCGGTCAAGTAGAGCTATCTGAGTCGAGCCACCCCACACATGGGGTGCAAAACACAATAGAATAGTCTGCTATATATTTCCTTTAACGTTTGCCATTTGTTGCCCCATCCCACCCCTTCACCATTCCAGTAGAAAAAAGCTTCCTTCGTATTCATAAAATTTTGTCGTGTAACAAAATAAATAAATAAAATAAAAATAAATAAAAAAGAAATTTTCATCCGTATGTTAAAAATAAAAGGTACGGAAATACCGTTCCGGCGCGTTCCGCCAGAAAAAAGTCACACACATATATATATATACCTTTGGTAATCTTTGGTTAGCTTCCACCTGAATTGTTCTTTCTGACGAAGGTCAAGCTTTTCACTCCACCTTAGACCTACAGTTTAACGTGGAATCCGAACCACGCCCCATCAGCAGCCCAGCGTCTTAACCACTAGGCCACCTAGGGTACCCATTTATCTACCAACCACTTTCTTTATTGTGTGGAAGGATGAACAGCTGGGTTTTGCTGCGCGCTGGCTGCTATCGGGTCTCGAACCCGGGGCCGATGGATTCGTAGTCAGCGACGCTAACCACTGCACCACAGCGTGTCTATAAAGTCCCTATCTATTTCAGTGAAAACGTAGCAAAAAGGGTAAAATTCAATAACAACATAATAGAAGGCATACATTTAATGAGTACTTAAGCATATGATTCTACATGAGCACCATCAGTATCTCTACAGAGTTCGAATCTGTCAGCAGCATTGCGGAACACATTTTGAAGCATGACAGGGGTTATTTTTGTAACTGCTGTTACGATACGAGCACGTAAATCTTGCAGATCTGTAACCCTCGTTTGATAGACGTTTGATTTGATAAAGCCCCATGCAAAAAAATTCAAGGGCGTTAGGTCAGGTGATCGAGCCGCCCAGGGCCTGTTGCCTCCACGTCCGAGCTACCGATTTGGAAATCGTTCATTTAGGTTCTCCCGAACGATGTTTGCGTAATGACAAGGTGCCCCATCTTGTTGAAAGACGACGGTGTTTAAAATGCCATCTGAATGAAGCCGGGACATTTACGTGCTCGTAGCGTAACAGCAGTTACAAAAATAACCCCTGTCATTTTCCAAAATGTGTTCCGCAATGCTGCTGACAGATTCGAACTCTGTAGAGATACTGATGGTGCTAATGTAGAATCATATGCTTAAGTATTCATTAAATGTATACCTTCTATTATATTGTTATTGAATTTTACCCTTTTTGCTACGTTTTCGCTGAAATAGATAGGGAGTTTATAAATACCCTGTATAGTCTTATATGCAGAAGGTGCTGATAAAGATGTTTTTACTGGCGAAAGCGTTTTTTTCATTTTTAATTTTCCATTTGTTTAACTGACAATTTTAACTTTCATAGAGAGAGAGAGAGAGAGAGAGAGAGAGAGAGAGAGAGAGAGAGAGAGTATTATCGTACTGTAAAAATATCTCCGTTTTGGACAAATAAATTCCTGCATGGAACCTGCTTGCAAAGACGTATCACCCAAAATTACTGCAAGAAAGTTCTGTACGTAATATATTAAAATATCGCATGGCAATAACAAAAGATGTACAGTCTGAACTTGTTTTATTACAAATCATAAATAATGATATAATTACAATGTACAAATTTGCAGTTTTTAAACATTTTTATCCGTAATAACCTCCGTATGGGAAATGGCCGTGATGCGGGAAATGTAGGTGAGGGAAAAAGTGTCCATGATGGCCATAGCCATATCCTCCATATCCCCCGCCAAAATGACCGCCACCTCCACCGCCAAATCCACCGCCTAATCCACCGCCATATCCACCGCCAAATCCACCGCCAAATCCACCGCCTAATCCACCGCCAAGTAGACCTCCAAAGGGCCTGAAAATGTTGATTAATCCGGGCAAGAACCTTTTCGTGGGAGTCCCGTATCTGACAGAACCGTGATTAGTGTCCTCTGGCGATGGGATAGCGAGGGCGGATGAAAGAACGCAGACGAAGAAAATGAGCGAAATGCGCGTCATCTGTATTAGAAGATAAACATTTGAAATTAAACATGTGCAGATATCAT